>JAGFPH010000395.1:268241-437851 GCA_018207615.1 Philaenus spumarius | reverse complement strand
TTCATTTCTTTGAAGCTCGACTGGGACATTTTGACAATAATATAGAGGTACCTTTGGATTCGTCAAGATTTTAAATTTCTTAAACTGCCATCTAATAAAAATTCACTTGAATAGTTCCAAAGATATGGAATTGGACAGATTTCAACCAATAAAACAGTAAATTTTGTTTTCGAGATATCTCTTAGAATTCGAATTAATTAAATAATTGACTTGTTTATATCCATTTATAGACCGAAGTTCAATCTTTCGTTTGGTCTAAAGCAAAACATATTTACTCTAACGTTTTTGTTCGTACAGTGCTGAGATATACTGACAAATGGGAAATTCAAAACTCGACTTTCTCACTCTCCCGAAGTGTCACTTCCAACGGGTTTTCACACAGAACGTCGTATTCGATGCGTCCGTGAGACGTGTGGTTCGTTTGATCTATTTTTGTGATTCTATTATAACTAAGTTAAATACTTTCAGGAAATAATATTAAATTCTTTGAATAATTCTTTACACTTTCTATAATAATATTTCTTAATTTTTGGGCAAAAGATATATTCCTAATTACTATTCAAGCTAGGCCTAGTTTTGTTAGCAGTCTTGTAGAAGGAACATAAGAACTGGTGTTTTAAAAATAAGACATTTGAAATTGATAAATATTTGTATACAGTTCTATTTAGATCTATATTACGAAACTTTTGACGTTTAAAAAAGAATTACAAAAAAAATTAGTACTTTTTATGTAGGCCTAAAGTAAAGTTTTATTCCGTAACTGAACTTTTTTTCTTCCTTTCCTAATAATTTTTATAATTTTACATCAATCCATTTTTTAGTTGCATATATGAATTCCTTGAACTATTTTCTATAAAAAAAAACTGTGAAGCACTTTTGGATTTGGATGCAATTACTACTTTTACGAATTTTTGAAAATACGATTGCAAACGCCGAAAATCCCCAACAAATTTACATTGCCTCTTAGAGGGTTAAAAACCATGATGTCTTTCTTTTTATGTTATTAAGGGTCTTCTGTACCTTACGTAAAACAGCAAAAGTATGCACTTCGTACTAACGTGTTTCGGACGCCATTTTTCAACCTAAAAAGTTGTAAAACATCTTAAAGTGTTCTGTGATTTTGTCTTATATCTCATAATTGAATGAAATCGACTGCAACTCCTTTTAATCAACAGTTTAACTGAGTAAAATTAGATTATTTTTAACTAAATTTTTTGGGAATTTTAAGCAATAATTTCCATATTTTAAGCTAACACGTAAAACATATAAAGCCTTCTTTAAAACTTAAAGTAGTTTCCCAAATTAATAATTTATAAATAGAATCCGAAACACGTTATTACGAATGCGTGTTTCATCGATTTTGAGGCTTCAGTCAGACCTTTTGTATTGAAATCATACTGTACACTCGAGAGTTTTCTTCAAGGTATAGAAGAACCTTAAATTAAGTTTATTGCAACCAAGATACGTAAACTTCTACGAATCCTACTGTCTAATAAAGTGTGTCTACTGCTTTACAAATACAGGAACTCTCAGAATTCAAATAGTGTAACAGTTACACTGTAACTAAAGGTAGCGTATTTACGTGCCGAATACAACGGAACAACGGCACAGATACCATCATTAGAATATTTAACGTATATTTTTTTTACTTACAGTAAACACCATTTATAATCAACAAAATTCATAATTTTTGTAATTGAGTTTTTTAAAATATTTATCTAACCTTGTACATAATGTATGTTCAGCAAGCTTTCATAGAAAATTCAGCACATGATGTACACAGTATGCCAAGCTCTCAGATGTCACACCGCTCAAACAAAACTGTCACAGATTCCCACCACTTTGCCTCAGAGATGTAATGTCAATCCAGAAAGCAAACAGAATGCTTGGAATTATTTATGGCTTTCCTTCTGACAAATCATCAAGATGTGTTTCAGTATATATTAAGAAAACTACTAATGTCAAAAGTAACATAAATATACAATTGTAATAAGTAAGATTTGCTACCGCATTTATTTTTTTATAGAGAAACCGATGTATTGTTTAAATTAAAGGAATCAAAGTATTATACACTTATTAGCACACTCAAATAATAGTTCATTGGATTTGTCGTAATCGTTTTTATTACATGACGATATGCAAGTATATTAGTTAAGATATAGTAATAAATGTAATAATTATGTTGCATAATCATTCAAGGTAATTAAATGACGTAAACAAGTTGTTCTTACTCCGATATTAAGTTGAATATTTTTAAATAACAATTAATTTTCTTTTCTTGAAATATGCCTAATTGCTTCAATGTCTACTAACTTCCATCATAAAATAAACTTATGATGGCAAACAAATACAATATTTTAAAGAAGTATTATATTAAATATGTTTGTTTTAAATGTTTTAATAGTTTATATAGTATTGTAGGACTTATATCAATAACCGAACGTACTTGAAAAATAGAAAACTGTATTTTAGAACTATTCTACTACATATATTTTAGATTTTCACACCATAGATATATGGTTAAGGTATATACAATCCATCTTAATAGAGATGAAAAAAAAACATTAAAAAGTTATTAAATCATTTAAATTACACATATATTGACACGACATAACCATATATTAGCAAATAATTCAAAGGTAAATGCTAGTTTGTGGAAGTGAATGATTCAATTATATATTATTATATTATTCAGTTATATTTATTATCAAATTATATTTTACTATGTTAATTCATAAATCTCTCCTTCTAAAGTAAGGACATATGTCATAAAATGGTTTTATTAATGAAGAGATCGAATATCTACAAAATGAAATAATTTTATATATGAGTACTAAATAATAAAGTGTAAATTTACATAGGCCTACATATATGTGTGTAATTAGTATATATAGACAAATTCGTTATTTAAAAATGTTTATATCATATATTTTTTTGGCAAAAAACTGTGTTAATTATTTTCAGAATATAACAGAATTTATAAAAAGGAAATACAAAGCAAAAATATTCTAGTAAAAAAAAAAACAATAACAAATCAACATACATAAAACTCAAAATTGATAAAATCGTATTAAGTCATTAAATATAAGAGTAAAACGTAGTTAATAAAAACATAGTTAATGAAAGTACTAATAACTTTAAGTCGTTCTAACTAATGTTCAACTATAAAATTAAGAGGTAAATCAAACACAACAATTTAAAACCTCTATAAGTAAAATATAACAACAAAACACAACCAAAATAAGTAATTAGTTAGTTCTTTATATAATTATTTACATATTGTTTTTGCGTTATTATCTTTGTTAAAGTTTACATTTATTATAAAGAGGATATGAAATGTATTTCTATGATAATGAAATGTTATTCTCTATAACATATGCAATTTATTACAAAATTAATTTATAAAACCAAAAACACGAACTATTTAACAAATATTTAACAATAAATTTAATATTACTCTATATATTAATACTTATATATAATTATGATAACGTAATTATTATAAAGTTAACACAGTTCGGACAGTTCGCCTTGACGTAGTTTTCTAATAAGTAAATTAACAATCCTAGTGTTATGTTTTAAAACAGCTGGCATAACATGTTGTATGATTAATACAAGTCACGAACATAGTTTACCATAGCGAGCAGACATTTTTCAAAGATATTTAATTTGACACTTGTAATACGTGTTGAATAATTAATCAATTTACATAATTTTGCATAATAAGTGTTTTGTTATAACGCAAACATGATTAGCTACATGTCTCGAAGTAGAGCCGTGTATGCAAAGTAATAGGTATATTGTATATGGTAAAAGTTTGCTTTTACTTATTAAAAAATGTACACTAGGAATTAAACAAATTCGTAAATCGTATATGTATGTTCATATATATTTTAGCTTTTAATTGCAGACTTAAAAAATTGTTTTAGTGTACTATGTGTCGACATACCTTATTTTTATTTTATTTAAAAAAATGTAATTTGACCTAAAATAGTTATATAATAAATTGTTTCCTATAGTAAAAAGAAACTTATGCATGTACAATTACTTCAATATTATCCAGAATTGACAGATATTGACAGAAATATTGTTATAGAGAACAAATTTTGTTTTCATTTTCATTTCTGGCCATACACAACAGGACGTTCAAAACTGAATACTTTCCAGACAAAACACGACGTTTCAGAAATTTTTGTGGGACAGTCAAACTCTTACTACTCAATTTTATTTGACGTCGGATATGAAAATAAAGTGTATAATGCAAAGATTTACAATCATTTATGATCAATTTCCTTAATTACCCAACCTAACATCTCAAAACCAAACAATTTTATTTCTCTTTGTTCTTCGGTATTAACATATATTAATATTTTTCAAATCTTATTTAAGATACCCAATGCTATTTAATTCTTTTTTTAATTTGGTAAGGTGATGAGAAATAAGCCAAAAATGAAACTTATTCAATCCAATATGATACATATAATACATATATGAGTTTAAAATATGTAATTAGTGGTATTGCAATACAATTATATAAGTTTATTTAATGCATTTTAAAATATATTCCATCTTCAACACTCCATCGTTTGAAATATTCAAAATTCAAATGGATTTGTGTAGAACTTGACAAAGTTTATCTGCTACGACACAATTTTAAGAGATTAACAAAAGTTGTTTTAATAAATATAATTATTTATGAAATCGATATTAAACTTCAACATAAGATCACTGTCTTATATTAGCGAAGAGATAGTTCAAGCACTTGCTATTATTTTACTTAATATACCAAAGTCGCTGTCACAGAAGCATATAGCTATTAAAATGGTATTTAATTTATTTTAATCTTCCCAGAAAAATATGTATGACGTTTTAATAGTTTATCTTTGATCTGAGGCACTTTCGCTGCTTTATTATTTCACTGTAAATAGGTAAAATCTTGCAGAACCAGCTATAATAATAATCATATAAATAATTTAAGTTTACATAAGCAAAATTAATTGAATTTAATAAAGAGCATGCAAGAACCATTAAAAAGTATTTAAAAGTGTATCTCAAAATACAAATAAAATTAATTTTTTATCATAAGGGTGCGTTATTCTATAAACCCGTAGAAACGATATTAAAGTAATATGTGTTATTTTGGACAATGCCAATCGGAGGTAATCGATTATTGTTTGCTATCGCTTGTAACAAAGTAAATTTTGTTGTTTCACTTGCTCTGCCAAAAAATAAGTTTTAACACATTTATTGAATGTTTACTTATTGAACTTGAAAGTAAACATTCTAAATAACATTTAAATTTAGATGTATTTGATATAAATTTAAATGTAGTTGATTTTTAAGTAGTTAAACGTTACTTAGTATATATTTAATACACGTTGCAAATTGAATTACTATCGCAATTTATAAATACATAAATCTTAAGTGTCCGAATTCTAATAACTTTTTTTTTAACTGGTTGACAGATATCATAGAATGGAAAAAAGTTTGAAAATAATTACAGGATTTGTAACACATGATCCATAGTCTGGTCTAGTATATTTTTTAGAGAATCCCTCCATACATAATAAAAGCTATTATTTTTTGACTTGAATACTATTAGGACACCTGAAGTTGGGATACATAAAAAAAATTTTTGTATAATGAATGGTGGTAATATGTTTACATTTTATGAGCAACGAAATTAAAATTCATTTGAGTAACGAGATAAACTAACTATATAGATACAAATCTATGGAAGAAATACATTTTTAGATCGGATTTTAGTAAATCAATGGGAAATATTTGTCTTATATCGATTTATAATCAAAGATTGAGGAAATAGGTTTGCTGGTAAATCTGCATTCTGAAAAAAGACAATGCAATTTAGCTTTATTACTTGGTAATAAATGTAATTTATCCTAAGTTGTAAGCTCTCCTAATGTTTCTTAATTACTTTAATTTTTGCATATAGTTATAAAAATTGTATTACTGTATAAGCGTTTGAACGTATCGAATTTTACTTAGTCATTTTAAATAACCGAGTCTAGAATAAATTTGTGACTTTAAGCTAATCAACTTTGCATTTCAAGATCACATGTTTTAGGAAAAATTAATTAAATTTATAAATAATACATAAGAATACAAATTGTGACTAATTATACTGAAAAATATAAACTCAATACGGTGCATTTATTTACTTGTATATGCGGAAAATTACTAATAATTTAAACATAAATAATGTTATCAAAAGTACTATATGTTATTAATCACAAAAAAAAAAAACATTATAAACTCAATACTTTTGTAATTTTAGGTAAATGTTGTGAAAGGTGTGATGCGTCTGTATAATGGAATGCATTTATATTTAAAATAATGTACGAAATTGTAGTTCTAACACTAGCAACATTTAGCTTTAAAAATAACACGTTACAAGGGAAAAACAAATTTCATTAGAAGGGAAATATATTGAATAAGAGAAAGGATGTTTTTGGTGATTCTGAAGATATTTTGTAACATTTTTAAAGACATGACTTGACAAAGACTTATTTTAAACATAAAGTTTCTTTCGTGTTTTTTCACGTATTTAATTTACATCGTATATTGCATTTAAATTATAAATCACCTCTCATTATTCTCTAATGTTATTACTAAGTTTAACGGACTTAGTCAATCTTCGTTTCCACAATATAAATTTGTTTTATATTATTTGAACATTTTCTTTTCGTTTTGTGCTGTAAGACTACAATGGATTTAATGCAGAAACCATCATTATTACAGCAAGCAAAACATGAAACTTATTATGCTAGGTATTGCATATATTTTATACACTAAATTGAAAATAATTATGTTGTGCCTTTCGCAAAAGGAATTTATAACTTTGCAAACATTTTCGGCGTCTTAAAAAAATATGTATTTTGTGAATATTTGGTAATTGATTAATAGCAAGATGAAACGAAACATTTTAGTTTTAATGGATAATGCTATTTACTAATTAATTTCTAACATTGATCTGTAATAATAAATTAAAGAATTATTTCACAGCAAATAATTTAATTAACCTTTATTTTTTCTTCCAACGAATGAATGCCTTTAACGAAACACGTAAGTTCCTAAGTTTAAGCGTATAGATGTATGGTTCATCGTGCTTCTGTTTTTATTTATAATTTAAATTAATTACCTAACTTAGCAAATCTAGTTGAATTCCTTCAGCTTTATGAGGGCTTTTCTGCCTCATTAAAAAGAACCACTTATCAATCGGAAGCGGTAAAGTGTCCATATAAATAGCATTGATTTTACTTTGTCGCCCGATATAATGGCGGATTGTAAAGTAAACTCCTTACTTTTATACGTTCACTTTATCACCCACTAAATCATATGTTAGTAAAGCAGCTGCTAAAACAACAACGCATCAATTAACTGGTGTATTCTTGATAGTATCTGTTATTCTCGTCATAGACTCAATTGTTTTTGTCAATATCAATGTACATGTTGTTATATTTTTTTATTAAAATGATTTCAAACAGATGGATAAAACTGTATAAGCTTGTTATACAGGGTTAAAAAAGAGGGAAAGGGTTATGTGTCTTACTTGTGAAAACTTTTTTATTCGCTCTAGTGTGGTACAATTTTCTTTCGTAGAGATAAAGTGACACTTTCCAACCTTAAATCATTAAAACTATAACACACACTAAGACACTCTAACTATTACTATAAAATTTAAGTAGATTTATAAACGTTAGTAAGAATGTAAATTGTTCAAAACAGCTAACCAATTATAGAAACCAAATTTTAAATAAGGACTTAAAAACTCAATTGGTTTATTTATAAATTTGGTCTAATGAAGCTAATTTCAATTTAAACATTTTCAGTCAGATTGAAACCAAAAATATATACCACTGTCGGTAGTGAAATGCTTATCCAATGCGAAGTTAAATCATAGCCAAGTATAAGTCATAAATAAAGGAATTTGTGTGGTATGCTTCTAACATATTATGTTATAATACCTTTCGGTTAGATACTGAATAAGTACATTTATCTCATGTGGTCGAAATTCGACCAATTTTGATTGTAATGTAACGAAATTCCGCTTTTTAATGTAATTTATCGAAATTTATTGTACCAAATTCTTATTTTGTTTCTTGATGTTAAGATGAAAAGATTGGGAAAGGGCAAAGAGAAAGCTTGATGAAATTAATGATAAATATTTAGTAAACATGTAAAATGCCTTGGAAGTAAACAATTCAACTATGAAACGGTATAATAATATTTAACAAATAACTATAGGCAAGTGATAATTAATTAAATTTTAAATAAATGTAAACGACTGTAAGTACTTCGTTGGATAAAAATTATAAATAACTTATATATTTTCTCGAGTATTTATGGCAAAGGGATATTAGCTCATACAGCCGTAAGTGAGATCAAACATTTTATTATTTGATTCGTTTTGTAAGCAAAACGTGTGTGTAGAAAAATATAAATTCATGAGCGGCATGAATTACAAAAATACAAAAACTGTTTTCAATACATGCATTAAGATGTTAAATTAACTCTTTTTGATCCTAGGAGACATCTTTTTGGTGTCGAGGACATCGACTGTTACTTTTCGTTTCTATAACAATGAATTGAACAAGATAATTATCGATACAAGATACATTCGATAGTAAATAAGTAATGCAACAGCTGCTACAATCGATTTCCGTTAATTGTTGCACTTTTAATTTTATTTGTAAAATTTTATAGTAACATTTTACTTTATTGTAAGTAGATAATTATGTCATATTGTTAAAAATGACGATCTACCAATCAAAAGTAAGAAGTATTCGATCTGACAATCGATATAATATAGAAGCATATGATATGGCAATCTATAGTCTGAAGTATTCAATCCGGCAGTCGTTTGAGGTTAGAGCTAGTGAACTGCTAACATAAACAGATGTAATGTCTCCAAACTTGTGCAACAGCTGTTTGTTAAACTTGATTTCGTACTGCAGAGCTTAGCTTTTACCTAGAGTTTATTACCATAACAACCAACTGCATAAAATAACAGAAAACGTAGCATATTCGGAAAAGCAGCTTAGAAACACAATGTTATTTTAGGCCTAGTTATTTTATTTTATGTGTCTTAACGTTAATATTTACACATAATTGCCATGACAACCAACTGCATAAAATAACAGATAAAACAGCTGATTCGGAAATCCAAATTAGCAACACAATTTTATTTTAAATGTTTTAACGTAAATTTTATACAGGTAATATCAGTATTCTGAACATTTATGTTACAGTATCTTTCAAATTGTATAACCTTCTTTCCTCTCCGTTTATAATACATACTAAAAAACAGGCACTACAAAGTTCAATGTTCACGTATGAATATAATTCAATATTCCTTTTTGCTAGATTATTGAAAATACTTGTATGGGCGCATATGATTTGAAAGCCAACCAAACACACGTAATACATTATTTACCAAAGCCAATAAATGCCTTTGATCAAACCAATCGGTTTCTCCTCACTAACTACTATACAAATATATATGTAGGTATATATATGAAATTCTGCCACTTATTTCATATTTAAAAAATAATTCAAAAATTAAAATAAAAACTATATTTATTACATTTTTTGAAACGTTAAACAGATATATTATGGCTTTAAATGGCAATGACTGCCTTCAACAGCTAATGGCTTTCAGATACAGGAACCATACTATGTAGCTTCTTCGAGATAAAAAAAAAAAATACATCTTTTGGGGATGCATTAACAGAATATTTGTACCTATGTGTAAATGTTAAGAGAAGTAGATTGTACATAGGTAATGACTTAGTTCAATTTTAGTTTTGCAGTCTTTAAATTAAATCAGTTATAATGAGGCATGGCTGAAAAGTCGGTACATGGAGAAGGGTATTACTTACAATGGAACCGCAATACAAACTAAACCAATAAACGTTATGGTATATAACCTACGATTGGGACGTATATATCTATTGGGTAAATTAAGTGGACTTATCATATGAGGATCAAATAAAAAAAATCGTAATGGCAAATTGTTGTAATGTTGGAGCAGTTGAAAATATGTTGCTTCTGTATTAATGTTTAAACAAGTAAATCCAACTTTTGTAAATTAAAGACAAACAACATTTGAGCTGTTATCGGCTCTAACCTCTTCCAGTGCACCCTAAATATACATGATTAAGGAACCCATTAGTTTTGGCAACACAAATCGCTAAATCATTGAATATTTGACACAAACAAATTTCAATTCGGTTAACTATATTCTGTAAAGTGTAATGTTGATCTTCTTTAAAAGCAATGTTTGCTTTAGTACAATCCCGTTAAAAAAGGATTTTTTAAACAAATTTTAAAACTGCTTTATTAACGCAAACATTACAAGATTTGCCTTTTATATTTACATTTTATTGTAATATTTTGAATTTATTTAAACAAATTTTAAAGTATAAGTGGATGGAAGATTTGTTTTGTAAATAACAAAAATTTTAAATATTTGTACATATATGTGTTTATACTGATACATTCTGTCCAACCAAATGTCACGGGTTGTTACGGGAAATGGTTACACAAGTATATATTTGTCTTGTTGAGGCATTTGTTTAGTTACAAATATTTACGATTCAAACGTTCGAGATTACACGTTTGGTTGATTTTCCAAATGAAATTGTTCATTCCAGTAATGCTTGATGTTTTTATCATTTAGGCAATTAAATCAAAGGGTTGTATCTATCTTGGAACACGAATGTATAACGCTAACCTTTGTCGGGAACCTTTCAGTTTAATTGACTCATTCAGTTTGAAGATTGTTTGTTAGTTCAATTACATTTGCATTAAGTAGACTAAATTTGTATTGTGTACGAATATTAATTAGTCTTCCCAATTGAACAATATTGTTTTTTTAACTCTAGAACCGGTAGACAGCACGAAACGTGATGTCACTCCAACACATTTGTAACGCATGATTGCATCGAATATTTGACCAACTAAAAATAATCCGATCTCAAATTAAAAAACACTGTTGGAAAGGAAATGATTTAAACTTAAATTTTAGTTTTTGAAAGTTTTTCCAAAACGTATATTTACATACGAAATCATCGTTGCAGTTTATTAGTTTTCTACAAATCAATCGGCACCCGTAAATTCATTCTAAAACGTAACGTAATAACTCACTTTCGACCCTCTTTACAGCCCGCCAAGTTCTTTTACTGAGTTAAACCTATATACCTATAATGTTGCATCTGTCACAATTTCATCTAAATAATGTTCCCAGCCTATAAAAAATCTGTGAAAAACATCTATAGATATGGAGGCGTTTTGTAGACCCTTGCAATTAGTCAATTTCCAACCAATAAACACGTAATACTATTACACGTAATATGGGTGTGATCCATGTCTATATTTAGAAATGTTTTGATGTGACTTTATAGAGAAAGCTTCAATCTAAAATTTCGTGTGAACCAAATATGTTTTGCTAGAAAGGTTTGTTGTGCAGGACCGTGGGGAAACTCAGTGTTTTGACGGTCTCAAACCAAGATTCAAATTCAAACCCAACGGACATTTGTAACACGTGATGAATAGCAGTTGTAGTGGGCTTCGTTGTATGGCAAGCAAGGATGAGAAGTTTCCTCACTTTTTTTATTCAAGGAAAGATAATTCAAACACTTTTCTGAAAAAGGAATATACACGTATACAGTTCTTTTCTTTGATTTATTCTCTACACTTTGCTATAATAATTTTTGGGCGAAGCACATGATGTATTGTAAATTACATTTCGAACTTGGCATAGTTTTGTTGGGAGCCTTGTAGTAGGAACATAAAACTGGTGTTTTCAAAATAAGAAATTTGAAATGGGTAAATATTTGTATACAGTTCTATTTAGAACTAAATAATTACGAAACTTTTTTACATTTATGAAAAAAAATTACAAAAAATGTTTACTACGTTTTACGTAGGCCTGAAGTTGAAATTTTCATTTCGTTTCTGAACTTGATTTCGTTTTTTGTATGTATGGTTTTGTTATATGTCTTGTCATCAATATTAAAAGTTTGAAAGCCGTCTAACATGTTTAGATAGACGACTTGTAGACGTAGATTGTCTAAGGCAATTAGATAGATATATTATTATCAAAAAGAGAAGTATTAAGTTTTCGTTTAGAGTTTTTTTAGATTGTTCCTATTACATGCATTAATGTTAAAAACCCATAACTACAAATACGAGGGACATTGATTCCAAACTTTAAGTTTCTAGGTCATTTTGTCTAGAAGAAATATTATGACATAGGCCTACTGTTTATTGATTTGGCGATATTCGCTTTTGGTTGTAAATTTACGAACATTTTCTGTTACTACGGGTCCTATTGTTTTATGATTCGCACACGGTCCAAAGATCCGCCGCATTAAGGGAAGTATAGTAATAAATATTTACCGTTTTAGGGGTTGTTATTACATTTCACCCTTTAACAATACACAAAAAAAAGAAATAAATGTACAAATGTCCAGCTCTCTAGTCTTAATGGAAGTATAATAAGAAATATTTATTGTTTGAGGGGTTGTTTCAATAGTTAAATCAAAATTAATTCTAGCCTATATCTCATTCTAGGTCATGATCTCTATGTGTGCCAAATTTCATTCAAATCCATCCAGTAGATTTTACGTGATTGAGTAACACATACACCGACCGACACCATTAGATTTTTATATAATAGTATAGATAACTATTCCAATATTACTTAATTACTTTTTCGATTTAATAAGTTTAAACAAATATGTATTTTTACAAAGTGATTTTAAGTTTTAAATCCATTCAGATAGTAACCTAATATCAACATACTAGTTTTTATTTTTTATTTCAAATGCAAGGCGTACACATATTGAATGTATTGCCTTTTAGGAAGTCACTCTTCTTTAGAAAACGGAACTGCATTTTATTATGATCCATATATTACTGGAAATCTGATAATTTAATCGAGAAACTAAAGTTTAAAGAACATAGTGTGCGCACTGATCACTATAACGATAAATCACTACTGCTGTTATCACTACTAGTACTGTCTCTAGGGATTTAGGAGGGTTGCTTTATATATCAAACTACGTAGAGGAGGATAAATTGCAACATCTTGTCGAGAGAGGATGTTGCTCAAGTATTAATTTATCGCAACATACGAAGAGATTGGAAATAACATCAACTTTGTATGTTGATTGAAATAATAACATTTCAGTAAATGCTTTAAATAAAATGTGGAATACATTTTCAACCGAATTGTTTAAAGCAATTATCTTCATCCATCTGCAGGGTATTAAAACACTACAGCAATAACGACAAATAAATACAACAGAAGTAAATTATATTTTATTTGTTTAAAGATGTTGAACAATATCATTGTATAGATACGTCAAGGAAAAGTAAAATTGTAATGCTTCATTCAGCCTGTTATAGAAGCCACCACCGAATCTAGGGTTGTATATAATGGTTGTTTTACATGCCTAAGCGAAAGGGTGAGTTTTATACATTAAATATGAATTAAATGGATACAATTATAAACATGCTATTTACCCTGTATTTTGAAATTTATTTCATTGTTTAAAACAATTAAGTGTTAACTGTCAACTAAAATTACAATATAAGGTATATCATTTTCAGTTAAAAACAAACAACTTAATAAAAAAACTAAAACGTTTCTGTTAAAATAAAATGAAAATTACTACCTTTAAATTATAATATTTACTTAAAAGAAATATTGTCGAGAAACCATTAAGCCCTTTCTAATTCTGTAGGAAGATAGGGACTGACTTACTTACATCCCAATTATTTATTTTATCCAACCTAAATCCATAATTCAAGTTGAAAACACCAAATTCAAACCTCATTTTATTTTACTCGATTTTATTTCTATTACAAACAATTAAAGCACTCATCATAAACGATTAATGTATGTATAGAAACAGTTGCATTCTGTATTTAAATTTAGCAATATTCTTGCAAGCAAATAGTAGTATTGAAAACCATAAGAATTTTTAGCTTCGGCTTTAAAAAATAATATTTATGCATCAAAAATAAACATTTTTATTTTTAGCTCATTACTTGTTTTCCAGAAAAAATATTACATTTATTTTAAGTAAATATTCTAGGCGTTTTGTTTTAAAAGATGTTGATAGAAAAATCTATACATTTACAATTACTTTTTTTACTGAGCAATATGTTTCGTTTTTCCAAGGTATTACTTCCAAGGTCTTCCAAAAACATTTTCAATAATTCTTAAAACAATTTGGGAATATGATATTTATTTCCACTGTCATTAAAACTGTTGTGAAATACTAATTTAGTTTTATACTACAGTAGTCGAAAAAAATATTTTCAGTTGTTTAAATTTTGCTTTAGATTTGATAGGCTTTGGTGCTGCAATACAAAATATTATCGCTTTACACAGGTACTATATTTTGCTAACCCACTATGTTTTTAGATACTATTCATAATTTTGTCGTCTTAATAAGGACTAAGACGAACATTTTAAGACGGTTCTAATCTTAAATTTAATCACTTTTAAATTTTACATTATATTATGATCTACATAAATAAAAATGTAAATGTGCGTTTGTGCAAAATCGATAATCTCCTAAAGTTCTTCACGGATTGCTTTGAAATTTTGACACAAATTTTCATTTGTATACAAGCGTGTTTCTATATAATTTTTGAAAAACTGCAGAATCTATTAAATATAAAAACAACAAAAAATATAAAAATGTAACAAAAATGTATGCGCCATTACATATGTTTATTGACTATAATAATAACAGTAGTCAGCTGTTTTCTATAATATTTCCATTGTAATCTGATTTCAAACTTTAAACCATTATTTGGATTTCCAACTTTTAAGATAGGTTTTTTTGATCAAAACCATCTGTTGAAGTAAAATCAACACACATATATATACTAATATTAAAAAGAGGTAACATTGTGTTTGTTTGTATGTAGGGGGTAATCTCTGGAACTACTGAACCGATTGAAAATATTAATAATAAAAAGCTACACTATTCCTGAGTAACATAGGCTAGAATTCATAGGCCTATCCAACAAAACATTTTTTATTTAATTGTTTGTAAATTTGGTCAGAACAGACTTACATGATCAAGTTGAGCGTTGGACCCACAGCTTTAATTTAAATAAATAAGCAAAATTATAAAAAACTAAAAAACGACAATTGAAACATGAAACTTATATAATTTAAAACGTACTGTGCAAAGATGTGCACAAAAACATAAATGATCTGTGTATGTTGCCGTTAGGGCAGGTACAATTATTAAACATAATTTTAAGTTGGGCCTAGACTGTTAAACCAGCTCATACAGTTATTTCTTGAATGTATTTAATTCATTGCCATATCAATTAATTGAATAAAATAACAAATAAAACAGTTGATTCCGATATCGAGCTTAGTACAAAATAATATTTTAAGTTAGGCCTAGACTGAACCAAAACATGATTCTACACATACAAACCAATAAAAACTTGCGTTATGGAATTTAAAAATAACAAAAAACTATGTTACATTTTAATTAAAAATAAATAAGACATGTTATAATTTAAAAGTAGGCCTATTTATTGATAATATATGGTAAATAGTGAGTAACCAATATTAACAGCTGATTTCAAAATATGAAACAATTATTTGTATTTCTAACTTTTTGGTTAAGTTTTGATTAATGGTAGACCTGCCTTACTGATTCTTTTGCCCTTTATTATATCTTCTGTTATAAAATATACGAAATAATTTGATTTGAACATTTAACAGTATTTACCATCTTAGTGTTGAGGTTATTATTGATCCTACACCTTTATTATAAATAAAACATAACACATGTTTTTAGAAGGTCCATCGGGAGCACGCAGAGGTCTCTCATAGTAAATTATATTAATAATAATATTTGTTTGGTAACAATTTATGTCTTAAATTAATTTTTAACAATATATGTATGTGTAGTATTTAATTTTACATTACTTATGTAGCCTGTTTATAATAATAACGAGTAAAATAAATAATTAACTAATTTAGTTACAATTCTTTATCAGTATTTTAAATGTATTTACATTTTCAAAAAAAATTTAGGCTACTGATTAATAAATACTTCAAATAGATTAGTAAATTATCAGACTTTAAGATACATAAATGCATACAATATTAATAAGATAAATAAATTTCAAAGATTTGATTTATAATTTTGTTAATTAGTTATAATGAACAATTGCCATTTAATAATAATGTATTTCTGTGACGTTTAACGCTTCGGTAGCTGGCATGCTCTGATGAACCTGGACAATAGACTGCCCGCTTTTGTTATCGTTTGCCGAATATTGTCATTTATAGGAAACTGAAATATGCATTACATTCATTTAGCTAAAACCACCTGCCTAAATATACACAGTAGAGAATACAAAATCAATATTTACTTTTTTTATTATCGAGTCTGCGTCCAATATTAGTTGTCAAACTCTTAGTTTCATGAAATATTATTTCATTGTCAAATGCCGCAAAAGTTACTGTGAGAGTTGCTGTTTTTACTTGTTTTCTTATTTTTCTCGTATCTATATATTCTTTATTGCAACTTTTGCTTATATATATCATCAACAGTATCGAAACAATATTGTTTTATGTGTGTAATTATATTTAGCCTATTATTACATTAAATACAAAAAATAATACAAAATGTAATGTGTAAGTTTAAATGTAATGTGTGAAGTAGTATAGGAGGAATCTTTGTAAATAAAACAATATTTAAATTTAATATCTTCTAATGGTCAATTTTGTTCTATTGATAATAATAAGTTATGTAAAACACAATGAGTTAAAGTAGTTATTTGTATTGGATATAAAATGTTGTTTTAATTGAGCCCAAGTGATAGTATCTTAGATGTATTATAGATACTATATAAAGTTTTAATAGAAATTTTTTTTTTTATATGAAAGCAAAAACTAAAAAACTAAATTTTTTGCAAGAGGTGAATATATTTCTTGTTACAAATTTACTTATTAAATTAATTTTATTACAACTTCCTAAAATTTACATTTTACACATTACAGTTTGTTATCATATATAGTAGAAGTGGACCTTACTTAAACAAGTATTTTTTTAAATTTAATTATTCCAAAATGTGTGAAACACAATGGTTGTTAGCTTTATAATATCTCAAATATATATATTTTGTATTTGAAAGTTAAAATGTTTTACAATCCTAAACTCTGATCTCTTATATTTTATCAAATTTATTTTCTTTATCGTCTAAAAATCAGGTTAAAGATTAACGTAAATGGAAAGTTTGGTATCATTCATTTGAATAAGATAATAAGTTAACTTTTTAAAGAACAAGGATTAATAATATTAAAATAATGAATACTGTCTTTAAGCTGTATGTCCTTA
Source organism: Philaenus spumarius (assembly GCA_018207615.1). Taxonomy (NCBI): domain Eukaryota; kingdom Metazoa; phylum Arthropoda; class Insecta; order Hemiptera; family Aphrophoridae; genus Philaenus; species Philaenus spumarius. Next base: position 420,443 of record JAGFPH010000395.1, on the reverse strand, counting down.
AAACGCAATTTATTGATTCCACTTTATTAAGTTTTTAATTCATGAGTACCGTTTACAACAGTCATACTGCATATAAACGAGCTCCATCAAACAGTTCCAGGATCTCCCGGTGGAGAGCGCAGTGTACTACTTTCTGTCGCTTAACATACATTAGATTTACATCTATGAAGCTAAGGGATGTTGTCCTGTGTTCTTTTAGAACTGGGTTGTTCACTCATTACTGTGATATTAATTTTAAGTTGATAATTTTTTTTTTAAATATAATTAACTTTATTATTTTAACATTAAAGCGACTACAAATTATTCTTATCCAGTTTATAGTCGCATGAGCTTTCATTACCAAATGCAGTAGCCTACCTAGTGTTAAAATATATTCTATACATTTTATTATTATATTTCTTATATTCTTGTATATACATATATATGGTAGGGACTTAACTTAAATATCTAATCATGTTGGTTGTTTTTTCCTAAATCTACTAAATCCATGAAATTTGAATATGGAGATAAGATACAATTATAATGGTACAAAAAGGAATAATTGTATTTGTGTAAGTTTCTGTCTGACTAATGAACAACTAATTTATTTGTACTTGTTAACTAGTTGTATCGATATTTGCATGGAAACAATTATATTCAATACATTACGATCATTAATAGAATATTGAAACAACTAAAGCAATCACGACCTGTAACATTGCGTAAAGCTTTTTATTCGTGCAGTTTCTATCTGATTGAAAATGTGTATTATTGTATATGCGTGTTGTCATAGACAGACTGCAATATTAACAAGTAAATTGTTTTTATATTCACTAGATTGAAACTATAATGCAGTGTTATCTGATCGCATGACTGTCCACAGTTGAACACGTACATAATGGCGAAACGCAAATTAAAAATGAAAATATTAGTCGTTAAATCGAGTGAAAGCTGTGTTTGTAACATTCATGTCGTGTATGATACAAAGGTAATGTTTAAACATTTATTATGCAACCAAATATGTTTGCGTTATATCTTTAACACACAAAATAAACAGAATTTAAATGAATGAGTAAAACAGCTATTTTATAGATGTGGAAAACTAGTGAGGTAAACATTACATACAAAATCTAACAAATATTGGTGCGATTATCTTAATGAGTTAAAGAGTTATACAATAATTGAACAAAATGGAAGAATATTATTGAACTTATTGAAGAAGTGACTTTATTCAATAATTTACAAATTTATGTTCGTGGGCTAAGGTTAACTGCAAATTATATATTTTTTAGTATAAGGAAGTGTTTTCTTTAAAAGTGTAAAGAATCTATTTTCGTTTTATACAGTAATTGCTTTTAAAGAAAACATTTGTTCATTGTTTATAATACAAATAAACAAATGATGAAACCTTCACGAGGAGAGTATTTTTAGTAAATATTATTAACACGTTTTCAGTAATACTAGATAATAAAATTAAAGCGTTAAATAAAGAGACAGAAATTGTAACGCAAAAGAGAATACAATAAGCTTTACTAAAGCAATTCATAGTTAACAATGTTATAGGGAGAGAACTGAACCATTAGTTGAATTCGAAGCATAGTCAACAGTATTACGAAAGAAGGAACATAGTTGGAGTATTGTTTTTAATTAATGAAATTATATTTTTGAATTTTTGTTTGAGAATGTGCTGATTAGATTAGGTATTGGTTAGGCTCTACTGTTTCCAGTTAACATACTGCATACAAGGTACTATCGTACGGCGTAAGTAAGCAGAACGCCAGTAAATAGGCTCAACTATGCTCAGCCATGTTAAACCCTATTGAATATTTTAATCATACACTACTTATGTACACATGTATGGGCATAATTTGAGATAGAACACACAGTATTATGTATAAATTAAATAATACGTGTCGAAGATGGAGCAACGATATAAGCAAATTTTAAATGTATAATAGAAGCATATTTCATTAATGATATTAAGAGTGAATCTTAACATGCACATTGCTTTGTTGTGTCACATGCTTCCCCATATAAAATTCAGCTGTTTCTATCTATAGCCTATAATTTGAATTATATAACACCAAATTTTAAAACCGAATGCAGAAACTTTAATATTATACACGATGAAAAGTTCAAAATAAATTTAATCATTAACATTCTTATACAAAGTAAATTTAATAGTTTTCGAAACATTAACTCAAAACAGGAGAACATATGGACTAATTATCAGTAAACACACGTTAAACATATACAATAATGCATAAATAAAACTTAACAATATTGTAATACAAAGTAATAATAAAATATAATTGAAGGTATACAACTAATATAACACAATAAAAGCATATCTCAATGAAAATATTTAAAGAAACACAAACAGAAAATAAAACAAATTATTTCTTACTTTCTTTACTAAATTCAAATAAATTCTAAAATGCCAAAGTAACTTAATTTTAAATTATTGCAATAATTTTTTATTTATTTTTTAAACATTCCCGAAGAAAAGTTTCTATTGGTTAAGAAACTTAATTTTGTATGATATTTTGCAGTACAGAAATTTGAAGTGCGTTTGGGTATTTAGGACCCAAATTGTACACGTTTATGCTGACAAGACTTTTGCAGCAATAAATAAAGTAAAACAATTTAAAACGGTTTGCTTTATATTTTATATACAACATTTGTATTAAACACACCAGTCTTTTTATTAGACTTCTAAGATGTATTTGTCTCACTTATCTTTGTTCTTGTAGTCAATTTGCTACCCTCGCTAACAACACGTCTTTCGGTAAGAAAAGTTGTTTAACCTGAATTCCAACGCTGGCATGGATTTATCTTGTGCGGGGAAGACAATATTTCCCCCTTTAGTTGCAGTTGATGCTGGTTTACTGGCTTACATAATGTGGCACTATGAATCAACCCCCCCCCCCCCTCCTTCTTTATAAAGAACAGAAAGGATTTAAGTAGAAAAACTTTTGTTAAAGGTTTCAAAAGAAACGAGCCTTGATTAAATTTCTAGATCAATAATGATTCCATTTTTTCTAAAAAGCAATATTTCTTCCAAAGTTAAACAAGCGTTATTCAGAAAAGTTTGATGAAAATGTACAAACGCAAATGAATTGGAAATAAAATAAAATGTCGACGACTTGAATGAATACTTATTGTATTGATTGCATTTGTTTTTTATTATTACAATTCTTAAACGTTCAAAACTGTCTTTTGTTAAAGTTTTACTGAAAAATGGAACAATGTAGTTTGTTAATCTATTTCCATAAAGTCTGTGATACTAGAAAAATACAGATGTTTTAACTTTGTTACAAACAATCTTTTTCATGGGTTACTCGAAGCCGTTAATAAAGAAAACAAAAACAACGACTTTATAAAAAAATAAAGAAAAAAACCCCCACAAACATAACAATTTTGTATTAAGCAACAACTAAACTATTAGTCTTAAACCTTCAAAGCTATTTATTTTTGTTTTCAAAAATTTAGTAAATAATTTAAATATATTTATTTTAGTTGCTCGATATGTTTAACAAGAACGTGGTTTAAAAACTTGATCTGCATTTCCAATCAAATTGTTTAGTTTTATGTGTTTTTAATTTCACCCTAAATTCTACCATTTACTTTAAAGTAGTGAACATAATGCATTTTTTTTCCCTATTTACATGTGCCTTTCATTATTAGCATTATTTTAGAAAGTTGTTTTTATCTTGTATTAAAATAGTGTTATAATAGTATGAATACAATTGCATACACAAAAATCTTGTACATGTAGTATCGGGACAGCAAAAGTAAAAACTTGTTTTAAATGATTAGTTTTTATGTACTTTTAATTTATGTAACACTCGACCTATGTTAAGATTTTTTTTATCAGTAACTGCCTAACCTCGGGATATTAGGATATAAGCTAAACAAACAAACAAATATTTAGATTCATTATGTGGGGTTCTGTAACATCTAGTTTTTTGTATTTTCTTAGCTGCATATTATCTTAGTAAAATAAAACAAAACAGTATAGAACTAAATTAATATTTGTTTTAAACGGCTGATTTTCCCCCGAACATTAAAACAAATTTCCGACACTTCAACTACACATCTTCCAGACTCCATTTAAGGAACAATTTTTTTTACTTCAAATAACGCATGCATAATTAAACAAGGTTCTGTGTTATAAATATAATATTACAAAATTCCTATCGATATTAATAGATGTGTTTGTAAAATGTAATCCGTTTTTTTAAATAATATAATTTTGAACTGTTTTAATTTAGTTATACCCGTTTTACTTCTTTACTGACAACTTTAGCGACAAATTACAAAAAACTAGAAGTGTTTTACGGGAAATTTTTTACTAAATTACTGTTTTATTTTTTTCCGAAATACGAGAAATTTTACTTTTACTAAGATATTTTTTTGTTTTCTAACAAGTAAGATTTAATCATAACGCCTATATTGTGTGATTGTGTTTCCACTTATTAGAAATTTAGAATTAAAATTAACTACAACAAACAAATCTAGTGTAAATTAGGTCTTAATATTACTTTTGAAATTACTATGTAAGCATTTTTTTCAAATTTGGAAAACTTATATTTGGTACTAAAACAATGTCTTATTAGAGGAGACTATTGTTTGCACTTACAACATTTATTTTATAACATTTAATTAAATTTGATGGTTATAATTTCGAACTTTTTAAAAACAAAACCATAAAACAGCTATTATGTATTTGTATTAACGAAGGAAATGGTGTAGTAAAACTAAATCAATACTTTAATTGACATTTATATATTTGTTTAATAATTTGTTTTCATATGTTTCTAATATGAAACATATGGTATTATATTGTAATATTTTCCACTAAATTATAAAAATATTTTAAAACCAAAACAGGTTCTAAAACTTAATAGACTATAATTGTATTATGACACTGTATTGAATATACCTAACATTTGACTGTCAGATTACTATTGTCGCAGCTCTACCTAGCTTTGTGTGCAACAACGATGGACGTTTGCCAGATATAACAGATGGAAACTGCCAAGAATTTTCCCTACTTCAACAAGGTTTAAATCAATAGTTATATTGTATTCCTGACTTGATATTTGCCAAATAGAATATTTACAAAATGTAAAGCCTCATTATTTTTAAGATATACAGTTATTATTTTATTTACTTTAAACATACATCTTCCCCTTTAAATTAAATAACCGTTTCTAAACAAAACGTTTCAATGAAAACATGCCAGAATTAAAGATGTGTTTGTATAAACATAATATATTATAAATCTGTAGATTTATATTTAACAAAACATTGGTCTTAATTAAGTTTAAACAGTTCAAGCTGGAGTTTAAATTGGGAACACTAATATTTTTTTTATAAATACAAAAATGTTAGTTATAACCTAATTTTCTTGAGATTAAAATCATACAAATTTAGAAAATAGTTGAACTTAAAGATAATATAAGTTTTAGGTTAATCTGCGTACTATATAAATTTAAGAAAAAAACATTATTTGCATTATTTTCACTTGGTTATTCTTAAGTTACATACAATTAAAAATCTAGAGCAAAAATTATATTTTGAGAATTTCTTTGTACAAGATTATTAAGAGACTCCTTTTTTAAACTGTTTAAACGATATCACCTTAAACTCCATTGTCACCTTACTTTTGTGTTTTTGATTATGGGATTTATAACATTCCAAATAATCAAAATTTAAACGCTGTATCATTCAAACATTCAAAATAATAATTTGTTTGATTTAAACGAAAAATAGGAGGCTGGATACAAATGTTTTATTTTCATGTTTTTGACTATCTAATCATTTTTTTTTTTTTTAATAGGATCAAAAATATATTCCGTAAAACACAATCTTCCTTTCTTGATTCTGCATTTTAAAACCAATTTGACCAAACTTGTAATTTATGGTTGCAAATATTAACTAATAATATGGTCACAATGGATGTTACTAATACGCGAATTTTAATAACAAAGAATAAAACAACTCTTAAACGGTTTTAGTTGGTACGAGTCACCATTGCGTCGACTATGATAAACTAAACCGCCTACTTTATAATGTAGGCCAGTTCTAACTTGATACACGAGGGTTGAATCTTATAGGTATTTAACTGAAATTACAGCTAATCATTAATACATATATTATTATTTAGGTTTTATCTGAATTCTTTGAACATTTTAAATTCTTGGTTAGTTTTCATAAAACCTCCCTATATGCGATAATGAAAAGGTGTCAAATAGCAGCCTCTTTGTGGTTATGGTTACAGTTATGGTATATTAAACGATGTGCGTAATTTAATTTCACCTTATGAATGTTAAAGTGCCGCAGATGCTCTTTAAAGCGTTGTATAAACGATCTGCCTTTCTGTCCAATATAAAGCGGTCACAATCGTAACAGTTTATCCTATACACACATGACTACCTTTGTTTTAATAACAATTTTGTTTATGTCGCAATATTTTTTTTCAAAATTGATATTGTTTCTAAACCTGATGTTAATTTTATGTTTGGGAAACATATTTTTAACATTACAGGAACAATATAAGAATAGTCGAAAGAGAAAATTATATTAATTTCCTTGTTTTTACTTGGGGTGGATTTGTGTTTGTTTTTCTTTTGTTCATGTATTAATTTTTCTATCATTAAACTATGGTAGCCGTTGGCTTGTGCTTTGTATGTGTCGTTTATCGTGCTTGTCTTTGTTAATTTAGCGGTGTATTGAGAAGTAGGTGGATGAGGCTGTTATATGAAGATATTTTTTGAGCAAATGTTTGGTGCGAATTTGCATTTACTATATCTGTGGTTGTAGGTTTTCTGTAAACTGTCTAGTTCATCTTATCTAGTAGTTTTTTAAATGGTTTAGTAAAACAATCTGATTATTATTTGATCGGTTACTATCGAACATTGGATGTTTGTATTAACCGAATTAATGTGGGTTTTCAAACCTTCCGCCTGATGTAATGTGCCTTCTAAAACAATCTAGTTATTATCGACATATATTGGATACAATAAATATTTGTTTGAATTTAATGTGTTAGTTTTTTTATGAATATCTGATGACCTTAAAAGTGATATTATATAATTGATATGAAACACGTCGTAAATAGAACAGCATAACGAAATCTCACGACGGACTGAATAACACTTAAATTACTTTAGTAACTTAATGTACTTATTTCATTTTAAGAAGTGACTTGAAAATAAAAATCATGCATCTCCAATTGTATTTAACATATCTGTACTGACATTAAATGGTAAAATTTGGGGGAAAAAATTCTTTTAAAGAAAATGGCTATAAAATTGGTGATTGTATTATTATTTAACCGAAAGTTATAATATCGTTAAGATTGATAGAGTAGTTAACACTTAAATAAAAATAACTATATATGAATTTAATAGCTGCTAGTTATTATTCATATTATTATGTTTATTTTATTATTATTATATAATAAGCTAGTTTTTATATTTATATAGTAAAATGTTACGCAAAATTCACAACCCAAGTTATTACATAGCCTATATAAACTACATTTTAAGGACAATTCATTAACATGAAACGCCATATAATATACCCAACAATACAAAAATATGGGTAAATCAAATAAAAACGAATAAAACAATTTTACCTATTACCAAATACAAAGTCACTATCAATTTTACACAATTATTTAAAGAAATTATTTATCTTTCGGAGACAATATTGTTAGGTAATATATAAAAACCATTTTATGTACAAACAATAAAATTCTTCAACAACTGCCATAAAATGTATGTACAAAATTGACGACATAAATTTAATTTGACATACCAATATAATACATAGTGGTTTAACGGTAAACCGTTTTTTCACTTACTTAACAAGACATCTTAAGACGTATCCTCATAGAACATTATTGATAAAGTAAACTAACAATAATTTTAAAATGTTGTTAGGCTAATAATTTGCCTAATAAATTTAGCTACTTTTATATTTTGCAGAAAAATCTAAATAATAATATACTGTACGCTAATAAAGCGTAATAAAACTTACGCTTATATTTAAAAATATATATTTAGACACAGATCTATAATTATCTAATTATATATATAGGCTATTAATTTCCTGTTTAATAAAAGGTTGTATTATTTATTTGGCCTTTAGTCAAAATATCCACGTATTTAAAGAAAATGTCATAAGAATATACATCAAAAAATCATAAATTTTAAATACGGTAAATATTGAATTCCACTGTAGTAAAATAACTTAACTCAATTTCAAAATAATGAAATAAAAACATTTGTTTTGGAGAAGAAAATTTATATAATATAATTTTATAAAACACACAATTCCGATCACATTTATAAACATTAAATTATAAGTTTAAAAATATAATTTCTATTTCAGAGGAAATAGAGTTACAATTTAAGTAAATAATACAATAACAATAATGAACGGAACTATTTTCAAGGTTATAACAATTGATCTGTGCGTAGGACGCATGCGCATAATGGCAGTTATAAGCACTACCGCCTTGCTACTCCAGTCAGTGATGGGGCGTCGCATGGTGGTGTACGTTATTGTGTCAGTGGTGTCGCTCTCGTGTTATTTCAACGGGTTAAGTGGCGATTTTGTTCACGATGATATACCGGCAGTGAGCAATAACCCGGATGTGCTTGGTACAACCAGTGTTTTCCAGTTGTTCAACAATGACTTCTGGGGCACCCCGATGTCGGATGTCAATAGTCATAAGTCTTACAGACCCTTGACTACTTTAACATTCAGGTAAAAGTTTGTTTTTGTTCTTGAAAAATCTCACTAGTTTATATTTATTTCATAACTGTTAGAGAAGCCAAGCCAACAAAATGCTTTTATTATAATGCGTATGTATATTTTTGTAAATAGTGTATAAAAAATAACACTTTTATGTATTATTTAAATAGCATTTAAACGTTTGTACATGTTATTTGTATTTTATATATCTAAGGACTGAACATTTTAAGAACAATTTTATTCGGTTTCAATTTAATGTGGAAAATGATGATGGTAAGATTGAAGTTAGGTTTAGGCAAAAATTAACTTGTATCTACTTTTTAAATAAAAACATTAATATACTGTATATTATACAAAAATTATTTGGTATTTCAATACATATTTCAACCACGTATTCCCAAATCTATAAAGTAAATTTGTATTTCTTTTGATATCACAGACAACTTGGAACTTATAAAAAATCTGCAAATTTTATCAAAATCTTTCACAAAACAATACTTAACCCATATATGCCCATAACTTTTTTTTTTTTAATTTTGATATTTTATCTGATTTTTTGTACACAAATACTACTAATAGAATGAATATAGCGCAAATTTATTTATTTCTTAAACCGATAGGCCCCTGGGGCCATGGGTCAAAAACGACCCCTTGGGCAAATATGCTGCAATTCATACTAATACTTAGTGATATGATATTGTTAATAATAATAGGTAAAACTGAAATAACGTGAGCATATTTCATCAAAAAATGTAATATTTATTGGAAAAAATATATTTTTACAATATTTACATCAGTTAGAACTATTTATGGTACTCAATAAAACATTTATCGTGAAGTGGTACTTTACATTTCTGGCAAAGTTTTGTGGTTTTGTTTGTACAATGAGCACATCTTCGCCTCGGCTGTAGTGACCACTGCTTTGCTTCACTGCATTTGTTGTTTTTCTATCCTGTGACTTCGATGGCCCTGATAAAATTCGAGGAGTACCATATACTGTAAGTATTGTTCTTGCTAGATTGCGACGAAAACCAAGCATATCTAACGACTTATTGTATGGTCTTGAGAGTTGATAGGCATTATTTATGGAGACATCAATCAACCGTAATATAATAGGAATATACAATTTCTTTCCTCTAATTGAAATTCGGTAGGCTTATATATTACCATCTAGTTGATCGACTCCACCCATGAACTGATTATATTGGTGGATTGCATTAGGTTGTGGAATCAAAATCTTTTTCTTTTCTTCTGCCGAATAACGTTTTGCACTCCTCATTGGTTCTACTCCATGTTCGCATGATAGAATTGTTACAACATTATTATCCCTCCATCTTATGGCCGTTATGCCTTGGTTTTTTGCAATTTTTACATCATACGTGCCTCTTTTTCCTTTTGCATGGATTTGACTGCTTTCAACGGACACTGTTTGGTACGGTTATCTCTGACTGTTCCAGTTACGTTATTATTTATTTTTTTCATTTCAATTTTGTCGTTACAATTTTCTTCACCTGAATCGCAGTCAGTTTCGTCTCCATCATCGAATGGTCGCTGGCCTAGTAATACTACATCGATCTGTCCTACGACATCTTCATTTGCGAACCTGTCAAGCTCTTCCAATATCTGAAACGTATTCAGGTTATCCCTGTAACACAAAAAAAATAACTTTTAGAAAAATATAATAAGAGTAGGACTATATAGGCTATATATTTTAATTTAGCGGAATTTACTATTTGTAACCAAAAGTTAAAAAGATTTAACCAAGAAATCTGTGTTAAAACTTCAAAGTATGTCAAACAAATCACATGTTGTCTGTATATACAACAGCCTGTGCAATACTGGAATAGCCTATTTCACTAATAATATTAGTACGCCTATTATTGAACATTTCATAAAAAGTCAACTTTTATTTATTGTTTAAATCATTTATAGAGGGAAAAACATCATTTGTTTCTGTTGCAAATCAAAATAAAGCATTAGAATAACTGAAAACATTCAAAGCTAAAAGTTGGAAGTGTAACCTAAAAGATCCAGTATTTGCCCAAGGGGTCAATAATGACCCATTAGTAATTTACAGGCAATTTACAAACCTCTAGTATTGATTATGCATGCAACTATTATACATATTACAAGAATAGTATGTTAGTAAGAAAAGAAGCACAACTAAACTTACTAAAAGTGTTTACAAAATGAATACTTACATGTTATATTAGAGTAGTACACAACAGCTGTGATCCAGTTGCTGACATGAGTTAATGATTCAAATATAACTGTGCAGAAAGCAGCACTTACTGGAAACCAACATTATTTTTTAATTGCTCACACCTGTAACAAACTATATTAAACTACCAATATAAAAAAATATGCCTTATTCTTGAGGGAAAAAAAATTAAGTTTCTTGGGTCAAAAACGACCCCTTGGGTATATATGGGTTAATGAAATATAAAATGCAAGAAAACGAATTCATAATCTTAAATTAAAGATAGTTGAGTTACCAGCTAAATTCAGGAGACAAAATAATAATTTGATTCAATTTTTTCTATATGTTTTTTCTTTTCAACTTTTACATAATTTCGTGTTGTTTTCGTATTTAGATTTGTTTATTTTTTATAAAAAAAAACTTTTTCATTAATTTTCGTTGTATGTAAAATGTTCTAAAAAAGTTGTTTGGCCATAATTTAAGGAACTCTTCAAGTAAAAGTACATAAAAGAAAAAAATGACACTGTCATTCATTCGTAAACATATAAGGAACATTTTGGTATCCTAATTAATTGGAATACAAATAAACATGTTATAAAATAAACAAAGCTACTAAAAGTGACATATAATTGTCAATTTAAACCATAGTTTTTATCTTATTTACATATATGTTATTATTTTAATGTTTGGGGTTTATCCCTTAACGTCTTTATTTAATGCCACTAAAACGTACAAAACTTGATGACTATTTTAAAACCAACCGTGAAATTCTTTAATTTCACTTACCGAATAATTTGTAATTCAAATACTTATTCAGTTTGATATGTCTTTTTGCTTACAGCCGTATTTCTATAATCTGTGCAAAATTTAAATAAAGACAAATCTTTAGTAATTACAATTGAAAAAATTTTATACAAATTGCAAAGAAAATTATTTTGTAGAATATTGAGTTTGTTGCAGTTGAATGTGTTTCAATACCTTATCCAATATATTAATTTTTTTTAGAGAACAGAATGTTATTCAGGCCTATACAAAAAACAAACGTAAAGGTAAACATGTTATAAAATTATTAATGGAGGTGAAAGTATAATATTTAAAAATTATGATACGATTGCTACAAAATAATAATTAATCAACCTAGTTTAAATTTATTTCTAACAATTTATAATGTTGTACTTGAATCCTATTTATTTTTGTAGATGCTTTAAGTATTTAAGTGTGTAATTGTTATTACCTACTATAATTAATAACTCAACACATTTAACCAACACTATGTCTGTTATTTAGTTTATAAACTAACAAATTTCTTATCGTTATTCAAAAATAACATTAAATATATAAAATAGAAAGTTATAATTGTATCTATTTCCCGTTAATATATATTATTAATATAGTCACAATTGTTTTGGTGATGTAGCACAATGTTAAAGAGCAAAATCAATATTACATGTCTTGATACAAAAATCACAATTTATCAAATTATTTTCTTACGGCAGTAAATACTTCATATCATTTTGATGTTGCAGTTCTGATCGTAACTTTACCAAACTTACGGTACGTTATATACTATTAATGTTTTATTTCATTGGTTCTAACGTTCGTAATACAACATAAAACTACAAATTAAAGCAAAGTCGTTCAGAGATATTTCTTTTGCCAATAACGTACATTGTCAATATAAATAAGTTATTATTTTACTATAAGTACTTTGTCAAATGATTCTAATTAAATTGGTATGAAGGGATTATTGAGCATGTAATTTTAAGTTCATCTGTAAATTCAGAAATTAAAAACAACTTTTTTCTTCAAACAAATAAATGCATACTTTACCTATAAATTAAAATTTGTTAAACCATAATAATCCAACATATTAATTAAACCCCTTTAACCTAAGCACGATAATGGTCACTTGAAATATAGATATTTTTTATAAAATGTCAGTTATATAACAGTTATACTGTAAAATAGAAACTATTTTATCATACAAAAGGTGTTTTATTATATATTGTAATATTACAAAAATCAATGATGTATATAAATAAATCACTATCTAAACACTATCTATCACTATCTAAAGTTAAATGGAAGCAAGATACTCATAAAATTATATATAAATATTTGCTAATAAATATATTTATTAATGTTGTGTATAAATAATAATTTTCCCACTGTTCTCATCAAGGAAAAAATAGTGTTCCTTTTAACCTATTGTTTTTATTATAGTTTCATAATTTATTTTCTAAACAAATAATTCATAGTTGCATTATTTTGTAAGGAAATAACAATGCCGTTAATTTAATAATTGTGATGTCAAAAATAAGTGAAAATCTAAAAACAAAAACATGTCACCTTTATTAATCATTGAATAAATAAGTTAAACTATTATTACAATAGAAACAAACTAAAAGTAGGCCCTAATTGATAAATTCAGGGAATCATTTAGAATTGAATCCAGCCTTTAAATTGAAGCCTTTAAATTGAATCCAGCGTGAAAAATAAAACAGAAGAGCTAAAACATGTGCACTCACCAATTTACAGGAGTGTCAAACGAATTCAGGGGATTTTCATTCCTCTGAGCTTAATTTCAGCTCTTTGTTCGGTTTGTTTGGGGTCAACATTAATGTAATTTATTGCTTTCGGTGGTTTGCTAAACACGACACATTCACAGTAAGTCCCGAACAATAGTCTAGATTTTGGGACCCCATTAGTTCCACAAAATTGCATTATAATCGTACTTGTTAATTATATAAACTTTACGATCCTTTCATTTGAATGCCTTTGTATCAATATTATCATTAAATCATTTGCGAACCACAAACTTTAATTATTTATTATTAGAAATACAGTAATAATTACGATTTATTAATACATTAAATTAGTGAAATCACTGAATGTTATATTTATTTTGTAATTATAATTTTGTACTTGAAAATGTATAGCCTATACATAACTAATCTAAAAATGTATTGTTTAGAATTTTTTATTAAAAACTTATGTAATAAAAATAATTAAACTTTTGTTTAGTATTTTTATGCAATAAAATATTGTATTATTAATAATGAAAATAATACATGTGATATCAATAAGTATTTGTCTGGTCCTAAAGTTTGTACATCAATTAGTAAAAAAGTAACGAAATGTTAAAAAATACAATGGTTACAGTTCTATGGTTACAATGTCGGAGTTTATAACTCATTTAATTATTGTTTTACATACACGTAGTAAAGTTTTAGTTTTGTTTCCTCTGACATTAGATATTCTTTTATCAATAGTATACTCAAAATTGTATGAATTAAATAATACGAAGTAATGCAAAAACAACAACCATTATATATAAGATTGTTAATAAATTTAATTAAATAATAATAATTATTAGAATTATAAGCTTATCTTTTTGATAACCAATATTTTTATGTATCTTAAATACAAAATCATGCATTTAAATTAAATTTAAAGGTTTAAACTATAATTTAAGGAAACACATTTTCTTGTTTATTAATACAGTATTCAAGTATCTTTTAATTACAACTATATCGATAGAGATATGAAGTATATAATTAGGCCTAGTGTTAAAATAAAATACAAAATTTAAGTAATGCGATTCAGATAAAAATTACGCCTAATGTTTAAAAATAAAAAAAAGATGTATTGTGACCAAGGCAAGAAAAGAAAATAATTAGTAACTCGTATGAGATATATTAGCTGTAATATACTAGGTAGATCTTTTTTACTTCACACGTTTTCCAGTAAACAAAATTAAAAGTACAAGTCCTAGATATACGTTACCTAAGATTTATCTCAAATTAGACTCTTTTAGAAATATATTAACTAACTAATTCAATATAAGGATATAATATTACATTTTATTTAAACAAAATACCAGTAATTTAATTAAAAGGTTTCACTCTTCTTATTTGACACTGTGTATTAGATTATGTATTTAAGTCGAGATTTAATTAACTACAAGTAGAGGATATTCTTTTACATTGCTACAGAAATCTGCTATACTATATTGTTATCAATTTTGTTTTCTACAAAGTGCTTGTATTTTAAATTTTAACTTTTATTCATGTATTAAATTTATTATATATTTTGTAAAGTTTTTTTTCATAGTAAATTATATATATTTTTTTATAACTATAGCTTATTTGAAGAACTATAATTTATTTTCCAACTATTTCTTATTAAAAACTGTTAAACTTTAATTTATTCATAATTATTAAATACACGTAGAATATAGTGCCTTTCACATTATCAACTCGTCTAATTATTGCAAATTATGATTTTTTTCAAACTTAAATCAATGAGGGTAACGTGATAAATATATATATACCTATATAAATATATAAAAATACAAAATAAAAGCAAGTAAACGTTTATTAATAATTATTTGAATGGCATTCTCTTATTTGTATCACTGTTCGTATATATTTATTTGTTACACGATGTTAAATAATCTGTGTATTTCTATGTTCTATTTACATTTTTTCTATATTATATTTAAGGAAATAAAAATAAATTGAATTGAAATGTATTACATCCTTACTTTAAATAACTTTAATATTAATTTTTACTTTCTCCCCCTATACCATAGTATATGGAGAAAGTATTATATTCGTCAAAATTTTCGAGGTTGAGTTTTTGGTGGAAATATCCGTTTTGGGCCCCCCTGAACCTAAAAATGTGGTTTTCGGAGTGATGTCTGTGTGTGTCTGTGTGTCTGTGTGGTTGTGTGTCTGTGTGTCTGTGTGGATGTTATCAGACCTAGAGCCGAAACCAGTCGTCCGATTTTGATGAAATTTGGTATAGAGGTACTAATCCACGGTATATCCAGGCATTTTTTTCATTTTTGTGAATTTTTTTATTTTTAAGGGTAATTTTCCCATAAAAACCCTTAAAATAACGGAAAAATCAAGTTTTCTCAAAAACGGCACTAACGATTTTGATTAAAATTGTATAGTTTATTAGGGACCTAAAGTACTATAAACTGTAAAATGTTAATCAAAATCGTTCTAGCCGTTTTTGAGAAAAGTTGGTTTTTCCGTTATTTTATGGATTTTTATGGGAAAACAACTTTAATACAAAATCACCTCTCCTACCCCACCCTACAAGTCACCGTGAATCTGTTTAATAATTTAAATATGTTTGTGAGAAAGTATGTGCCAGTTCCTGGTACCGTTTATTATTATTTATACTTCCATTGTTAAAGTTTGCTCATATTACAAAATTGACATTTAATTATTGTAAAATACATAAAAAAATGCATTTAAGGGGAGAGATCAAATAAAACATGAACTTTTTTGCTTCCGAATATATTGTTTTAAAATTTTCGGCATAAGATTGTGCCTATGTTATGACACAATTTACATGTTTAACAATTGTTATTTCCACCCCCCCACGCCCCACTATGAGCTGTAAAATATAGTATGGGTTTAACTTAATTCTGAAAAATAAATCATGCATTGTAATATTTGTACTTTGCAAAAATTAAAAATATAGAATTTTCAGATTATTATTGTTATTATTTATATTTTGGCTTATCAAAACAGCAAACCTCTACTCCACTTTATAGATAATAAGGTGAAACAAATCAAGTCATTTTCTACAACTTTATATATCTTCTCCCGTGTCCAAAAAAAGCAGACTTTCGGAAAGCGCCAAAAAACTAAAATAAAAACAAGGTTTGGCTATTTTTTATGGGCACGCCTACTTTCAATTGCTAACCTAGCTGGCTTTTTTTTATTGAAGAACCTCTTTGGTTGAATGCTCTTTGCTTTGCACTTGTTTTCCTATTAGAAACTCACACAACAAGAAACCTTCCCTCAGACTAGGTTGCCTAGCAACTTATGTTCAAACTTTCAATTACTACACTTTAATAACTATTTTCAATAATGCATCGTAAACAAAGTTTATAACTTTGAAAAATATGTAACACAGTGAAACTAAATAAGAATAATATGAAGTAGTCAGAGAAAACTATGGTAACAAAACACAGACCGACACTGGTAAAAACACAAATTTCTAAACAAAAACAATTTTTGTAACAAAACAGCTGTTCTAAAAAAATCTATGCCTTGTAGAAAACACCACAGGCTTTAAAAGACAAGCCAGCTTGATCATACACTTTAGTTTTCAATATATAACGTGTGTATACCAACGAAAAACAGAATACAAACGATACGTCCATCAGTTGAAACAAAGCACCCGTCTTTTAAAAAAAAGGACAAAAAATTAGAAGTTCAGCGTCATTACTTTAATTTGTTTCAAAAAAACCTTTATTTCCATATGTTTTATACATATCCTTGTGCGTAAACAGTTAATGAACAAAATAAGATTTCAAAACAAATATTTGGTTTTTGAGTGTTTTGATCATGAACTCCTCCAATAAATATAGTCAATTTAACTTAATTTATTAAACAATATCTATTAATAAGTTAGCGATTTTGTTTGTGAATTTAATGAACTATTGTAGTAATTCAATTAGTGTAAAAATTTATGGGTGAAAGTAAAATATTTGTCTTATTGTTTATAAAATGAATTAGAATAAAAAGACCAACTACAGAGATGTTTAAATATAGCACCAATTACTAAACGTTTTTTATTTATTTCGCCCGATTAATTTTACTTTTTTTATTACACTAGAATGAAAACAAACCGAGATTACAAATCAAGACATATTTGGCATGTAGTTGTGAGGAGATTTTTAGAGCTGATTGGTAAACTATTCAATATTCAAGGATTTGAATATTTTTTTCAAGAAGCCGTAACTCAATGGAAATTAATAATGGTTCACACATATCTAAAGAAGTACCAAGTTATTGAAAAATTATATTATTTTTATAAAATAAAATCATCAGTGTAATTGTTATACATAGTTTATTCAGAAACGGAAATCGATTTTGCAGCAATATTTTATAAAGGGTAAATGCTGAACACATCTCCTATAGTTTATGAGTATCAATGCATAAGGACAAAACCCGTTGTGGATCAATGCATAAATCAACGAAAGAGTTGGTATTAAGCAAACACAGAAGGGAAACAAAGCACCGAGCTTTTCACATAAATGCAAATTCTCCCGGTATAAATAATAAACCACACAACAACTCTTTATAATACTTTATTCCTTTACACCTATATTTTCACGTTTATTTGATTCGATTATTAAAAATAAAAGTTACATTACATGCGAATCGCAATGAGCAATGTTTATGTTATTTGGTTAATTAACTAACCATTTAATAATAAACAAAATAAAATAACCCTATAGAAATATTATTCCCATTTCGTAATTCACTATAAAAACCTTTTTGGTAAAATCCGAATTTAATATTTTATTTTATGTATGTTTTTGCTTTATTAATTCCGTTTACTTGACGCAGGTCTCAAAACAAATATTCTGTGTAAAAAAATAGGTAGGTATTTTTTTTGGTAGGTAATCGTTCCGCCCTAAGTTATTACGTTAGTTTTAATATAAAGTATATTAGAAATAATCGATATCATTTTTTTTTTTTTTTTATCTTGAAATAAACACAAATTTAATGAATGTTTCTGAATTAATGGTATTAATAAATTTGTATTAATTATTTACTATTTTGTAACTGAAAGCCATTGGCCCCTCGTAGTAAAGGACTAAGCAATCGCTCATTCCTTCTTTTACTTTGTATACATTTGTACGGGATCTGATTTACTCTTATTATATATTTAGTTTTAAAAATATTGGAATCAAGTTCGTTTTAACTAAAAATTAATAAGTTAACTGTAATTCAACTGTTTTTAAAGGAAAATCTAATTTTCACGAGGTTAAATTGGTAAACAAGTGTTTAGTAACTATTCAAAATCTGATAACGAAACTTTAAACATTTTAAATGATGAAGGAAAGGAATGTTTGCAAGAATAGTGGTCAGATTAAATGTTAAAGTTTATATCCACTTGACACGTTCATTTGTCCCTGGAGAAACAAAATATAAAGTTTTACGTAGGTACTCTAGAAGATCTAAGCTTAAACAATATGTTGTGTATTTTGTCCCTTTGTAAGAAACAAATCTATCATAAAATAGTAAATAAATGGATTTAATTTAATATGAAATTAGCATTTACAAAGGATTGCTGTCATTGAATTATATGCAATTAAAAATACATGGTAAAATGGATGGTAAAATATTTCTTTAACTTTTTACTTTATAAATACACAAAAAACGAGGTATGTTCGCTTTACAGTATTAAATTAAAATTTTAAATTTAGGTCAGAGCATATTAGTTATTTTTTTTTAATTAGTACTCACCTATAAGTGGCTTTTAAATCCATACATTTATCCTTTTGCTGTATAATCGTATCAAACAAATATTTTTTTACCTGTATATTCGTATTGTATATTATTAATTTTTAATAAATAATAGATCTGTATTTTAAGTAAAATAACTTAATACAATTTTGACTATCATTTATGTAACAGAATAAACTACTTTAATACATGTTTAGCCTAATGAAGTTCACTGATAAGAAGGTTATGTTTTTTACTGTTGCAGTTAATATTATATAAACATGAAAAAGTTAAGTTATATGTATTTATCTTCACATACTACACAAAATTAATACTCCTCAAAATCCCTTAGCATCTAAACTAAACCTTAATAATCAGTTGTAAGTTAAATTGAACAATTTGAAAGAAAATCAGTTCAATAATGATTATTTATTATTTTTTGTAAACTGCTGCTAGTATCTATTTTAATAAATCTGCTCTTTTACTAAGACTAAGTGTATGATTCAGTGAAACAGTAATAGTTCATACAGATAAGCAATGACTTATGATTATATTTGAGATTGGTGCCTTTTAAAATATTGAATCTTTTATGTCCTTAAAACATTTACCTTTGCAACAAAAAATATATAAGAGACGAAATATTTAGTTTTGGTAAAATATTTAGTTTTAAATTAAAGAACATTTTATTTTCATCCGCATTTGAATTACATTCTTGCATTGTAAACACGAAATATAATCTCTCGACAGTTGTTTAAATCCCCAAGTAAAATCTAAAGCCATAATTTGATTATAATTCTAATTAATAATTTAAATATACAGTACCAAATAAAAACAAAAATACAAATGTACCACACACTAAAAATAATAACTTGATTATATGTTTATGGGGGTCATTCTGTTATCATTTGAGCTCACCATAGTAAAAATATCCTTTAGTTTGCAATTGAAAAACATTGTTTATCTTATATTTAATTTACATTACAGTTAACTATGTTTTAGAAATAACATAATAAGTTTTAAAATATAAAATAAAATCTTCGTTTTTTAAGCTCTTTTTAATCTTAATTTAAAATATATATATATATTTTTTAAGACATATTTTTTTTGTAGTAAAATATAATCTCTAAAAGATTAGAAATTCGTCCGTACATCAAAAAGACCAGCAAAACAGAACTTATTTAATCAGCCGTCATTTAAAGTGGTAAAACCAATTTTGGATTTCATTTTGCGTTTAATAAATTTTAATTGGTTAAACGGTCAATTACAAAAGATTATCAGAAATATACACAAGTCTCGGTGGAAGCATATCTTTTGTGTTGTAAATAGGTACTCAAAAATTATGTCTGTGAAAAATATTATTATGTCAATTTGTGAAAAATATGTAGATTTTTTCTATAAAATATACTTAAAAAAAATGTAGAAATATCTGATTTTTTAAAATTATTTAACCTAAAAATAATTAAACAAATCTATAATACAATATAGATATATATATGTTTGTTCCATTTATAAAAATGTATACATAATATATTATAGTTCTATAGTTATATGTTCTTCATCGATCTTCATATATTTACATATTGATAGTAATCGTGATAAACAAATTATTTATTAAAACTATTATTCTAAATAATGTATGTACGTTTTATCTTCTTAAGTACTAACATATGATTAAATTCCGATGAAAAATTTGTTTTCGTAATACAGGCTTTCCATACATACTCGTATATTATACTTTTATTTCGTGTATACTTTCTTAAACATTATACATTATGAACTTTTATGCTCTGCTTTTTGTATTGCCTGAAAACAGAGCGTATTTAAAAATACATATTATTATTCCGATTTTATAATTCATTATAGTAATTAAATTGTTTATATTATACCGGGAAATGGGAATTTTATATTTTGTAAAGAGAATAGATAAATGTGAATATAACTATGGTGGGTTTTCAAAAATAAATTAAATACATATTAATAATATACCATTTTATTAATTTAAGGCTTTTTGTTTAATCTTTTATAAATAATATGTACTTTTATCAATATCAACTATCACTATCAATATTGATATAATATTACTACAAAAACAGAATTGTAAATAAATGAATTCAATGAGTCAATTAACCTTTAAGTCTGCGTGAAACTGTAATATTTTAGACAAAATTTTGTCTGAAAAGGTTGGTGTTGTCTCACGTGTACTATATACATATATATATATATTTAATTTAGTTATAATTACTATAAAAACTAGTTATATTTTTTGTACGGAATGAAAGCTAAAACTACAAAATATTTATATAGTATTTTATAATAGCAGTAATACTAATGATATAAATAACGTAACCAATTCTTTATGACAGTAAATACATAATAAAATTTAATGATATAGCCTTGATCGTAGCATTACCATTACTTACAGTGCGTTTGATAATGTGGATATAATATTTAGTTGGTTCTAACTTTCTAACAACCAAATAAAAACACAGAATAAAAATTAAGTGGTACTTTAAAGGGGTTATCTCTTTTCTAATAACGTTCACAGTTAATAAACATTAGTTGTTATTATATAAAAATGTTATATTAGTTGGAATCGTCCGAAAATGTTAAACTAAGTCAGGATTATATAATAATTAAACGTTTTACTTTCATAGCAGCTGTACGGAATGTAAAACTAAAAGGAACTTTTAATAATACGCAAACATCTGCTTTAGCTCAAGAATTGAAATTTAGCAAACTGGAATAATCCGTCATAATTAAAAAAATATCAAGTACGAAATTTGTTAATAGATTTGTACAACTTGGCAGTTTTTTCTTATATTCTAAAAGAGATATTATTCAAATTTGTAAAAAAACATTTTGTTGATCATAAAACAAATTAAGAGCATAACAATGTGAACTAATAATAAAAGTAACAATCACTAATTCGTTATTTGTTAGCAGTTGATTCTTTTATAAATACAATTAGTTTATAGGTGATCTAATTATTATGTATACCTATTATTCAATAGAAATGAAATAGAAAGTTATTTTTACTATAAATATTGATGGTTTTATATCAAAATTAAATATGTTACATAGTTATGTGACATATTTACATGAAAATATCTGAAGAACATAATTTACTTACAATAAATACAAAATTTAAATACAATATTTGGGAAAGTATCGTCAATAAAACAACCTGAACTTATCCGTGAAAGCAATAAGGTTTGTTTCATATTCAAAACAACTTAAATTATAGTGTTAATTTAAAATATATAATAAAAATACTCAACATATGGATATACACTTACGTTGTATAACTAATTTGTGTATGTTGTGTTGCTAGGATTTTACTATAGTAAACACCACACTTCTTAATTATTGTAAATCTTCGTAATATTTATATCAACTTCTGAATTCCAATAATAGATTTAAACATATCAATAATCCAAATTAGATTACCGATAGGTTTGTTAAGCAGTTTATATCAATACAATTTACTAGATACTATGCCATTTAATTACTGCAATATGTACAACTGCAATAAAATAAATATTAGGTAAAGGTATTAAATTTAAAAACATGATTGTTTATAATTTTATCAAACATATTGCACAACATTTTATGTTTTTCTTAAATAGTAAGTTTATGATTATATGTATTTTTGTGAACATAACAATAAAAGTAAAAAACACGTAATTTATAGATATTACCTTATTTAGTAGTCAGAGCAATTCTTATTATCGTGAAAAAACACCCTACAGCTGTTTCGTCGATCACAGTCGGCTTCGTCAGGTGCAGGATACTTAAATAAAACACATTAATATAACACTGAACATATATGACCCTAAAAACACGATGAAATAATCAGAGGCTAGCTCTTCGTTAAATTTTACACTAAAAGTACCCGGGTGTGGCCACATCGTAGTTCGTTTGCTTCCGGACGGATACTGAACTAAGAACGAGACTTATCTGCTGTAGAAATCTACTATATTTACTAAAGACTTGATAGTAAGTCGTAAATTAGGTTAGCCGCGAAATTAAATTTCTCGTTAAGGCTCGGCTCCCCACATTCAAAACACCGAAGTTGGGTACCAATTTCAATATTAAATAACCAAATCATACCTTCACTATAAGCATATTTTTGTGTTGTTTTTGTCAAAAAACGAAAGCTGTATTTTTTTAATATATTGAGTAATAAATTTTATTACCTGTATTTTTTTTCTTAAAGTAAAATAGATTGTGGGTGTTGATTGCTAAGGTTTTTTGCAATATCTCTTTTTGCAACTGAGTAAAAATTAATAAAGTTTACTGTTTTTTACTATTTATATCATACGTTTATGAAAACAATAAAACGGTTTTTGAAAATGTATTCGGCAATCAACATCCGCATAAGACAGTACTTCAAAATGAAAAATTTTTTTTTTAATTTATTCCACGACTTAATGGAAAAAAATGACTTATTCTGTAGCATTGCTCTTATGGGAATTATATTCAATATGGCGGACAGGGCAGCGCCCCCTTAACAAGTATGCTGGAGTATTTCTTTTGGGTAATGTATGTATTATAGTTATATTCCTCCAATACGTCGAGACGGTGTCCCTTCCTCTCATTATGAATAATAGTTAGATTGGTACTGATATCTGTGTAAATGTAATTTGTAGTTATTAATTTTCGGCGAAATTGGAAGTGTGTTTAGAGAGGGTATTTTTATGTGAAGGTAATTGTTCTTTAAACCTTTGGTCAAATGATCTACCAGTCTGACCTATATACATTTTGTCGCAGTCATCACACTTGAGATTGTATACGCCACCATTGTCATATTTATTCATACTGTTCGGTCTTGACCTAGTGTTGAGGATGTTACCTAGGCTGTTGGAGGTGCGGTAAGCCAAGTTAAAACCATGTTTGCGGAATATGTTGCTAGTAGGACGGTCCAGAATGCGGATATATTTTATTGGTACACATTTTCTGTTTTCCTGTTCTTTTGTAAGTTTGAATTTAGTATTGCGACTGTCTCATTTCTTTTTATGTTTATATATTAGTTTATCTATTATCTCGGATTTGAAACCATTCACATTTGATATTTGTTTTATTATCTTCATTTCATTCTGTAGGTCATTTTGGTTCATAGGTATACTAAGTGCTCTGCTTACGAAATTGTTATATGCGGCTAGCTTGTGTGATTGGGGGTGATAGGAGCTATTGTGTATGGTGTGGTCTGTTTGAATCGGTTTTCTATAGATTTTGAATGTGTGTTTATTAATAAGTTTAGATACATTTAGATCAAGGTAATTTAGGCTGTGGATGGATTCTACTTCGGAGGTGAACTTAACTAATGGATGTTGTTCAAATAATTTGTAAATAGATCTATCTATCTTCTTGTACCATCGAACAGACAGATTATGTCATTCACGTATCGGTGGTAGTATTTATGTTTTTGAAGAATTTGTTATTTAAGCTCATTGTATGGTTATTTTTTATTTCATTAAGAAATACTTCAGCCATGATGCTCAAAAGAGGTGATCCAATAGCCAAACCTTTATTCTGTAAGAATGTTTTGTTATTGAAGCTGAAGTAGATCTGAGAGAGACATTGCGAGTGCTAACGTGTTTTATTTAAGTAGTCTGCACCTGACGAAGCCTGATCGGCGAAACAGCTGTAGTGTGATTTTTTACGATATTAAGAATTACTCTACTATTATCTAATTGTTCATAATATTTTGTTAGCAAGTAGATATTATTTTATATATATATATCCTTTTATTCTTCGTAGTTTTTTTTTAAATTATATAAAATATTTGTGATCGAAAAACGTATTGATATAAGTTGTATGTGAAAAAAAACAACGTCTATTTAGTGGTTTTTTAGTGGCAAAACAATGAATCAACAAAATAGCATAATGCAACAAAAGTATTTAAAAAAAAGTTAAAATAACTCGAATAACTAAGGTTTGCTGACAAAAAGAAATAAAAACATTAGTGTATCAATCACCAACGTACTGTATTTACTTATTGTAACACATGACATATTTTGTTTTGTATTATATCAAAAGTATATTAAATAATTGTATCATTGTATAATAAAAGGATTGTATCATAATATAAGGATATTAAACTAAAATTATTAATATTTAGTATAATACAGTGCACAGGATTTTAGAGATGTGTTGTCAGAAAACTTTATGGTTTTAAAGTATACAATTTAAGTTATTTCTAACATTTTTACTGTTACGAAACATGAGTAAGTATTTTATACATATTTGTACAGCCAAACAAATTATATCTAAGAAATTTCCTTAAATAGTAGAGTATTGTGGATGTAGTTGTGGTGATAGTTCTAGTAGCGTCAACTGATACGGCTAAACAGATTTCAAGATCAATGCATAAATCAATATGGGAGTTGGTATTAGGCAAATACAGACGGGAAACAAAGCACCTAGCTTTTCACATGAATGCACATTCTCACGCTATAAATAATAAACGACACAAACAGCTCTTCATAATACTTTATTTCCCTTAATCCTACATTTACACGTTTACATAGTTCGTTGAATAAATAAGGGTCATATAGGCGTACCTGAAGTGGTAACTCATTATTTTACTATCGCCAGACTAAACTTTAGTTAAAAAATAAACCAAAATAAAAGATTGTAATTTCTCTGTTACTTTACCATGTAAAGTAACTTTATTTTACTACGTAAGTGACCTACCATGTACTTTAAGTAAAATGCAAATTTCTCAACAAAAGCAGTTAATGGTTATCCTTAAAATTCATAAAATTCCTCTTAGCATATTCCAGACAAATTTATAATTTGCTCTAAATATTGTCATAACTATATTTGGTATCTTAAAATTAAATAACTAAATTTTGTCAACTGTTTTTTTTTTTCATTTTTAAAATTCATTACTAAAACCAATAAATTAACGTTTTTAATCCATAATCGTCTTCCAATGTGTATAAACAAATCTAAGTAATGTTTAAAATGTGTGGCCGTCCTCTATTTAGTATAGAAGCAGCATTTTGATAGTTTATACTGTTTACTACTGAATAAGACCTTTAAAATAAGGGGGTGACTCAATTTTGAAGTTTACATTTAGTAACTTAAGTATGGATGATAATTCCGTGACAAATTTACACTAATTTACACAAAGAAAGTAATTTTGTCTATTAGAAGATTGTAACATACATTTATTTTTTAATTTTTACTATTCTGTATATTTTTATTTTAGAAGTTATCTCACAATTACTTATATTTAAAAAAAATACAATTAAATAAACAGGCTAAAGATAATACTGACAAAAAATCCTTTTAAAAATAAATAATTAGTGAAAAATATAAATAAAGACTATACAGGGTGATTTCATGTCCTGGCACACCTGAATATAATTTAAAAGGCCTGAGATATCAATGTGAGACCTTGACCGTACCTATTATAACATTTCTTTAACTTTTTTAGGTGTTTAAACATTTCGCCCCCCTATTCTAAATGGGCCAACTTAAAATTTTCAAATGCAAATCCCCATTATGTGACCCCTTATTTTAAAGGGCATAAAAAATAAATCAAATGGCTCAAACTAGAGGTGTCTATGTTGCCCTAGCAAAAACTACAGCCATTCCAAAATACGGGCGAATTACTTCCCAAAGTTATAAAAAAAAAAATAGTTTTCAACTCCCTATCTAATGCAAACACCATGGAAAGGATGAAAAGGTCAATTTAACAGAGTAAAATACTATTTACAATAGTAAAATTATTTATTTCCTTGTTCTGTCGTTAGTTACATTAAGTCAACATGCCTTGGAGTTTCCTTTGTTCCAGTTCCAACAATCTACTTAGGACTTTCTCTTGTATCGTACTCACTTGCAGTGTATCAGTTCATAGCTTATGTTGCCATCAACAATTTCAGTTCAAGTTTACTCTTCTGGCGAATAGAGTTAGTTATTAGATTCTAACACTAATAAGTGGAAGGTTCTGAGTTTAAAAGAACCATCGTAAGAAGGGGACCGTAAGAGATCATATACAGTGAAGTAGCAGATTTATTCAATGAGGAGTTTCCGGACCGAATCAATCTCATAATGAGACACCTTCTGTAAAAGACAGACCCAAGCCAGGAAGAGCTCCTTCAATTGACGAAGAGAAATCATTACATGTTATTCAGTCCTTTGTTGAAAATCCCCACTTATCTAGGAGAAGAGCTGCTTTGGAGCACGACATCAGCAAAATCTTCGGTAAGAAAAATTCTTAAAGTTAATCAATTCAAATCTTTTAAAGTTCATCTCTTACAAGAGTTTAGTGAAGACGACTATGGCCGCAGGGTTGAATTTTGTATGTAATGATGGGCAAATTCAACGCTGAACCTGAGTTACTGAACATAACCCTTTTTAATGATGAAGTCACTTTCATGACCAACGGTATCGTCAATAGGCACAATTCTGTCGTTACTGGACAGATACAAATCCACATTCGTATGTTGAGGCTCATACATATGCCCTGCAAAAGTTAATATTTGGACAGGAATAGTCGATAATCGCTTGGTCGGTCCATTTATAATTGATGGAAATTAAAATTCTGTGAAGTATTTAGAGATGCTTCAAAAACAGTTTGTGCCTGCACTTCAGAATATGTTTGGACGAGAAGCACAGAACATTTAGTTACAACAAGATGGAGCACCACCACACTATGGCCCCTTAAGTACGACAATATTTATACAATGTCTTCCCAAGAAGGTGGATAGGAAGAAAGGGCGCTGTAGAAGCCAGAAAGGTCTCCTGACCTTAATCCACTAGACTACTTCTTTTAGGGCTAAATGAAATACCTGGTGTACCAAACAAAGCCAATTGACGTCCATAACTTAACTGATAGAATTTTACACTTGTCCCAAACCATTCCTAGATAATTTTTCTTGAGTGCGGTCTCATCTTTTTACACACGCTAGCAAACTGTCGAACAGCCGAAGGTGAACAGTTTGAACACCTTGTAGGATTATTTTTTTATGTAAAGTTAAATTGTAAATTGTGTAATGTTTTCTTATTTTAAAGGTTATCTATATTTTATACTGAGGTGTTACTTTACCTTTCAATGGTTCTTTAACAGTCTGGAGGCGTCCACCAGATTTCCGTCAGGAATCAAAATATTGCTAGGCTCTAGAAGTACTCCAAAGTATTACGCTTTAATAATTACAGAGACACATTTTTCAAAAGTTAGGGTCGAGATATACTGGACAAATTCTACTCTCTCCTAATACATGATATCAAATAGACAAATTCTACTTTATCGACTAACCTTCTATAAACTATTTAACACATGAAATTACCCCTTCTGTATCTGAATCAACTAATATTATGTATAATCTTTAAATCTAAGCACCAATCTTAATTTATTTACGCCTTTCAAAATTAATGGCTTTCAAGCCCTTAGTTATATGTACAAGATTAACCATTGGTTTTCAGTTGTTCCTAAATGAACCCTATTTACAGCTAATTCTAATGATCTCACTCCAGCATGTATTATATGTATTATTATTTTAAATATGAAAATCCTTCAATTAATTAGATTAATGTATTGTATATGTTTTCGCCTTTCGAAATCTGTCTTACAATTATTTAAATAATTTTATTCTACCCACATTCTTTTTCCTCTTTTTCTACCCCGCACAAAACACTTTACATTTATTAATTTATCTAACTCCCACACACTCATGCACTTTCGCACTGTGCTTGGATTCACAATCACTTTTCACCCCCCCTGCCCTAATTTTCCTTGTAATGTTGAAATGGCGTTGAATATATCCAAACGCTTTTTTTAAACGATTTTGTTCCTCTCAAATGCACAATATGCCTCTCGCATTAATTTTATTCCTCTCCCACCTCTCTTTTTGGAAGCGTGTTTTACTTATTTTGTCATTGGTTGATTTTTGAATTTAGACTATTTGATTGGCTGCTCAATTTGCCCGCCTTTTGCGGTTTTATATGCCATGTATTAATTTGTGGATACATCAACAGGTACCCACCATTCGTTCTAATTTTAGAAACCTGACTCACGGTTTCCTGTTTGACATCCGCTTTGCTTACGATCCGAGTTTCGTTTGTTCTTGAAATTTTAATTTCTTTCAATCTACTTCTATCGTATTTGATTGTTTTAAATTTATTTTATTTTATTTTAAAGTGTTTGGGGTAAGTTGTAATTAACTGTTTTAAGAATATATTTTATTATTATTATTATTTTACTATTGTAAATAGTCTTTTACTCTGTAAAATGAACCTTTTCATTCTTTCCATGATGTTTCCATAGATGAGGAGTTGAAAAACTTATTTTTTTAATAACTTTGAGAAGTACTTTCCAAGTATTTTGGAATGGCTGATGTTTTAATGGGGCAACATAGAGGCCTCTGGTTTGCGTCATTTGATATGTTTTTATATGCCCTTTAAAATAAGTGGTCACATGATGGGGGTTTGCATTTGACAATTTTAAGTTGCCCCTCTTTACCCATCTTTAGAATATTGAGAAAATATTTAAACACCTAAAAAAGTAAAAGAAATGTTATAATAAGTATATTAAAGGTATCAAATTGATTTCTCAGGCCGTTAAAATTATATCCAGGTGTGCCAGGACATAAAACTTACTCAGTATGTATAGAAATTTCTAGATAAACATTTTAAAATAGTTTTTAAAAATCTTTAAATTTAATTAATATTTAAAAATGTAGAAACAATTTTTAAATTATTAAGAATAATACAAACCATAAAGTTTTGAAGCATGTATATCACAGTAAGTAAATATTGAGCTTGACTTGTAAAAATATATTTTGATAGATTAATACTTGAAAAAAGAATCTCACAACTTATACGTTAATTAATCAAAAGCGTTTCAACAACAAGGTTGCCATCTTCAGTAATGCACGAGTTACAATAATTCAATTCTAACTACTTATCGTTTAATCTACCTGGAGTTTAACTAATAACCTATGATTATGTTCAAACAGCTTTAGATGCAGTACAATATTAAAGCCAATTAGTTATTTTATATTTGCATGAAAGAGGGTGAAAATTCTTCTCTTGACACATAATATATTAAGATTACAACTTGTTAGTTTTGTGACGTCACATTAACTTGAAATATCATGTTCCTACTTAGATTACATAGGAATCATTAAAACTTGTACATAATATACTTTGTACTGGTTTTTAAGGTTTCTGATGGAATATTGCATTCAAATACGTGTAAGTAGCCTATATTAATTGCAAAATATGTTAAACTTTTATTATTTTATACTGGCATATTAGAAAAGAGGGATTTTTAAGTATAGAAGTTTAGGTTTTATAAGGGTTAAAACGCTTCATTTTCGCAGTTTTACACCTCAACGTAGAACATACTGACTATTATATATTATATATAATTATGTTTACGAGGTATTACACACATCTACTATAGTTTAAAATAATTTAAAATATTGGCCTGTGAGTCGTTACGGATTTGATATTGCATGCGAGTAAGAAATGTATACATTTAATAAATGTGTATAAATAATATTATATGGTAATGATATACTACAAGGTTAAATGAAAAAAATTAGTATACTTAGTACTTGAGTACTTATTAGCATTTTATAAAAACTTTCGGAACAGCTAGCAGTGCATACCGCTTAGCATGATACTTATTCAAAATAACTCTTTCTTTGGAATACTGTACCAAAATATCACTATCGTATTCGTTTGTACACTGAAACGTAACACACAGTTTTTGTATTGGGTTACTGTGTTTATTTGTATTTATAACTGAATTAGGGTTATTTAACAAACAATTGTTTTAACAAGGGTTAAACTTTAAACCGAATATTTAACTTAAACTTTATTTTAGACAATGTGACAAAGGTTTTATTGGAATAAGTCGGACCAGATTGAACCTTAGAGTATTCTATTAACTTATATACTTGACACGTGCATGTATCCCTCGAGAAACAACAATGAAATTTTAACTAACTGTTGGAAATCTACGTTTTAACAATATGTTCTGTGCCACGTCTCTTTGTAAAAAAAAAAAAATTAATTTCAGAATGATGAAGTATGCAAGTGTTTATAACTATACATAATTCTTGCACAGATTCGTCTATTATGAAGGTAATTGTGTTAAACATATCTCGTTATTTTAACTACGTAGTTATCCTGGTCAAATAAAAGTTTATATATACTGTAATTATTAAATTAATTCTCGTGCACAGTAACTGAATCATAAAGTACATCGCCTTTTAACTATTTCAATACATATTCTAGCATATTCACATGTATTACTGAGGGTAATATATTAAAGTTAATTACGTTGTGCAGAGAAATACAAATTGTATGTCGCAATACAATTACCAAGTTACACATTTGTTTTACAAATTACACAAAAATACAAGTTTAGGATACGTATAACATTAAAAAAATATAGTACATAATTTCTAAATCATTTTATAATAATTACGAATGAAATCGTTATAGCATTGGTAAGTCGTAAAGATCATAATATACATTATAAAGTAATAAAGTGTTTATTTATTATTTTAATATGTATAAGTAAATTTTTTTTTAATATCCATAAAACATTTGTTAGTTACCTTTTATAATATGCTAGTTGTGAATTCTGCGTCCTTGTGAGCTATCTTCAATGAGCTCTAAGCTCGCACAACAGGTATGTATTCAAAATAATTCACCGTAAACTATAATTTGGGCAGATCATATTCCGTAAACAAAAAAACATTTTCTATTACAAACACAATATAATCCTGCATATGATTTAGTTTATTAATATAAAAGGAGTACTCTTTTTATATTAACAATAGACAGATATGCTTTGCACATTATATTTATTTCTTTGGCAGTTTAAAAATGTTAGGTCTAAACACACTACGCCTTATTTCCTTACTAAAATTGAATACTAATGGAATTAGAAATAAAATTGTGTCTGTCTACCTTTTATATCCCATTTTCTCAGAGATGGTTTTACACTTAAGAAATTAATTTGGCACAGTGGTAATCAATGATTGTCCGACCTCAGACCTAAAGTATGGAAATAAATTTCGCAATTTTACGTGAAATTTCTTAGAGACAAACAACTCTTTTGAATTCCATCAATTTATTCAAGTAACTTTCATTAAATGACAAGTTTAAAAATGCACATTTTACTTGTTAAAACTATATTTTGCATTATATTTTTACAAGATAAGAAAATTTACCTTTCCTTACGATTTTGGAGTATTTAAAGGATAAATGTGGTTTTCTGTTTAAACAAAACTGTTGCCTCTGATTTAATTGTAAGTATTAAAGGGTTAATATTAACCTTTAGATATTGTCCAATTATACTACATTAGTAATGTTATATTAATCGTAAACATATTTTAGTCACATATTAATTTACAGAATATGATTTTAAAATTAAGCTTATTATTGTGTAAGGGCAATATTTTAATAAATATATATTATTTTCTACATTTAATTTCTATTATTAAAAAGTAAGTTTAAATTAAACACCTTTTTGAATTTTGGAAATATTACAATAACTTACTTGGAAAAAATACCACAATTAAGGAGCTAGCAGCATCTTATTTAACAGTTATTTTCTATAAATCGTTAGTGCGGCTATTTCGGCAGTTACATCAGATCCTTTAAGTTTAAATGAAAATTGTTTATCGCTTATAATTTTGTGTTTTAAATTGTACTGTCAACTGCTAGACATCTTTGTTGTAGAAGAAAATACAATTGTTACTAATTCGCTGTTATTAAGAACAATTTCGCGTGATCCTTGACCTACATATTTATCGAGGTTATTAGTTTCATCAGGTATGTTTGTTTATGTGTATGAGAACACAAATCCTTATCACTTGTTTATTTTATTTTACCACTTTTTTGAGTTATAAAAACTTTATTTTTGGTTCAGTTATTACATTTTATTATTTCCGAACGTAGAACTAATATGTTATATGTAGGACTACCTGATACTTTTTTCTTTCATTAAATATGCAGTTCTTTTAAGGACCGAATTTAATTTTGTTAACCCGAAGGACTCAGTCATGTGTATATAAACATACATCTATATATAATACGTAAAGCAGTTCTTTGAGAACACAACTCCTCCCTTATTTCTGGACCAAATTTAATGTTTGAGTTGTAAAAAAATTCGTCTCATTTCCTTAATGGCGTGAGCTAATCTCAATGGTCGGGTTTTCCCCACAAGATTAAAATGGAAAAAAACCTGTCTATACAAAACTGCTGAAACAAAATAATTCAGCTGCTTGTGTGCATGTAAATAATGATGTTTATAGTAAATTAAACATAATTTTAGGTTAGGCCTAAACTGATGAAACAACTTCTTGAATGTATTTACATTCACTAACATAGCAACAAATTGAATAAAATAACAGATAAAATAATAATTGATTCGCATATCCAGCTTTTAGTACAAATTAAAATTTAAATTAAGCCTACACTAAACCAACACATGTTTCAACACACACAAACCAATAAAAACTTGCGTAAGGAATTTAAAAATAAGAAAAAAAAATATTACATCCTAATTAAAATAAATAAGACATAGTGTGCCTATATATTGATAGTAAGTAACATTTTGATTAGATTTTTGATTAAGTGTACACATGAACCTTACTGGTTCTTTTAACCTTTATTATAACTGTTGTTAAAAATAGACGAAATAATTAGATTTGAACATTTAACATTATTTACCATCTTAGTTTTAAGGTTATTATTAATCCTACACCTTTATTATAAATAAAACATAACATATTATGTTTTTAGAAGGTTCCGTCGGGGGTTTGCGTGCGGAGCACGCAGGGATATCCCCTAGTATATATATATATATATATATATATTAGCAGCAAAACTAAATAAGTACACAATTCTTTTAAAAAACTATTAATTTAGATTGTATATAAAAATGCATTAAAAAAAAGGTTACTTCTTTAAAATTGTCAATTAAAAGAGAGATTTTGTCAAGTCAGTTCCGTAATTTCTGAGAATATCTCTAAAATTCGCACGAACTATCAAACATTTAAACGTATCACACTGATTTAAATAAAAAATCCGAACCACAAAACAAGGAACAAAAACAATACCTAAACAACTAAATTGTAAGTTATGTTTAATACGTTACCTTTATGTACATTTCGATGACATAGTCATCATCCTCAGAGAGTTTTAACACTACTCAACGTATGTTACGTATTATTTAAACCTATGTTACATTAAATGGTCTACAGTATATCAGTTAATTGCTTTGTGACTTTTTTTGTAGCTGCTTATAAACAATATGACAAGTGACAAGTTTGTATTATATTTTATATAAATTTGATTTCGTTATGTATTATTATTGAATGTATAAAATATAATTTTGGTAATATTGCATATTTAATTTAATTTAACATACCTGGAAATATTAAATTCTGTAGAAGGTGAAGTGTGTTTGTAGGCACAAGAGAAACATGTTGCCTTAAAGTAGCAGTGATGACACTAAACTAACAGCTTCCAATCTCAGAATCCACCTCAAGGGAGAAACATTCACTATATAATATGTGCTGTGCATCCTACGTAAATAGCTTCTAACCATTCATATTGTATATGAAAAGAGGCTGAAACTCTGAATAGTTTATGATTAAAAATGTTTTTAAAAGTCAACTTGTTTTATAATATAGTTTTAGTGGAAAACATTTCAATGATAATATTACTTTACAGCATTAAAATAAAATTATATTATTTCCGAAATATTGATAATACGTCTAATATTACCAAAGCGGGTTTGGGTTGTAAAAATTAAACTTTACATATTTTAACAATATGATTAAAACCGTTGCATGTCTCTTTTCTAAAAATTTATAAAAAATAAAATAAAACTAATTGCTTGTGTTTTCATAAAATATCTTACTTAGTCTGTGCTATTAAAAATAAAGAGTTTATATTGGTGCAACTTCATCATATATTAATTTAAATTTATTAATAACTAAATTTTGTGCGGGGTAAAAAATCCGTTTTATTTTGTATGTTAGGCAAATCTAGTACCCATGTTAGAAGCTGCGTCTTCTATATTGTGAAATGTTTCACAGACAATTAATTATTTGAGATATCATTAATCTTATTTAACGTTGCAAAGACACCTCTATGTGTTTCGAGGGACCTTATGCATATTGATTCTGCACTCCCTATGTAGACACAAAGCAAAACAGAATGTAGTACTGTCCTCAGAGACGCTCGGAACCTATGTAAATTTACTTTCCCGCCTTATCAACTTGGCTACAGTTTGTTTTTATCGCAGGAACTCGTAATGTTCGCTGCCGGGGAACCAATATTGTCTGGTTCTATTTTACTATAACAATCTCAGTGTTTCAGTAACGTTTATTGAACGCATGTAAAGTCACAATTTACTTTCGTCGGTTCTATCGTTATAGCTTAGTGAAAATATATGTTAATGTTGGTAAGGGATTTGATTCACGCCATATTTCATAATCACTGTTTTAAAATGTATGAGGTCATAAGATATATATGGAATAAATCTTGTGACGAAACAGTTTAGTGAAAATATAAGTTAATGTCGGTAAGGGATTTGATTCACCCCATATTTCATAATCACTATTTTAAAATGTATAAGGTCATACAGATATATATGGAATAAATCTTGTGAAGATACAGTTTGGTGAAAATATAAGTTAATGTCGGTAAGGGATTTGATTTACCCCATATTTCATAATCACTCTGTTGTAAAATGTATGTGGTCATACAGATATATATTGAGTAAATCTTGTGACGATACAGTTTAGTGAAAATATAAGTTAATGTCGGTAAGGGATTTGATTCACCCCATATTTCATAATTACTCTGTTTTAAAATGTATAAGGTCATACAAATATATATGGAGTAAATCTTGTGGCGATACAGTTTAGTGAAAATATATGTTCAAGTTGGTAAGGGATTTTATTCACCCCATATTTCATAATTACTCTGTTTTAAAATGTATAAGGTCATACATATTGTACCACCCTTAAGGGAACAAACAATATGAAATGCGTGCTGGGTAGAAACTAAGATTGTACATACACAAAGAGCAATATAATGAAATTTAAAGATTTTACAAAAAAAAATGCTCTCTAACCTTACCTTATTCAAAGCTGATTTCAAACACCTGAGTTAGCTATTTACAGGAAATAACAATAAATACAATTCACATAATAAAGATTTTGTTTATTAAATTTACTTTAAAGTAATATACTTTAAAAAAAAACTTATATGCCCTTAAAGAAAAAAGAAAAATTGATATGCCCTTAAGTACAATGATTTTTAAAGAAAATTTACATCATAATATTGATTTAGTTAAGTTCAAAAGAAATCCCTCCCCAAAAATAAAGTTTGAAAAACCCTCCCTATTTTTAATAAAAAAAAAAAAAAATAAATACAATTTGTTAAATTTACAAAGTTACAAAAATTATATACATATGCCATGGATTTAGTAATACATTTATTTTGTTTGCCAACCTTAATACTAAGTAAAATTAAATAATAAAAATAATGGACTCATGTAATAAAAAAAAAGGTTTACATTTTTGAAATAAATCCCTTTTGGATTGTAAGGTCTAAAAATGCTAACTATCCCATCCAAATTTTGTTTAATAAAGAAGGAAATTAATTATAGCCTTTGTTAAATTAATTAGATATTCAAAATAGCCTTTGTTGGTTAATTTATTTAAAGAAAATAGTAATTTCTAATTTTAAAAAAATCTGTTATTATTTATGTGTGATCAGTGACATTGCACTTAAGTTATTATTGTACACAAATTGTTCTTTGCGAAGACGGTGGAATAACAGAAATGTTCAAAGTTCAGTTCATGTCGAAAAGTTCAGCTGATTCTTGAACCAGTGGTTTCACTACGAACAAAGTACAACATGATTTAGTTTCAGAACTAAACGGTCATGTCTAAAATCATGTATAAAACTGCATTTTAACATCATGTATGAAACTGTATTGTAACTTCATGTATGAAACTGTATTATAACTTGTGGTTTTATAAAGTAATTAAAGAAATGCTTTGAATAGACACTATTACACTATTAATATATTTTTCTTTTATATGGCTCAAAAGGCTACTAAATCTTAAACTGCACCTTGCTTAAGGCGTATAGGCTATGTAACGAAGTTAAAAGATAGGCTGTTTTAGGCTAAATTTAGTTATGACAGAAAATTACTCTGTAAAGAGTAGAGATATAGTTACAATTAAATTCAGACAATATACATTATTATAGCAAACTCAGATGTAATTTAGTTTAATAGATTTGTTTGCGTTCTTTACCTGGTAAGAGAGATATAAACATTTTCGCCGGTTCACGTGTTTCGCAATATAACGAACATAATTGGCCGTTCTGCCTTGCACTATTTAATAATTCACTTCACGACATTACACACACTATTTTAATTTCTGCACTGTTTGCGAAACGACTATTTCGGTTGAAGCATCGCTTATTGTTATTTTGATTTTACTTTTAACTTGACAAAAGTGTTAACTTATTACGTATGGTTTTCGAAGGTCATTGCATCTTGTAAGTCAAAACGAAAATAGAACGAGACTTGACTACGTGACTAATGCGCGGTGCAGTAATTAGTAACAGCTGTTACTGAGTTGCCTATGTTAGACGCTAGGTGGAGTGATTGTCTTATTTATGAAATTGTAATTTAGATTTAAATCGTACCGCGCCGTATTTTAAAAACGCTACAATATATATATGGAGTAAATCTTGTGGCGATACAGTTTAGTGACAATATATGTTAATGTAGGTAAGGGATTTTATTTACCTTATATTTCATAATCACTCTGTTTTAACAGAGGAAATAACAGAATGCAATGCTGGTATATGGTGAGTTATTTATTTAAATCAGTAAACCTATGTTTAAATAACTGATTTTAGTGGTATTATTGAGTTTATTAAACTTCATAGAACTTCACTTGATTCGATTGTTCATTTTGATATCTGATATCTAACAAAAAATTAAAAAATTCAATCCAAAATTGCAGTGTTTACTATTATTTGTTTTGTAAACCATCAGATTACAATACGACGTAAATAGTAAAACTAAATTTAAACATTAATTATTAAGGTGCAAGATATTTTACACAGGTAACAAAAAATCGAATAATTTTAGTTTATAAATGAGTTAGGATATAATCTATATAAATAAAAATGTAAATATGCGTTTGTTCAAAATCGATAATCTCCGAAAGTTCTTCACCGATTGCATTGAAATTTGGACACAAACTTTCGTTTTAATACAAGCGTGTTTTATACACTTTTAGAAAAACTGCAGCATCTATTGAACATGAAAACAACAAAAAATATACTCAATATTTAACAAAAATGTAAGCGCAATTGCATATGTGTATTGACTGTAATAATAACATTAGTCAGCTGTTTCCTATCACATTTAAATTATCAGCTGATTTCAAACTTGAATGCAAACCGATTATTTTCGCAGGGATGACGATTAATTAGAACACAGATTTTGATTGCCTATACTAATATTATAAAGAGGTAAAATTTGTTAGTTTGTTTGTTTGTAAGGGATAATATTTGGAACTATTTAACCGATTGAAAAATAGTTTTACTAATAAGAAACTTGACTATCCCTGAATAACATAGGCTACAATTAATTTTGATGAACATACTTTTTAATTCAATATTTATAAATTAATAACTGTTTTTGTTGTTCTGCCTTATGGACTGGTTATAATATACTTATAATTAAATAAATACCTTATTTATATATGCTGCTCGCAGTCCAGTAATCGTTTTTTTAATCGTTGACGACCGTTTCGCCTATTTCATTCAGGCATTGTCAAACCGAAACTTTTATGTTATAGCATTTGATTTAAATGCTCGTCACTTTAAAAATTACACAAAAACACACAACACAACACATCACAATACTTTGAAACACAAAAAACTACATTTAAAATAATCGCAATGTTAATTATGTCAAGTAACATGGACACACGTGTTCACTGGTTCATTGCTTAGTCAGTACTAAAGTGTTGTGATGTGTTGTGTTGTGTGTTTTTGTGTAATTTTTAAAGTGACGAGCATTTAAATCAAATGCTATAACATAAAAGTTTCGATTTGACAATGCTTGAATGAAATAGGCGAAACGGTCGTCACCGATTAAAAAAACGATTACTGGACTGCGAGCAGCATATATAAATAAGGTATTTATTTAATTATAAGTATATTATAAATTAAGTCGGAAAAATTTTGTAGGTTAGGCCTAGACTGATGAGTTACCATAGCAATCGATTGAATCAAATAACAGATTTAACAGCTGTTTGCTCTAATATTAAATTTCCATTAACACCTGATTTTACACGTTGAACAACTATTTATTTTTAACTTTTATGCTAGACGTTTGGAACGAAGTTAACAAATAGAAAATTATGCGTAACGAAAAAGCTTTATCAAATTGGTTGCTATGGTGATGAATGCAAATACATCCAAGAAACATGTGTTTACAAATGAGTTAAATTATCTGACTATTGCAATTTCGTATGAAGATTCAATAAATGGAAAGTATGTGTAATAAAAACTTAGAAGAGTAAGTTAAGATCATTTTATATTTTGATACAAGTATTACTATTTTCATACGTTTAATTTTATTATAATAAAGGTGTAGAATTAATTATAACCTCAAAGCTAAAAGGGTAAACACAGTTAAATGTCTATTAACTATCAACACAATGAATAAAAAAAATATGTTAGTTCATCAGTCTAGGCCCAATCTAAGTTTATTGTGTGTATGTTTATTTATTTTGCCTGCCTTAGTGCAACATAAACACATTATTTATGGTCCTGGGTTCAAATCCCGGTCTTGGTCCACGTTTTTTCACTTGTAATTTAGTTAATTTAACCCTTGCTGAGGAAGCGTGTAAGCAGGTAATTTATTACAAATTAAAAATAATAAATTATTTATGTTTTTTTGCACATTTATGTCACAGTACGTTTCGAATGATATGAGTTTAATCTTTTAATTGCCGTTTATTATTTGTTTGTTTTTTGAGGATACAAGTATTACTGTTTTCATACGTTTAATGTTATTATAATAATGGTGTAGAATTAATTATAACCACAAACCTAAAACGGTAAATACAGTTAAATGTCCATTCATTAATAACACAATAAATACAAAAAATATGATGGTTGATCAGTCTAGGCCCAATCTAAGTTTATTATGTGTATGTTTATTTATTTTACCTGCCTTAATGCAACATAAACACTTTATTTATGTTTTTTTTGCACATTTATGTCACAGTACGTTTCGAATAATATGAGTTTAATCTTTCAATTGCCATTTATTATTTGTTTGTTTTTTGAGAGGTTACAAGTATTTACTGTTTCCATATGTTTAATGTTATTATAATAAAGATTTAGAATTAATTATAACATCAAAACTAATATGGTAAACACAGTTAAAAATGTCCATTCATTTTAAATACATTCAATAACCATAAAAGGTTGGTTCATCAGTCTAGGCCTATCCTAAAATTATTGTGTGTAACTATCTTGCCGTAAAGACAGCTAAAATAAATTAAACATACACACAATAATTTTAAGTTATGCCTAGACTCATGGACCTACATTTTATGTTTATTGAATGCTTTTACAATTCCATATTAAATTACATTAGGATTTCAAAAAAAGGCGTAATGAACTTCGTTCCTGATGGGGGGTCCCACGACCGCACGCATTATTTTTTTATTAAAGTGTAGATCTGAGCATTGCTAGTTCTTTTATCCTTTACCGCTGTTATAAAATATACGACATAATTAGATTTTAACATCTAACATTATTTACCATATAGCTTTGGAGTTATTATTAATACTACACCTTTGTCATAAAGTAAACATAACATGATTATGTTTATAGAAGGTTCCAACGGGGTTTTCAATAAAATTAATGGAAGTTTAATGGTTGGTTTTATTTTAAGCCCGATTGGTTTTTCTCCTAGTACTAAACAACAATGCATTCAACTCTAGTATTTATATCCTTTGTTTTTGTGTGATATCACCATCGACTGTTCAATGCACAAAAGGTTTCGTATATTCTATTATTTATCAGTCAATTACGTAAATCACCAAGAATAATGTACTGGAATGTTTTCTATGTAGGCAAATACTTCTTGAACAATGATTTGATTTATGGGCTTCATTTAGTATAGAATATAAAGCTTTCCATTGAACGGATAATAAAGCACAGAATACCGATGCAAATAATACAGAGGGAGCGATTCCATAAAAGGTATTATTTAAAGAACATGGTTGTGAATGATTTGCAGTTTTGTTTAGATCTATGGATAGGAAACTAAACATTTTAATGTAAAAGTAGTTCTTAGATATAAAATATATAGACAAGATTTCATGTTATATTTGTATTATAACATATATTACTAGACAATTAAAATAAAATCAATAATTTATAATAGTGGATGTCGAAATCAAATTATGCACCCAATTATGTACTATTGAAACTAATAAAAAAATTTTTATTACAATTTGTTTAGAGTTTAGATTATTAAAATACTCTGTAAACTTACTTAAATTGTAAGGAAACATATTATCTAATTTATCTAACAGTAATCAGAGTTTGTTGTATTCTAAGTAAGTCTTTTATTTATTACTATAAAATTATTTTAATGAGATTTTAAAATTGTTATTTATTATATTACTGATACTACATATAATATCCAATCATTCAAAATAATCTTACATGATTTTTAAAAGTTAAAGTTACTTTAAATGAATTCCAAGACAAATAGTTAATCCAAATTTAAAATAAACTTAAAAATATAAAATACAACGTCTTACATGTGAGTAATTTTAAAGAATTAACGTGCAAGGATTTCGGAAAACTTGTTTGACGTTTGAAAATAAATTTAATGATGTCTGATTTTCATTACTTTACACATAGGCCTATTTATTTAATCTTACAAATCATGCAATATAAAGTTAAGATAAAAAAGAAAAATACAAGAATATTAAATATATAAAAATGTAATTTTAATTTTTACAATTTGGTCTTAGTTTTACTTTGGTTATTTTAGTTTTTTTAACATGGTAATTTTATGCGTCAAACATTCCATTGATTCTTTATTTATAAAAATATATATTTTCGAAAAAAAGTAGAACAAAAAGTTTTAAAATCATAAAAACCAGAAGAAAACTAAACTCAGTAACTTTATTTGTAATTTTCTTAATAAAAGTTAAAATATTCGTCCTGATGTAGTTAGTTCTAAAATACTTAGGACATCAATCAGACTACCTTAGTGATGTAAATAATTCATGACAGAAAATCTTCCAATAATCTAGCAGAATATTATTTATAGAAGAAACCACGGAAACAAATAAAATATAATCGATAGGTGGAGATTGCAAGAATTATATATTGACTCAAATATACAATTTATATTTTGTATAAAATTTTAAATACTTAGTTTTATTAGTGAACTATGAATGCGTATGTTAAAAACTTTATACGATACACTATTTCGATAAATGCTGGGTATATTTATACCCTAAGATATTTTAGTTATTTTGTAAAGTATTATTTCAAAATGATAACTATTTAAAACAGTCTTCTAAAAGAACTTAAACAGTAAATTGTTCTGCAAATTTATGGAGGTGAAACAAAACTCCAATGATTTTTATTTTTCCGAGCTTAATTTCAGCTCTTTGTTCTGTT
The DNA here is from genome assembly GCA_018207615.1 of Philaenus spumarius. Classification (NCBI taxonomy): domain Eukaryota; kingdom Metazoa; phylum Arthropoda; class Insecta; order Hemiptera; family Aphrophoridae; genus Philaenus; species Philaenus spumarius. The sequence goes on along the minus strand of JAGFPH010000395.1, from coordinate 377,495 downwards.
GTTTGTGATCAACATTAAAGTAATTTATAGCTTTCGGTGGTTTGCTAAACACGACCTATTTCCAAGAGGTCAAAAACAATTGTCCGTACATTTCACGACCCCATTGGTTCCACAAAATTACATCATAATCGTACTTTATTAGTAAAAAAACTTTATGAAAGTCTCATTAGTATGCTTTTTTAAGTTGTTACAATTTATAAATTTGCTTACTATAGAAATTATTTAATGCAAAAACTGCGTTACAATAAGACTCGGAAATAATTATTTACAAACGTAAATTTAATTATATAAGCAACCATTTTCAAAAAATATATATTTAGTTTCAAATTTAATATTTATTTGAATATAAAAAATAACAGTCTTGAATATTAAATGGCATACTTTATAAAGCAAATGTCGTAGAATGATTATTTAAAAAAAAAAAAAAAAAAAATAATAAAAACAATAATAATACAATCAAAAGTAATTTATATTTTAAACAAATAAAACCATTGTTTATGAGGAGAACTACAGTTTCAATTTTAAGTTGACCTATACTTTACTACTGGTCATTATACAGGGTCTTCAACAGACTAGTATGTTTTTCAAATAAGTAGTACTCGGCTTCCGGGCCTCGTAGAAAGGTGAAGTTTGATTCACTGTATTCACAACAAAAGGGAGTTCTTTTAGTTCAGTTGTCAAGTTGGTTTGGACGATCGAACAACGTGTCTTCGCCGTGATTTGGTGTTTGTTAAATTACGAGTTAGTTCAGACTCGGCAAGATTTCCTTAGCCGTTACTCAATTCCTAACCTTGGAGTGATCCTCAATCGCAACTTAATTTTAATGTAGGTAAGAACTAAGGAAACGGGCAGTGAACGAAGACCGGGGGAACTTGATCAGTGCGAACTCCTTAAATAGTTAAGAGGTATAGGCTAGCGTCCCTCTTAGACTTTTACCATCCGATTTCGTGCGTCCAAATTGTAACTTTTTTGGTCAACTTTACTATGCCTCGCATTTTGAGAATTTACCTCAAATTTCATCCCTATAAGAATATGGAGTGACAGCAATTTTTGGAAGGAGATTTCAAAAAAAAAATGAAGAGGTTTTGTGATAGGATAAAATCTGCATTTGACGATAACGAGGATGTCCTTCTTTTCACAAGTAATGCAGCCCATTTTCACTTGAATGGATTCGTGAATAAGCAACATTTTAGATACTGGGGGATTGGGAGTCTATGAGAAATTCGCGAGAGACCTCTACTTCGACTTAGACGTATTCGAATGAGAAACGTTTGATTTCAGCAAGGTGGAGATACTTGCTACACGTCAAATGTTGTAATGTACTTGCTCCGTCAAACATTTCCTGGTCGCCTGATCTCTCGACGTGGTGAAATCCCGTGACCCACTGACCTTTCCCCCTGTGATTTTTTCTTGGGGGGATACTTCAATTCAGAGAGAAAAACCAAGGACCATGGACAATTTTAAAGAAATCAACCTCATTAATCGTTGAGTGTTGGAAAGCACGACAAGGAGCTTCCACGAAAGACTGGCTGATTGTATGAGAGCAAATGAACGAAACATGCGTGATGTTATCACATGCGGAAATCATTTAAGACTAGTACAAAGTTTGTATTTTGTAAAACTACCAAGTTATGATATTTTAAAAACCATGCAATTCTGTTGGTCCAATTCTGTTGGATCCCTGCACGACAAAAGTAATTAAGATTTTAATTCAAAATTCTTTTTCTACCTTACAATTTGACTATTTTAAAAATAGAGGAAGAGAAAAAATCAACAAATATATAATAATAATAAGAGGATAGTTTACATCTTTGTTGTTCTTACAACTTTACAGTTATTTAGTAGTATTTTTAATGGTAGATTGTTTAAAAAATAAGGAGATTTGAGTAGTACATATAAATTACCATTAACAGAAGCTAGATTTGATCGGTTAAGGTATAGCACACTTTCGAATAATTTACCCATGAGCCTACCCATTTAAGCTATGAGCTTAGAAAAAGAAGCTAAATGTTTGTTGAGGAATTTGTTTTGATAAATATATTTTCAAATAAAAACTGTAAAAACTATTATTTTATATGTTTTTTTAATAAATAGTATCTCGTTATAACGCTCTACATTATGTCATACAGGAATTATATATATTCCAATTGTAAAAACATTATGAAACACTTGTTGATGTCATAAGGCTATAACAAAACCTTTAACTGAATATCAAAACAAAAATTGAAAACGTATTCAATTTTGTGTAAACATTATTTATATTATTACACGTACAATCATTTTACTATGAATTTGTACAGCTTCACATTTGATTAATTTCTAAATATAAATTGTAGGTAGCAAATATTTAGTAATGGTATTTTTTTACATTATTTAACTAAAAAAGAATAATTGCATACTCACTTTTTTATTTTCATAAATACAGTAATTAGCATTTGCCTTACACATTGGGTAATTTTATTCTATTCATTAATTGGTGTCAAAATGTGTTAACCTACAAGTGTTAGATAAAACAATGAAATCTTTATACAAAGACCCATTGTCATAAGAAGTTTTACTCATGTAAAAAGATCAGGTTTTAAGGTTTTACTGTCATTGTTTGCTTAATACCAGGGTTGCCGTTGATTTAAGAATTGATCCTCAAAGGTTATACCGAGTCCACTTACACTCCTGGCATTCAATCCGTTCAACAGTCTAGAAAAATAAGCAACCAAAACACGTTTATTTATACCCAAACACTTCGAAGAAAACTGTAAAAGAATTATTTCTTAAACCGTTACTCTCCAAAAAATGCATTGAATTTCAATTAATCGATTGAATATTTTGCGAGTAAGGAATGAGCATTTATAGTAACTGGTATTTAAATTGAATTACTCATTTAATGTAACAACAAAGAACAATTGGTTTGTTATTTAACAATAAAGTAACCCAACTGCAATCTACACTATATTTACTTTTTTCTGTATACTATTTTGTATAATAAATTGTACCACATATTTGTTTTAAAGCAAACCATTGGTTTAATTCATTACATTAAATTAAATTACATTAATCAGCATTAGATTGTTAAACATTCCTTTTAACATTTTCATAATTACACTATATCTATGAAGTAGTAATAGGTTACCGATAATTTCAAAGTCATAATTCTAGGTAAAAAATTGTATTGCTTTCTTAACTATACAGCAATGAATAAACATCTTGTTTAAAAAAATAATACATTGTTCGCTCTTGTGAAAGAATGCTCAGTACGAGTATATGTTGTAGTGTATCTAAAATTTTAAGAAAACCGAAAGCAATCCTTTTAAATTCCTGTAAAGTAATATTATTTTAAGGTGGGGTTGTTGAACAAATGTGTATCCTTTTCAGAGCTTTTAAATATATTTTTTCCTCATTGTAACTATGTTTGTTTTATGTTGGTAAAAAAAAAAACAAAGTTGTTTTCCTCATTAACTTCTTACCCATTCCGGTCTTAATACATTTTATAATTCCAGTATTTTTTTACAATATGTTTTCAACAAAAACAAATACAAAACGTGCATCTAAATAAATATAAATAAATGAAATCATAGACCAAAGTTTAATACATTGGACCCAGTTACTAACTGAAATATTAAACGGAAATACAGTTATACACACTAGAAAAGTGATTTTGTAAATTACAAAATATTTGCATGATATTAATATCCCTCAGATTTACTTTTACCAGTATATTTAAACAAAATGTAATACTATTTAAATTTATTGGTTTAGTTATTGAATTGTATGCCTTAAGTTAAGTGAAATTATTCTACTCAAGAAAAGTAAAATACTATAATATGTATTTCATTTACAAATGTCTTATATTTGTTTTTAAAGATAGCCATAACTACAATAAACACTTTTAAATTCTATTCAGTTGTGTATTATAGTTATTGTTTTGCAGAACGTGGATCATTTATAATCATCTGCTTTCCAAACAAAAGAATTTAAATATGCTATTAAGTATTGGTAAAATAAACATGTATTACCCTAAGTTTGCTATCCGGTGAATTAATTAGTGTATGCAAAACGTTTGTATCACAACCCTTTGATTCATACTGTAGCCCAGCAGCAACAATGGCTTTTGTTGATATTGTAGTGCTACCTAGCAACAAGACTTGGAATTTGTTGGTGTTTCAGTGTTGCCAATACTACTATTGAGGGAATAGAGAGGATATTGTAATTTATTTTGTCACACAGCAAGAATAATAAAAGCTGATCCTTACATAGAACTTGTGTTCTGCCTACCTGACAATTACTGTAATTTGAGTTATAAAAACTGTTAATAAATATACATTTTTGGTAAAATAAAAAATACAATTGCAATTATTCCATGTTTTTCTTCAAAAATATCAATTAGGTAAGTACAATTATTACATTGTTATGAAAATAACCTTAATTTTTGTTAGATTTTTCAAGCGTACCTAAGGGGCAACACCATGCAGAAATGAAATACTATATTGTTTTTATTTATGAATTTATTTATTTTCTATTTTTCCTAAACATATACACTCTATTTTTCTATATGTAATTTTAATATGTTTCTATATTTACTTTTTTTTACTTTTTTAAATAACATTGTTTATGTTTATACAAAGTATTAAGTGGACATTTTACCAATAGCACATGATGTTGCTTATAAGCAACATGCAATAAATACGATTTATACAAAAACGATTCAAATATTTTTTTTACTATTTTTGCATTAAATAAACCATGAAAATACACATTTATAAAAATTTGCCAGTCAAGAGCAAATCATGCATTAAATGGTAAGAAACAATGTGTACAGAATAAACAAAGAGTATACGTTTAATAATCTTAAATTCGCATATTGCAACACATTTTATTTCGGGTTTCTAAAAATATACCTAAATAATAAATAAATTATATTTGACATTTTTTTTATATATAACGAACATGTAGGACAGGACTGCGTTTGCATATTAAATAAATTAGAAAAGACAATGGCCAAAAATATGCATTGAATCCAAACAAACTGCGTCCGCAACAATATGGGTTCGTAGCAGGTTATTTGGCTTAAATATACACTTATATAAGGAGGTAACCTTATTTGATTTAAAAAATACATTCCCCTGTTGTAAAGTTGTCCCACGTGTAAATTTGCAACAGACATTCTTTTTATTGGTTTAGTATTCCCTCTGAGAACGCAAAGCAACACAGAACGTAGAACTAACTCTCTTCGAGACTCCCTGGTGCATGGAACCTATGTAAATTTACATTTCGTTATAATGTTTTCCAGATCAGGTTTAGGTATAACAAACTCTGTGTTGCAGTAATAGTAGTTACAGACATTTAATGAGATTATGTGACTTATAGATATGGTGATGATATTCTGGGTATGCTATGTGTTGTTAAAACTTTATTTATTTATTGTAAATACCTCTCTTTTTGTATAATTTTTTTTATATTTGGTTAGATGTTATGATGGTTTTAACTGAAAAATAATAAAATTCAAATTACATATTTAACTTACTGCAATAAAATCATATCTTGATGTACAAATGTTTAACTAAATGTTTGAATTTCGAAATTAAAAGTTTACACATGTTTTAATATTTTACATAATACACATAGTTTTATAAGTTAGTTTTATTATGATCATTTATTGATTTATTGCTAGTATTTTTGTATTGTGTGATTATTGGGTGTTAAAATAAATAATTTATATTCTATTCTAAATGAAATTTGATAGTAAAATTTTTGATTAAGAAATATTCCCCTACACAGAATATATTATGTGAATATATATGTTTATTACATATTTAATAACACAAGAATAATTATCTAAAAGCAATACATAACTGGTGAAACATGAATAGAATGATAGTAATGCAGCGTAAAATTAAGTTTGAAATTTAAATGACAATAATTATTATATTATTTGTAAATATAATTTGAGGGTACATAATTGTTTTGCAGGATCTGTTTTTGTCCAATATAGACAAAGTCCACATGACTACATAACATACTTAGGTGTAGTTTTCAAAGAAAAATTTTCTCAGAAACCACAAAATATGAATTTTTTTTTTGAATAATATTATATGAACAACTTATCAAGACTAAATGTACAGTCAAAATGATGCTTCTCACTGTATGATATGGATTCATTAATTTGAATTAGTTTATTCTGAAACGAATTAGAGAACATAACACTGGAGTGTAGTTTCTTGAAAAAAGTAATGACAATATGTTAATATTTTTCACATAGAGACTTTAAACATTTTATTACTTTTATATAATAAAGCAAATCTTAACCTATTTTATTGTTAACTGAAAATATTACCGAAATATTCTTCCTCTCTAAAGCATAAATTGCGAAAGTACCGTTATAACCTACAATATTAATGGATTCATGTTATTTAAGTTAGTAGTAAAACAATGATAAAGTGAAAGGTTCTCCCTTGAGAGGCATGTTGAGATTGTAGCTTGTTAATTTAGTGACGTCACTTCTACTTTAAGTCTACAATGCTCTCCTGAGACACTTTATTTCTGTATACTCATCTTTGTGTAAAAAAATACGAAGTTTGTTCTATAAAAGAAATTACTTATTTAATTTTAGAGTACACAACTCACAGTAGTTAAGCCGGGTTTTCAAAAGTACTTAGTTATTGTTATTACTACTCTATAAATATAATTAAAATTAATAGTTTAAAAAGAGTGTTAGAACATTGGAACTGTAATTTATTTATTTAGTTTTAACTAAATTTGCATATGTTATTATTGCATGCCTTTAAGTTTAACTCGTGAAAAGTTTGTATACCTAGTAAACTTCTAATAAGAGAAGGCTATTTGGTTTAGCTGTAAACACAATTATAATAATAAACCACTACCTAGAAAAAATATGTATACCCTTAATTTTAAATAAAGACATATTTTTATTTCTGAGTTTTATTTCATACATCTTAATCCTGCTTTTTCCTATTGAATTTTTATTTGTTTTTAATTGCGTTTAAATACATACACCTGGAATAAGTTGTCTGTTTACATTACTGTGACAACAAGCAAACTCTAATAGAAATTCATGAGCTTATATTACCATTTTAATAAATACTATTTTGTAAATTTTACAATAGATTTACTACAGTAATATGCAAACAAATTGTTTTCATTTACTGTTCTATGTAAAAAAATATAAAAATCAGTGCATTGTTTATTATTTGATTTATTGAATTTAGACCGGCATAGAAATGAATAAGTAAACTCTCTATTTTACACTTGTATCCCGTATATCCCGAGAGAATTAAAAGTAAAGAATATAACTTTTTGGTAAAGTAAAAATTGTTTTAGTTTGAATTGCTAAAATGTTGATACTTAGATTCAAAAATCTAATTGTCGCATCAAAACTATAACAAATAATTCAACACTAAATAGTTACAAATAATTTAAAACAACCATATTTTAGATATAATCTTTTACAATGACGTCAAACTTCAATGGCATAAAGTTCAAAATAGAATACTCATAAACTGTTGCTGATCTTTAGCTGCACACATAAGATTTTCTTTACAATTTTTTAACGAATACTGCAAAGAAATATGTAATCTTATTAACCCAGATACCTTGTAAATATAATGATAACTGGCATAACAGTACTTTACACGGCATTATGCATTCAGTGTAAAACATAAATCAGAAAAAGTTTTGAAGAAGCTTTTGGCTACTAAGAAAACATTCCAATACATTATCCTTGGCGAATTAACAAACTGAATAAACAATTATATAAATCCCTTGTGTGCATTGAATCTAAAATGATAAAAGCGATGATACAGAAAGACTGAAACTTACCCAAATTGGATGGGTTATTGTATTGTTTCTATAATAACATTAAAATATACAAACGTCAGATCTGCTTTTTAACATAATTTTTCAACAAAAACTAAAGTTTTATCTTCAGTATTACCTTTAAAGTTGCATAAAATTACTAGTTTAGGAATACAGTAGTTTACATATATTACTCGTAGAATATCCTAGAAATTAAAATCTCGTTCTAAATTAGTGTATATTTTTATTCAAATTTTATATTTGTATTAATTTTAACTATAAGCCTAAAAGTTGCCTTGATTATTATGTTGTTATTGTTAGCAGTATTGATTGTTTGTAAAGTAATACTTTGCCCAGCTACGTGAGAGTGTATAAATATGTATCATAACACCATGTTTTTTTTAGTTATACTTTAGTTTGTAGATCATATGTTACCGAAGATGAAGACTTTTTCGCTGAAACGCGTTTGACATTTAAATATATTTTTGTGGAAATTATGTTCTGTGTTTCAATTTTAGAAATAATATTTCTCACCAGTCAAGCTCGATGATATATACTTTATAATTTATAGTTAACATCCTTTGGTATAATTCAGCGTATTTTTAGAAATGCATTGCATTGACAACACGTAAAATTTTATGAGCATGTTATGCACATACATACATTTAACACCGAATAGAAATAAAAATGGATTTGTTTTATTAATTAGTTCACTCCTTAGAAATAATTTGTTTAATTATATTCTATCATTTTGTAATACAAAGTGGGATCAAGTAGAGTGATGTAAAAACGTTTAATTATTTAATCGATTAAACCGTTATATGTGTTTGAGCATTTATGTGATTTGTTTATATAGTAATTATGTCTACATAAAATAAAAATTTACGCAATTTTTTTATTAGATTTATTCAAGAAAAGTTTTTTATTCGATAATAACATTTTAGAGGTTTACATTACAAATGAAAAAAAAAATTTTATAACAAATAAGAATAATACTGCATAATATACACTTTTGTATGACAGAGATACTCGCTAATGTAAAATCGTGCATGAAGTAAATACATAATAATATATGGATTTATTACCAAACTAGGATGTCTGTTTATGTGTAGAGCTGTAAACTTTTAACTCTACTTTCTATTGATTTTCCTTGACCTTTATATAGTTTTATTTATTTATCTGCGGGTATTATACAAATCACAATAAGAACCAATACATAAACTATATTGTTACTAAATCTGAGTATACAAAAATATTATCAAAATAAAATTAATACTCTAATTATATTACACTTGATTGTTTTGTAATAATTAATACGAAATTCGCTTATTTATTTCCCAAACATTTATTCTAATCAGTGTAATAAGGAAAACGTTGTATATATAAATTCGATATTCATTAAAATGTATGGATTTATAACATGCTTTGTAATTAGCAACAAATGCATACACAAAAACAAATTTCTACTATTACTCCAATTCTGTTAGCATATTCTGTACTTTAATTCTTAACATTAATGATCAAATTTTAATTATCATTTAATTAAAAGGAAGAAATACATCTTCGTACATTGTTACATTGCCATTTAGATTAAAATATCAAGACAAATACTACATATTATTTAAAATGTTAGTGTAACATTATTTCCATATATTTGGCTGTATTTTGCGTTTTTCATTTAACTGCTACGTAGTTATGAATTGCTGCAATTTAAATTTAAGCTTATTAAATGTTGAAAATGTATTTATTTAAGTTAATAAATAATATTCTGCAATTCAGGTAGAATTTCTTATTGCAGAAACTCAATTATTTACAGTTGCGTTAAGAATTACATACAAATTAACAAGTAATTGCAAATGTCGTATTTCTTTATTGTGAAACGTATAAGGTATACAGAAGTCTTGGTAACCTTAAAAGAGTTTGAGCAAAACCTAGACGAAAAACAATTGCGTATTGTCCTTGGTGTATTTATTTAAGAGAGGCATAAGTGCTGCATTCTCAACGGATTATATTTCCTTTATATATATTTAAATTTCGAAAAATATGCGTATGTTCATGGTAAGAAGCAATTAGATCTTAAATAGATAGTTTCTTTAAATAAGTGTCCCCTTCTTTAAGGACATAAACAAATCCGTACCTTAGATAAATAAACTGAATTATTTGAATTAAGTTACAGTTTGATATTTTATTAATATCTGTCTACAAGTCGAAATTAATTCCACTTAAGATGATTTTTGTTATGTTAATTTTGCTAATTTATAAGACTGATGCAGAGCTATATTTATTTAATCTTCCTAAAAATCAAATCAAAAGAAAAAACTATAAATTTAAATATCAGTTGTATTAAATTTATAACTGAAAGTAATTTTAAGAGAAAAAATTTCGTTTTTAATTTATTAACAAAATTATATACACGTTTTGGAAATACGTGAAAAATCTAAAAGTTAATGTATGTTTCGACTATGTTGACGTTTTATTATCAACTATACAATTCAGCCGTATAGCCAATATAGATCTTTAAAGCAAAACCATTAAACGTCGTTGAAGTATATATAATGTTTACTTCATATTGAACTTTGTAGGAGCAATATTCTACTTAAATCACACTACAAAGAACACTATTTATCGCTGTCATTAAAATTCCATTATGTATGAATTACAGTTTTTATCTTTGTGCAAATAAATATCGTGTTGATACTTTATCCGTAATATATACCAGTAAACAAAATGTTCAAAGGATGGATTAAACCGTTTCACTATGATCGCATAGGATTTATGAAAGTCTATAAATTATGAATGAAAATGTATAAAATATATTTACATTGGATTATTTACTTTAATCTGCCATAAAATTGGTACAAACTGTAATTACCTGTTTAGCTGTTGTCGTTTTGTACTCATCAGAGTTTTATTTTCCATATAAATGTTTTTAATAATAATCAATATTACCTTAGTTTGGTACGTCAACTAATCCTTTCTTCTCACTTCTTATATTACGACCGCGGTTTCGGGCATTCGCCCATCCTCAGGTAAACACTTAACAACACATAAACATTAATAAAAACATATAATAGCTCCGAGTGGAGATCGTTAAAATTTATTAAAAGTTCAATTTACGCATCTGACGTGCACGTCATGGAGGTTAGTCACTAACTCTAACCTCCATGGAGACTAACCTCCACTAACGAGACTAACTAGACCTAACCTAGTGATTAACCTCCATGACGTGCACGTACCAAACTAAGGTAATATTGATTATTATTAATTAATATACTAATCCGTAGGCTAAACCATGGAATTTAAAATGTGTTTACTTAATTTAATATTCTAAAACCCCAAACTACGGATCAAAGAAACTAGAGGCTTCACTATTATGCGTATTCATATTTATAGGTCTACATGGTGTTTAACTTGAATTACGACTACTTATTGCAGAAACTGAATGAAACTATGACCTACGTTTGAGGCAGAGATACAGAGTTTGTAATTTCTTCGTGCCTGAAACATATTTCAAATACGTTTTATTTCTTAAATCTACGTGCACTGGTTCAAAAATGTATTAATAATATATTAAATATTGCCATAATTAATTATATTTTTCAGATAAATTACTTTCGAAAGAATAACATAATAAATATTAGATTCTTAAATAATTAAAAATAGCTAACATATTTTAGTAGGTGCAGTCAAATAACTTTTAGATAAATCATAACACATTTAATTTGTAATTTATAGATATTACTAATAACTGTTTTTATAATGTTTTACAAGCTGCTGATTTTATTTAATCTAAAACCTTAATTTATTACTTCGTGTATATAAGTGAAGCATTATAATACTAAGATCTTAACATGTTTATTTTAATTTATTTAAGATTAGTTAGCTAATAACAGTGGCTTACAATCGTGGTCATTTCATACTAGTAATAACTTATTCTATAAAGTTTTATAAGTTCCAAATATCGTATTGTAAGAAGACAATCATTATTTAATGAGCTATAGTAGTAAATAATATACCCAGAGAATTGCACTATTGTTAAAGCTTGGTCTGTTGGATCAAATCTGTTTAGCTTAACACCAGCTTCACGTTGATTTATGAAGTGATCTTCAAATGTTTTACTTTACTATAATAATACTCTCTATATAGGACCGGAATACCATCTATGTAAAATAAACATCGCAAACGTGATATTTAATGCCTGAAACAAGTCTGTTAGAAACCAGAAACAAATATTTTGCAAACCACTACTATAGGGTTGTTAAACTGTATGTTTTATAAACATGAAATGCAAATATTTTTAGTTTATAAATAAAAAATGCGATTTTTGAGTTAGTTATTCTAGACTCTGCTAAATTGTGATTGTTATTGTGATTGGTCCGGCTGCATTTCTCTCTGCGATTTCTCGCTTAAATCGTAATTAAATTATAAATATTTTTTTGTTTTTCTTCATTTTTTATTCTTAGTTCTTTTGTGTTATATTTTTGTTGTTTTGTTGCCCCTTACAGGTGTTATATACCTCGGGGATTTATTGCTTCTCATTTGAAACTAATTAGAACCTATTATATTTTGAAAAGTAAAGTATGTATACTTATTTTTATTTGATAGAATATGTAGTGTGTTTAGTTTATATATTTTTTTATACTGTTGATTTTGTAAAGAAGCGATGAATAAAACTTACTTACTTACTTAAAAATATTTTTCAAGAATAAAAAAACTTCCTTTTATTGACACAAAAAGTTAAACTATAAACCATACAAAATTTCATAGAAAGAATTAAAGGAAGTAGGATCAAGTAAATTGATGATTTTCTTTTAGTTATTCAATTTAATACATCTTTGCTTTGTTTTAATTTATATGTGTTTTATTATTTTAATATGTTTGGCTATATGTTTAATTAAGAGGGCAGGTGTTGGTATATTAGTTTCTTACAATTTAACTTCATATTTAATAATGCAATTATGATCGAATTTACTGAATTGTTTACATAACTTTTTGGAGGAAGTGGGAACTGGCAATATATATATTTATTTAAAATTATCCGATCAGTTAGAATTATATATTTCCATAACGTATTTGTAAAAAATACCATTACATCGTGGACCCTTCAATACAAGTATTAGTATTTTAATTTTACATGTTAGAACTGCGTATTATTAGTTTTACTGTTATTTTTGTGTTTATTATGCAATGAGGTTTGTACCCAATTACAAACCCTGTCTAGTGGTCTATTACTTACCCTATTTAGCAATTTCGAAAATCTATTTTATGATAATCAGGATTCTCAAAACTGTTATTCATTTAAATTGGTCAGTTCTCCTATTTCTATTATTTTAGTAAAATTATTAAAAGCAAAGTAGAATTACTAATCTATTATTATTATAAATAATTGCTAATGTAAACTTATAAATGAAGTAGTTGTTTTAATTAATTGCAGTGGCTCAATAAAAATAAAAATAAAAAACATTAAAATATAAATTTATTTTAATTACTTATTTGTCATGGATGAAAAGTAATGAAGTCTAAAAAAAACTATGTATGCTGGTTAAAGAAACATAGGCCTACTTAATACAATTCTTTGGATAAAAGAAATAAGGAAACTGTTGTTTACGTTGTTTACCTCACGGCCTTTATATAGTACCTGAGAAAGGTGTATAAATATGCTACCTGCTTAACAAATTTGATTACTTGTAGGGATATTGTAATTTCTTCAAGGAGGTGTATGTTCCTTTCTAGGGAAATCAAACATCTGTTAAGTAGAGAGTTAATTTGCATAGGTTTCCTGTTCTCTAAGGAGAACTACACAATCTGTCCCCTTTTACTCGCAGGGAGAAAATAAACAGAAATACTTGTTCTGTTAGTGGAATTTCAATGCTTTGTTTGTTAAAAGAATACTTTTTGGTTTTGGGAATATTATCTGTAATTACGATCAGTAAACTTTCGTTAAAATATTAGTTGCCCGAATATGTTATGTATATACATTATTATTTCATTATCATAAAATATTTCAGAAAAAAAAATTCAGCAAATGTTTTTAATATGTTTTACTATATTGTAATCACATACACAACATATACATCATAATATAAAAATTTAGCCAAGATTAGCTAATACTAATAAAAAACCAGCAAAACAGTGATTTTTAAAATGCAATTTACTTCTTTTTCAAGTCACCTTGAACAAATGTTTGGTTTAATGTATGATTTAATTTTGTTTAAGGATTTCTACATTCAACTAAAAATGCACTTCATGACTTCACTATATTTGCTAAATCAGGAAATGTTAGTAATTATATAAATAATTAATTGACTCTTCCGAAACAATCATAACAAAAGAAAATACTTAATAAGTAAAGTTAGTGGTTTAAAATAGCTCTTGTATTATATTTACAAAATAAATTATTTTCAAGAAAAATATTATTTTATGTAAAGCTGTTGTAATTGTGTTAACTAAAATGTAAATACACATTGTTTCCTTAACATAAAACATAAAAAGATAAATTATGTTATTATTATAATATGTTTTTGTTTAATTATATAGTTTAAACGAATAGATGTCTTATAAATACAAGTCAGAATATAAAATAAATTTAACTTTTAAAACGGCTGAACAGATATTCTTGAATCATAGCTAAAAACATTCACGATCATCATCTATAAAAAAATAAATCAAAATGGGTTCATCTGTTTGGGAGTTACGATGCTACAAACAGATAGACAGATGCACATACACACAAATACACATGTTACGTAAAACACCCTTATGTTTTCGTCGTGGGTTAATAAATGACGGTACAGTTTATTTAACTACGGTACATTTAATAGGTTTCATGTTTGCAGGCTTAAGTTCTACTTAATTAAATCACACTACATAGAGTATTATTTATCACTGTAAACACCATTTCATTATAATACATGAATTACAGTTTAGCTTTTTATGAACATAAATATATTGTTGATGTTTTATCCTCATAAAATATCAGAATAAAACGTGAACACAGGATGGCTTAAAACGTTTCACTATTATCACGAGGGATTTATAAAAGTCAATTAATAATTCAAGGGAATTTATACAACATCTATTAAAAGAGTATTATTAAATACTACGACTCTCCAACCGGTCAAGAGTAAAGTTAGATTTTGCAGTTTACCTTTTGATTCAGACCTCAACAATGGTTTGGGATCTATATTTAAAAATTTTGATATCTTGATTGCTTATAAAATTCAAAACAACCTTAGCAGTTTACTAGGCAATCCTTAAGATAAAATTCCGACTTTGGAGAAGTCCGGTATTTATGAAGTTAGTTGTAATGATAGTAACAATGTTTATCTAGGCCAAACAAGGAGAAAAGTTTGTACTAGATTTAAAGAACATATAGCTCATATAAAATACGATAGGCCTGAGAAATCTAGTGTAGCCGAGCATATCCTTCAAACCAACCATGAATTGGGAATACAAAATGTTAAACTGGTTAAGAGCATGACCTCTAATAAATTGTTAAACAGCTACGAAAGTATGTTCGTTGCTAAAACCGATAGCCAATTACTTCTCAACTCAGATAAAGGTCATATTCCTAATTCATGTTTGTTCTCTTTTTTGAAACCTAGGTAAAACCTTGCCATTAACTAGCTATAGTATTTAGCTGTTTCATTGTATTTATATATTCGTATGTAAGTCTTTTTGCTTATGTTAGTTTGTTTTATATAATTTTATAATTTTATCCGTTGGAGATATGTATTATCTTAATTGATATATTAATTTTATATTATTTTCTAACTTTATCCGTTGATTATAAATGTATTATTCGTTATTTTAATAAGTTGTGAGATATATTGTACACTGTTTTCTGGTAGTTTAAGAAGTTTTATTTTATCGGTGTAACCCGGTTCATTTCTCAACCTTGGGCCATTCCCAAGGACAGGGATAAGTACCTGGCTTTTTGAATCAAGTCCTTGGCGTGGTCACTCATGATTAGTTGATCTACCTAAGGTGGGGAAAGGAGGAGAATTGGTCTGTCTAGTTTATAGTTTCATTCTTGTCAGCTTTAGTTTATATTTAGATCCCTCCGATGATGAATCCCTACTTGGTTACTGAAATGTACATCAGGGAACAAGAATAGCTATATTAATATATGTGTTTTAGTTTATTTGTGTAGTTTATTCACCGAACTTGTGGTTGGGGCTTCAGTGTTTGTTATTATATAACTTTCAGTTGTTATTAGAAGATTTTTTATTATTTAAATATTAACTTCTATTTTGTACAAAATATATTATATTCAAATTACAAATACTTAAAAAATAAATATTAATTGTATGTAAACGTTTGTATAAAAAATTCAAATTGTAAATTATTGTATAATTTCTCTCTTATTTATTACACTAAGTATGTTTTAAATTGTATGTTTTTGTTTAAGAGAAAACTTTTTAAAAATTGTGTACGAATAAATGGTACAAAAGATAAAATTATGTTAACATATTTGTTATTCATATACAAAATGTTTATATAACTTAAAATTCTATAACCGAAAAATATGGTTTAAGTGCTTAGATGTGTTAGTAGCTATTATGTGTTATATTATTGATGGTTATACTAGGTGCTTATTGTAAATTAAGTGGGACTTAGAGCCTAATCAGAAGGAAAAGGTATCATCCTGATGGTAGGTGGTAAGATTACATTATTATTTATTTACCTTGCCTAAAATTTAGCTTCAATCCACAAAATTACTTAAATCTGCGTATATTGGATAAACAAATTACAAAATAATAATTAGTTTTAAGATTTACCGTATTATTTGCATTTAACAGTTACACTACTCCAACAATAATAACTTATTATATTTTAAGATCAACTAAATGTGTAGTTGAAACAGTTTAAACTTTATTTTAAATGTAATGCTTCAAAATTTACTAAATTAACATAACCAAAAACGTAATCTATGTAAATCATTATTAAATTTAGATATTAGAAAATTGTGTATCATAATATTATTATGAATAATTTAATGTATTTGTTCCAGATTTGTTCGAAATTACCATTGCCTTTTAAACTGGTTCTATTTATCACTTAATGTTTATAATTTGGTTATTTACGAATATTAGATTACTGGAAAAACGGGATTATAATATATACAGCTATACTATAATCCCTATCGTGGGGAATATTAAAGCTGGAGAATTGAACAGATTGTTTTTAATGGCTCTTTGTTTTGTTTCAAATCTGTGTTTGCTTAACATCAGTCCTATCGTTATTCCGCAGAGGTTTTACCCCACTCCAATGACACTCTTAGCAGGCTCAGTATACAATCAAAGTAAATTAATGCATTTTTCATTATTCCACCATTTTGTTTCTGAAAGTGTTGTGCTGCTACAATTTTATCAGCACATTTTTAAAGCCTCTATTGTGGGGTGAGTAAGGTTTCAAAAAGATTTATGCAAAAAAAGGCCAAGTTATGTAAAATCAAATGTGTAAACCTCTTCGTTGGACACTCCGTATATGGAGTTGGAAGAAAAGTTCAACTTGACGTTTAATATGTTAACTGAATTATTTGTATACACTTTATAGATCAGAAATTCTTCTAATGTATCCATTGTAGTCCTTTTTTTGTATTGTGCAATATTTGCAAATTAGTGTTATGAGTAAGTATGGTGGTCGTTAGTTAAGGGTTCTTCATATAATTTGAGTTCTGTCTGCCTGTTATTGTTTTTTTATATGATAGGAATATGGTGTTTTAATCTCGTTTTGAACGAGCGACTTGTTTTTCCTATATAATATGTTTTGTCACAGTCATTATAACATAGCTTATATATTCTACTATTAGTAAACTTGATTTTGCTGTTGTTTGGCTTATTTTGTAAGAAATTACTCTAAATATTTGAAAATCGATGAGCGATTTTATAGTGATGTCTGCGGAAAGTATGGCTGATAAAATGATCAAGATTTTTATAGGCGTATTTTAGTTTTTCGATAATTGAAGCTGGTTTTCTGGGTTTCTTTTTATGTTTAGTTATTATTTTATCCAATAAAGTGAGTATTTGTCGTACCCATTGGATATTGCGATATTTTTTAACTTAATACAATATCACACCATTAGCTTCCATATTTTCCACTTTATTATATATTCAATGGTTAAAATTACATCATGTACTAAATTTCTCATATAAATCAGTACATTCATTGTTAAAGAAGTATTCGCCTACATAGAAAACATTCCAATCATTATCGCTGGTGATTTATGTTTCTGAATAACAATAGGGTATATGAGTCCCTTTTGTGTATTGGACTCGAACGTTAACACCGAAAAACTGAAGGAGAATAACACACACGATTTGTGTGCATTCTAGTTTTGATAGCTAACCAAAATGAACTGATTAATAGTTTAATTTATTTTAACTTAAAAATATGGTTTTTGGTTATAATGATTTCAATTACATTTTATAAATTTCAACTAAATATGGTAAATATTAAATAAATTATATTGTATACAAATTAACTTTTTTTTTATTAATTTTGAAAAAAAAACTTATATTCATGTAAACAGTGTAAGTATACACTTCCATTTTTTTTATGGTTTAACGTCCTGCTGTTTTGCACTTAAGGCTAATAAAGACGGGACCTACAGTTTTACGTGGAATCCGAACCACAGCTAATGCTGTCTGTTAAGAAGCCATTTAGAAAATTATTCGGGTCAATGGGAATTTAACCCGGAACTTTTCCATTGATGGTTGCCATGACGATTCATAAAGCTTTGACGCCTTAACAACCACGGCCATCGTGGAATATACACACCCAGAATTTATCTTGGACAGTAAATAGAAAATTTGCCAAAAACATTTGTTTTTCAAATAATGGCAAATATTTGTATCGTTAATGCATAGGCAATTTTCAAAATTATTGACTTATTATGTTTTATTGTCAAATTCAATTATTTAAAAAAGTAAAAAAAAAAATATGTTTGATTTTAATATTTGAAAAAAATATTTGTATACAAATATATTATACTTTTCAGCTCTATTCACCTCTTTTCACCACCTAAACATTTATTTTATCCAAATTTTAAAGCACTAATACTACTTTAGTACGTAATATTCTTTTAACTTATAAAGCACTGTCAGAGTAAGAGCATCTACTATTGTAATACACACTTATGATAGTAATAATAATTACTATCTGTATATCCAACAATAACGTTCCTCTTTACATAAAAAGTAAGTATTCCCGTTATTCCTGTGGTAATCTTTTTGACAATAAAGTTTTCATCAATGGAAACTTGCAGTTTCCTTAGATTTAATACAATAGAAATGTAAAATATTACTAATTAAAATAATCCTGAATAAATACAGCATCATATTATAATAACTTATCCATTAATTAAATGCCAGGGGAGTTTATCATTTGTACTAATAAAATATGTATTCAATAAATAAAACTAAACCTTAAGAATCTGATTGGAGTATATATAATTTTTTTACCATTTCTTTTTGTGTAAATTTGTTACGAAAAGCTTCATAACAGAAATAAAACGTGTTAAATTTTCATTTTATTATTTAAAACAATATCACTATTTATTGACTACGTTCTGTCACCACTATATAAAAATATTATATCAACACCCACGGTATGGTCTATTGTTTATAAATTTTGAATTTGCATTCATGTGAAAATCTCGGTGCTTTGTTTTGTGATACACGAGCTCCATTTGATTTATGCATTGATCTGAAAAGGTTTTACGCCCCCATTGAGATATCTACCGCTTCCTGCAAAACGTGTTTACCTATTTTGAATAATACGTGCGCAGAGAGTAATTAATTATTGAGTTATGCATGATATATAATCAAAAATAAAATTTTATGCCTTTGTGAATCGTAATAAAATTGTTACCAAATAAAAGAAAATTAGCATTATAAAAACAATGATGATTATCATTTGCTCTTTATTATTTCCCTGATGTATGCTAACTCAATATAACAAATATTCTGCAATTGAACGAAAATCACATTTTAAGTGGTTTATGCATTATGTACTAAATTAGGTAATCATAAAACTCCATCAGATCCGATTTATTAAAAACGATTATACATAAATATTAAAGTAAAAATGTATCTTTCATGGAACTAAGCGTATGAATTTATTTACTTTGATATACGTATTTTATTATTTAGTAGATTTCAAAGAAAACCAATTTGCACTGGTTAGTGAGGATTTACTTACTGTAAAGTTGTATATACTAATTTAAGTAAGCATTATAACTGCTGTAATTTTGCAAAAATTCTTCTATTCTGAAGTATAAAATAAACATATCAGTGATAACAAAACCAGTTTTTATCACCTGTTTGTTTAAAGGGTGGACAACATATGGGTTGAAGAACTAACAACAACATCATAACTGTCTTAGTAGGCACAGAATCAAATAGCATTATTTAGATGCATTGCAATATATTTTCTAAAACTTGTGTTTGTACTTTTTTGGAACTTGATACTGTCAACACTTGACGAAAATTAAGTGGTAGAACAAATACTCCCTTGGTAAACTCAACATTGATAACATTTACAATTGTGTATATATTCAAAAGGAAAGATATTATTTTTGCATATTTTGTTTCTTATAACGATTGTACAAGAAATACGGAGCTGTAAATAGAGGTTATGTTTCATACGACTAACTAATGATATTTACTTTAAATTTTAATAGTTTAAAAATTGCAATCAGGAAGAATATGTAAAACTTATAATACAATTATTGATACAAATGATTATATATACGTTTTTTTATAAACTTTTCAATGATTGGATATTTAGATGCAAATCGTTTACCGTATTTTAAAATGTTATAATTTCATAATTTTCCATAAAACAAAATGTTAACTTAAACATTGAAGATACAAATTTGAGTAAATATAACCACTTTTAATAAAGGCAGTTAACTACTATGATAATATATTTGAGGTATTTGATGTACATAAATATATATTTTTTTTTTGAAATTTACAATTGCTCTTTAGTATTGTATGCTTGTTAAATCAAAAGCTTTGAAAATGTACTATAAAGGTAGTTATTTTGATTGATTAGGTGAACGTAAATTCCATTCAATATGCATTTATATGGCAAAGTCAGAGTGTGTAAATTAACCTCATATGTGGATTTTCACTATGGAATCAGTTATTTCTTAATATCTATAATAATTGCTTTAAGTTGGTTTATAATTGCTTTCCAAGTAGAAAAAGTGTTTGTTCTACAAAAGATTTACAGTTAAGTTCGATAGTCTTATAAACCTCAAACATTTAAAAATAACAATACCTTTTAGTTTCTGTTTACATTTTACTAATATTGATTTCCTTAGGAAAGTAATACATAGTCTAAAGTAATACTATTAAAAATACAAAATTTAAAAAAAAATGAAAATTGTACATTTATTAATAGCCAAATTTACATTAAGCGTAACGCTTATAATTATAATATAATATGTTGTCCTGTAGTAATAAAATTTTGAAACACATTTTCTTTAGGTTTTTTAAATTTTAAAATTATTAATTTAAACCTCCATATACAAATATTATTAAATATATTATGTACACAAATTTCTATTACCACTTTTATACCTTTTCAACACATTTCTTTATGGAAGTTATAAGTTTGAGAAACTACTAACGTTTCAGGTAAATTTCAGAGTCTACTAAATTACTCACACTGTAATCTGCGCACCCTTCCTCAGGGAAACTGCCTCGTTCTGTCTTTGCTTTACGGCTGACGTAATTTACGTTAATAGCCAAGTAGAACCATCAATATTAAGAAAACGTTGTAACGTAGTCTCTAAGGACTTGTTAAGGTTTATAATATGTTGAACTAGCTCTATAAAGGGTTCCAATAACTAACATTTTTAATAACCGACAAAGATGTATGCAAACATTATCAATACACTTTAATTGCTGTTATGTATTTTGAATTTGAAAAGGGATCTCATATTTAAACAACGATCCTGTAGAGTTATATATTTAACAAATATAGTGTAGAACATAAAATAAAAATACGTATTTTCTTTTCAGCCATTATTTAAATAAATTAAAATATAGGACTATATAATTAAATAAATAAATACATATGTAATACTTTCCTATTTATATAATACATAAAAATGTTAAAGTAATCTTTACCTTCTAAATCAAAAGTCTGCATAAGTTAACCATATGATTATTTTGAATTTACTAAATATTATGTCTTGCCTTCAAATCAATTTAATCCAAGAAGTTCCATTATTTGCTGACGTTTGTGATAAAATTAAAACCTCATAAATCATATTTATTTATTTTTTAAAGAGCTCAGTTAAAAGTGCCAAACAATAAGAGAAGTGTTTTTATTTAATTCGTAAAATATTGGATTATTTTTAGAGACATAGTAATTTCTGTAAATGTTTGTTTCTATGGGGAAGGAAAACAGCTGCAAAGATGTAATTTACATAGATTTCCGGTCTCTAAGAAGATTAACACTCTGCCCACTTTTACTTACAGTAAATAAACAAAGCAACTGGGTTAAGTTGCAATGAATCTTTAGCTAACACGGTTAGTTAAAAATTCCTTCATAATGGTATTTATTTTAAATATTCGTGAATATATTGTCAATTTATTACTTAGGAGAGATTTGCCAATATTGAACCACTAAGCAAATTTTAATTTTAATAATGCACACTTTATTTAAATGAACTACGTATACATTTACAGAGATATTTTTTTCAAATTTATAGCATTGCTATTTGTATTTAAAAAATATATTTGTCATGAAGTTTGCAAATAGTAAAATATAGGGAACTAATACTACAGTATATTGTACCGTGGGTTTCCTGAATTGTACCTATGGTAAATGGCATGGACAAAATCAGTGTATAGTAAGAGAAAATTGAGCATGAATATAATTAATGATGTTTTATTCAACATTATTTACCAATTTATATTTATTATTCTAGACATCATCGAGTTTGATGATTATGGTTTCATATTATTCTTTACATTCCATGCATGACAAAGTTTGGCTCCACTCTGGAGTTTGGACTCCTGCACAAATTGCATGAACCCATTAACGGAATGTAGTGCATTGAATCATGACATGAAAACAGTTTTCCTCAATCATGTTGATGACTTGATCAACATACTATAGTATCAATGTGTGCTTAGTTTGAATATAGCGCCGTATTTACAAGTATGGGCTAGGTAGAACTAGATTTGTTTCTTTATTTAAGTTTCTCTTGAAAGCTTTTTTGTTATTTATGAGGCTGGTTTTACCTTATTGTTTTATTTTTGGTGCTCTGGCTCGTTTTTAAACGATTTTATCATCAATTTCCCCAATTTAATTTTTAATTCCTTGAACTGTTCTTGCGCTAAGTCTATATGTTTAGCGAATTCCAGTCTATTTTTGTATGGACTTGCAGTCAAAACCATTGCCTAAGTGCTGTTCCCTTCTTGAAATTCGGTATCGGATAGATTGACAATGTTAATGTTAGAGATGCTTCCGTAGTTTTTTTACTACTGGGTGTGGATCTGTAGAAGTTGTAGCAAGACTGTTCCTAATGCTAGGTAGTTCAGGAAAAATTATTTCGCCATCTATGTTAGCTCCTGCTATAAGTAATTCCTTATTTGTATAATTAGGCCCTTCATTTTAAACATCTTCTCGAGTTTTGCTGTCGTCATGATGATTTAAATTACCAGCGGCGTTAAAGTCGTGGTCATTGAAGACCAGGTGGTCCACAGGTCACACTCCACTAATTTAGAAACCCTTGACAGTATGTTCAATACTTGCTGCTCTCCCGTAGTCTTCAGCAACCAAACCAGTTGCTTGTAGCTGTGTAACACATAAACCGGTGTTAGAACGAAGCCACTTTTAAAAAAAACTGAGTGTAGTTAACTTTAAATGACTTACAAAAATAACCAATCTGTCGGCTGCACACGGTATATCGTAATGTATGTTCAGGCAATTGTGCTATTACTACCACGTACTCTCAAGCAAGTAAAAGTGAGTTCTTGGATGTTCTTGGAGTGCGTTGTATGGCCTTCCAAACTAGAAGTACTTTTGTATATTGTTGGATTTATAGAATCGATCAAAATTAATGTTTTAGCCACTTTAAAAAGAGGCAACTTGTCATGTAACCTCATTCTGATATTTCTACCACACTACCTGGTGGAGCACCGAAGTTGAGGTCATTGATCGCATGCGCTTGAATATAATCAAAGGTGGAACGTAAATTCATGAAGCACTTATTCTTGCACAGAAAACAACGGTCGTGTTGACTCCAAGTTCTCCTCTGGACACTGATCTTACCTGCTTTTTAACTTTTTGTGCTTGAACCTTTTGGAATTTATTTTGTACAGTGCTGACACCAATATCAATAAAAATGTTGTTTGTTTATTTGTATGTGGCTTTATAGGGCTACACATTTTGGAAGGAAATATTGTAGAGATAAATTAATAATTATACTCAAGACTAAGGAAATTTGTTTAATATCATTTATTAAACTTCTGCAAAGATAAAACTTTAACAAAGTTAATGAACCTAATCTAAATAAGTATAAAATGTTCGTCATATTGATTTAAACATAATTTTGCAAGTATACCTATTTAAATTTAAATGGTATGTTGCTTTTAGAAATGTATAATACTTAAAAAATAAAACCAGTCATTTCTCTTTAAATTTTAATATATATATATATACTGAAATTAATATACATAAGATATGAATTATAGAATCAAATTATTTGAATATAGCATTCTAAGTGGGTGGAATTAAGTGCGCGCATTAATATTTGTTATTCCAATAATAAAAATAACTAAATAAATAGCAAATTCCCTCATTATAATAATGAAAGTTATTAATTATAGGTTTGTTATTTCACTATAAAATTAAACATAACCTATAAGGAAAACAATGGGAGAAACATTTTAACCCAGACAGGGAAATATTATTATAATTGGATTAAAATCTAACTATTTACGACTGTAGAAATGTATTTCGCAAAAAAATTTCTTTTTTTTTATATCGTAGCACACATTATTTAATTATTTTTAAAACATGAATTTACACAAGTAGTATATTAACAAAATTTAAAATTAGTAGGTCCACTTAAAAGGTAAATTCACCAATAACGTACAATTAGTTCAGTTAGATTTTCAAGTGTCCAATTAAATGAAGACAAATGTCTGTTAATTGAAATCTAAACAATTAATCGTGTTTTATCATCGCCCTCTTCTTCTTCATAAACGTGGCTATTTCTATTTAAAATACCGTTATGCACACAAACCGAAAACACTGTCAGTGCAGGTCAAGCCTTCGTTCACGCAACCACATCTTTTTGTACGACATGGTGTTTCACTATCACATAAAGATTTAATTAACTTCAAGATCTCACTTTGTACCTATTGCAACATTATCTGTCACACCAATGGGCAGAAGTGCTTTGGAAACATGGTTTTTGTAGTAGATAAATTGTTCAGAATATAAGGCAGGAGGGTTAACCAAAGAATTCTCCCAGATGATAGTTTTAAGATGTGCTCGTTGTACATTCTGCAAAAAAGATTTACAGAGTATTGGCTGTTTGAAGAACAATTTCTTCCCATTTTAGTTTAAAAGGATCTACCTCACACTGCAAAAAGAATTAAGATTGTTTTCAATGTCGCATTGAGAGGTATTCAGTCTGTTAGTTAAATAAATGCAGTAAAACCGTACAAGTGAGTTAACAACTACCAATATCTGGAGTTGGCAGGATAGATCAGTTGTTAGAGCGTTATCAACAAACGTTATCTACACGTTAGAGGAACAAACTAAAAATAATAAGAAATTTTAATGTTGTGATTTAAATATACATATTTTTTAAATTACAAGGAAAAAACAATTATTTAATTGTTTTGGCTATAGTTTTTAAACAAAATTTAAAAATAAAAAAACACTAAAAGGACCGCCTTAATTAAATACTAAACAAATCTTTATTTTCTTTAAAAATAACAACAATCATAATTTAACTTAAACAAAAATACAAATAGCCTGTTTTAAGTGTCAGGTAAAAGTATCATGCTATGTAATTTAGGTTAATTTAAATTTGAGCCTGTTTTAAAAAAGTTTTCAACCGTTTGGCATTTTCAATGAATAGTTGCTTAAATGTTTGTGAATTGTGTGAATCTTTAAAATAATATATTTTTTTGTAAATAATAATATTATTTAAAAAGACACACCGTATACCTTATAAACACATTTTTGTCCTTCCCGTTAAGATGATCTACATTCGGTAAAAGTTCTACGAAACCTCATGTAAGTTTATTTTTTCATTTCTATGTTTGTAGCTATTAGGAAATTTGTAGTACAGCAAGTGTAATACAAACTCTGCATCAACAGTTGATATTAAATAAATAACTAATAAATAAAGGAATTGATAATAATTGCAAAAATTACTACTTGACTTGATTAATGCAGGATTACAAATCATATAATACCGTACATTATTTCTCACATGCCACCTAAGCCAGGTCGCTGATCGGTTACAGTGGCAGTGAACAGCTGTGTAAGCCGGGCAGTAAAGGCATTCTGCATGAAAGTGAAATGTAATAAGGGATATTTATCGTTTCACCGATCTGTGTAATCTCAAAAAATATTGTTTTTGGGAAATATTATTTAGGTATAATTTTTCGTTTTAAATTTCTACTTTTTTGTGATTTTTTCTTTATACTGAGGAAAATAAAACATTATTTGTTCTCCATACAATGTACTTCATTTGTAATTACTATGTAAATTATATCTGCTAGGATAAATACGATCAGTTTGAGTAGAATTTTCCGCCAATCCTAGCTTAATCCTTTTATTTGAGTTCGTCGACGCGTTTCTGAGTTCCTCCATTCTCGAGACCTAATAAAGCAGGTCCTAGCTCAAATAAAAGGGTTAATCTAGGATTGGCTGAAAATTGTACTCAAACTGATGCTTCATTTGTATCTATAATAATACAAATAAAATTACCCGAATATATCGTAGTATTGAGTTACAATGTATACATTAAATAAGGCATTTAAGTAAGTATTGTATTTGGTTGACAATCAAATTTATATTAATTAATTTAATATACAATAGGTATTATACAAACAGTTCAAAAAGCTATTTATAAAGAATCAACCTTTACTAACTGGATCATATATATTTTAATCATCAGCAATTTCTTATTGCACAATACAAAATATCTTTACATTTTATACCTTTCAAGTTGGTTACAAACAGATACAGTACTTTAATCGGTATTCACTATTTTAGCAAAAGATTTACTACAAAAAAAAAAAAAAGAAGAAGAATGTACCCTTATGTAAACAGTAGACAATAATCTAAGAAATGATATAAAATAAAATTCCTTTGTTTGGATAATTGGTTAAAGTTGAAATACTTGTAAAAGTGAAAATTTAATTTAAAAGTGAAGAAAAAAGAACAATCTATAATTTAATAACGCTATAACGAGAAGTGAAAATAACGTCTGTAAGTTGAAATATAAAAGTCAGGTGGAATTGAATCCACAGCGAATAAATCTACAAAGCAATGATTGATGAAAAGAAGTTAAAAATATTAAATAAAAGTTCTTGGCAAGATTTGCACAAGGAGATGTAATTACCTCTTTTCCCAGTAAAATTACATTAAATTGTATATAATTTGTTTTCTTAGCTCGGTAAATAAATAAATTCCTATACATCTAATAAAAGAAATAACTATTGTGTGGAATTTACATATTGGTAAAACGTTTGTACAGCAATATTTTGTTGCAATAAAATTATTTTCTTAACAATAGAACAATACGTATATTGTACATGTGAATGTATATAATTTTTCCTCCTGATGTGTCCATCACTGCTGCCTCACTTCGGAAAGTGTTTGTCTATTCTGGTCACTTTAAACCGAAGTGAGAAAAAAAATTTTCTAAAAATGATTTTTGATCAGTTTTTTTCTTATTTGTCTTTTCCTGATTTAAACTTCACGTATTGGAGTAATGCCCGTAAAACTTTATAAATGTTTACGTGGAATAAGTGATTTTTAGCACCAACTATATTTTGAAATACACACTTTAAGATAAATTAATTTCAGTTGATAAACTGCTATACCAATAAAGAGATAAAAAATTATGCAACCCGCCAACAAAATCCACTACGTAAAATATTTGATAATAATAAATCTGTTTCGGACACAAACAATCTATATATTAATAGGCAAGCACAAAAGTTGTCGTCCTTTTTTCTCAGCTTGTGTGCAACGTAGGAGAAATTCGCGCATACCGTTAGAAAGGTAGTGTCCTGTAGATGAGCAGAATCCCATTATAATTTACATCGGTCCTCAGGGATACGCCCCAGTGGCCCTCAAAGTTTCAATGTTAATCTTATGGAAGGTCAATCTTAAGGAAGAAGAAGAAAGATTTCTTTTGATTTATCAGGGGCACAAAAAACAGCTGTTCGTATGAAAAGCTTAAAACAGCTGATTTTGATCAACAGCTGATTTTGATCAACAACTGATTTGGATCAAAAACTGAATATAATTTTAGGTTAGGTAAATCAAGCAATAGCGAAGCATTGCCGGGTCCACTAGTAAACTTAAAGACACAGACGAAAATAAATTTATCCTTATAGTTTTGTAACAGAGTCAGAAACTATAAGGCAGAAGTAAAATTTAGAAAAAAGAATTCGTGATAACTTAAGGAAATAAATTATGTAAAATATGTAATTACATTGATCGACTAATACTGCTTATATTTACAAGGATCCACCTAGATGTTTTATTCTGTACAACTGTCTAACTATCACGGACAAAATATTTTACTTACACAAATAAATGAAGAAAATCCAATTTTACATCCAAAAAGTAAAGTCGAAAATCATAAACAAAAAATAAAAATCATATGCTTTTAATTTAGTTAAATTTATAATTTACAATAACAATACTTGAGAATGTCAGAAGAAAATCACGATAGCTGCAATAATATAATTATATATATATTTATTACAAATTATAAGCACTGCAAATTATTATAACAATCAATGAACAGCTAGTTCCATACACTAGTTGCTACTGATTTTATATGATTTAGATTACCGTATATTACACTAGACCACCATTTTTTCAGTGTATACAACAAGTAATAGACATTTAAAGATTTAAAGGTGGTACACTATTCCCTATTTTACAATAAACTTCACTTTTTAAACATTAAACAATAATACAGTACCTAGATAATTAATAATAACGTTAAAAAGTGGGGGATAAAAAAATAGTAATACATTATTTATATTATATAATATTATTATAGACTTATCAGTTAACATGACGATACGTCTATGAATGGCATTATTTGCCTTTAAGTATCTATTAATGGAAGACCATGCATTAACAAAATGATTTATATGTTTACTGGAACACAGGCATAAAACATAGACTTAAAACTTAAAAACAGGTACGTTTATGATCAATAAAATGCAAAAAGAGCCAGTATTACAGAAAAATTTTAATGGAATACTTCAAATATATTTTAGTCACCATAAATATATTATTAAATTTTTTTTAAATGGCTTATACTTAGTAACACCTGTGATTTTGTGATACTAGAGACAATCATAAATAAGTTAATGTTCGTTATATTGTTATAACTAAATTATAAAAACGCAAATACAAATCTACAAATCTTACTAAGACAGGATAGTGTTATAAGAAATAAGTATACAAACATAAGAAATAATTTTTAAGTATAATTGATAGCGACGACTGACGACCGAAGGTACTTGGTAGAATTCCATTATAATTAAAGGACAAACATAATTTTTAATTATAAACACAATAAATTATAAACACAATTATAAACAATTACAAAAAATTGTGTTTGTCCTTTAATTTTTAAGAAATTTTCAAATTACTAATTTGTACTCAGGTTATTGTGATTTTTATTTTTATTTTACATTTTTATTGTAATTATTATTTTATTATATTTGAGTTTATTTTATTAATTGTTAAAAAGATTTATATTTTTTATTATTTTAATTTGTATTTATTTACGCTTTTAGCGGTAAACGTCATTCCTCCTACTCCCCACCTGAACGCGTTGTGATTTTGCGAGAACGGTGAGGCGGGAATGGGGAGGATGGAGTACACCCTAGAATAGTTTGGTTCAGTAGTGTTAAAGCACTCTGAGGATGATGACTATGTCATTGAAATGTGCATTACGGTAGTACATCAAACACAACTTTTTATTGAATTATTTTGTTATTGTTTTTTGCTCCTTCTATTTGTGGTTTAATCGCTATGATAATATGTTCACATAATATTTCGAAAATTACTGGTAAAACCTATGTTTTAAATTTGTTCCATGACGAGATTCACTTCCTGTGCAATATCCATCCCAATAGTACTAGAATGGTTTTATGTTTTTTAATTTTTTTTAAATTTCTGATAGTTTTTTATGAACATTTTGCTTTTTTCTACTTATAAAAAATGTTTATAAGTCCAAGATAATTTTAACTGTTGTGTTAATCAAATTATAAAAAACAAAAAATTATAATGTGTAACCTAGATTTAGGATTATTCTATATAACCATCGACAAATTTCTAGGAAGCATTATTTAGTTTAAGTAAACTAAATAAATACCTGACAAAACTGGTAAGTTTGACCCTACCAGGTCAATTTATGGGAAACACTTAGATTTAGAGCGTGTATTAAAATCAATTATATCTTACGAAAAAATCATTTACTATTTGAGGTACTCGAATAAAACGTATATATAATATGAAACCAATATTTATTTTAAAATTATCTTGACTTTCAACATTTTGAATTTGCTTAATACAATAAAAATTTTATTTACTGGCCTTCAAGGAAAACTTTTTGACAGTTTCATCAAAATGTAAATTATTCCCGTATCGATAATGATATTTACATATCGATTGTTCAGATAATCAGTAGATAATTATTGACTACCAGAACAATGTCGGTAGTAGTTACTTCTGGTATTTACCGTCGGTTTAGGTTTATTTGTTTGTCGATACAATGCAATTATAATTACTGTATGAATATTTTATATTAATGACGAATGTCCCTTTATGAGAGATACCCTTTCGTGCAAACTGTGTTTGTACTTAAGTATAATATGCTTAATAAATATACAGCATTATATACAAACTTTAAAGCTATGAATGAGATTACATATTTAAACAAAAACCCCATTCAGTAGGCATTACGAGTATAAGTCAAAGCTCTTTGGACATTACTCAGAAATTTGTAATTCTCCCTACATACCCAGATCTAGGTATATTCAAATAGATTTAAAGGTTTTATTCATGTAAGTGTAAGTATTTGTATGCATTACAATTAACTACATAATATTATTTAATATATGAAAATGTATGATATATACAATATTTTTAACAATAATTTATCATGAAAAACCCCTCAGATACATTAAAATTAGGAAAAAATATAACGAAAATTAAAACCTGTAATCTTTTAGATTTGATACACATTTTTTTTAAACATATGTTTACGAAGAAAACCAAATACTTTTTTACCGTTATTTTTGTTGCGTTTTTCATCAACTTCAATTGTTTCCATTATCTCTAATAGTGCTAAGCAACATTTGATTAAATACTAAACTACTTGATTTAATAATTAATATTAATTCTTTAGGAATACTTGTATGTACAAATCTAGTAATATTCAACTAAGCGTTTGTGCGAAAATGTTAAATATGCATTGATTTAATATGAACAGAAATAAAATTACCATAAAGTCTGATTTTGCTCTTTTCATAAACTTTTTTTTTTCAACTATGTAAGTGGGCACACTTTCGAAATTCAACAATATTTTTTTGTTTCTTTAAATAAAATGTACATTAAATTAATTTAATCTATTAGAAAGAGAAAACAAATATTTATATGTAAGTCAATAAAGTGAAGTAAAACTTGTATGTGCCACTAATAATTAAATAACAATACAAATTATTAACTATGATAACTTTTCTGTATATTTTAATTCCAGATCAATTAAATTTAATCTTCCACAAAATAGTAAACAAATTAATCTCAAATACCTGTTTTTATGATTTTGCTTATAAATATTTTTAAAAAATTTTTGAACATTGGGTTTAAGTTATTAAGAGTTTTGTACTTTTAATTACATAATCCATTAAAGATGAAACATAATAATAAGAGATTGATCAACAATTATGCAAATAGTGTCGGTTTTAAAAATGTCTTAAGAAATTCCGAGACTGCAATGAATTTAAAAAAAAATATTAAAAACATTTTAATAACAAATAACAATAAATATTTCAGAAATATTGCTGTTTATGGCTCTCATACAAACATCAACTATAGAATATATGCAGAAAAATAAAACCGTAATAGGTTTTAACAGGTAATCTGTTGTTATCAGGGGCTACCTAGGAAATAGTTTAACAAACCGGTAGGCACAGAAAAATTTACAGGATAAAACACAAGATTAACATGTCTTTTATTATGCTAACACATTTAAATAAAGTGTTAAGTATATCTTACAATGGAACTTATAATTTATTCCTAATTAGGAAGTTAACAAAATGTATTATTACCTTCATTTTATATTACTTTTTAACATTTAACATTTTGTGTAACCCATATCAAGAAGCTTAGTTTTTTAAATTAATTTTATCGAATAAAAATAAAGGTAGATTTAATTAATATAATTTGGGTTTTTACATGCATAACCCAAGTTAAGAATACATATACTTAATTTAATTATATTCATATTTATGTAAAAAAAAAAAACATTGAAGCATAACAAGAAATAAACGAAGCATTTTTAATTCATATTTAGAATCAAAGAAGATAACATATAAACAGATTTAAAATCGAGAATCACTATGTTACAGGTCATGCACAAAGTCAATATGCAACTGGATTTATTACAGGAGTCGGAGTTTCGTTTATTTGTAAAGCTCAGAACTTTTGTCTGTATTTTCATTGATTTACGTTGACGTTTACATTGGTTCTTTTAATTTATCGTTTGTAGTAGTTTAAATCAAAATGTAATTTAATAAATAAACTACGTTGTTATACCATCCTTTGTTAACACATTTATAAATAGCTAACTGTAATTAACCATACAAATCATTTGTATGATAAAAATCTGTTTTACTATAAAACAAATTAGTATATATATCAAAGTATAAAGAGAAATAACTATATGATATACATTTAGAGTCATCCGTTTCTAATATTTTTGTATGCTAGTTCTAAACATCAATGAGAGATTATATTTAAATAGAAATGTATGTTATAGTATATACGTTCAGGGTAACTTTATTAGTATAGACTCATGTTTTACTCTTTTATCATGCAAACACATAGATGAATTTACAATTAATGAGTATAGTACGTGTAATTTTTCACAAATATGTAAGAAGTGAGGTTTCATAAATACTTTAGCTTTTCCATGCTCGAAATTTTGTCTTTTTAGAAGTATTAGTTATTCATTAAAAACATAATTTTAAAAGAATACACTAGAAGCGGGTTTGAAAGTATTAATTAAATTACTTAATCCGTAGTATCACGGTTAACAGCCAAAAGTACTGTATCTTGTTCATTATGGCATATTTATTGAATATAAGAGATGTATGTGTTCCGAGTACTAATTAGACAGGATTACTTTTAGAAATATAATACATGGAACGGGATAATGTTTCAGTTTTGAAGGCAAATAGCCTTATATTATTCCTGTCTCTATACAGATCAGCACAATATGAACTAATTTAATTAAAGTAGATAAATGGAGCTAAGAACTAAATGCATTCTGATTTAGTGCAAAAGAAATTAAATTGTTTTTATACAAATTGTTTGATTGATTTGGAATCACATTATATAATAGGCCTATATGTAGGCCAATTAACGATATAACAATATTTTTTTATTTTGTATTGTTATTTTATTCAGACATTAACAAATACAATTTTAAACCAAGAACTAGTCATGTTTTTATTAACAAAGTTTGAATCTAGCAAGATTTACAATATTGCATCACTATGTCCTCTATATGAAGTGTTCGTTTGACGAATTCTGCATTTATGCTGACCATTCAGGTAACTCGAAAGGTTTTAGTATTTTGAGCCTTCTTATGTTTCCCTCTTGAAGAAGTAGTTTAGCAGCTTCAATCGTGCTACATATTACAAATGAGAAAAGATTTATAAAAATACATCAAAACCTATGTGCATGAGTTTCTTAAAAAAAAAACAAACAAAAAACAACATAACTTGAAATATATTAAATAAAATTAAAACATGTTTATAAGAGAGTTTAATTATTAAATAAACATTGAAAGTTCAAATTATAATTATATATACAATTAATTATTTGGCTAAGTTTAAATATTATACAGTATACATTTTGTTAATTATCTGCAGAAAGAAACTTAGAATTTATGATTACTTTGAAACAGGATATTAATATGTTTCTGATTTTTTTGCAAAATTTTAATGAATCTAAACATCCTATTAACAAGAACATTGCAACAGAGGTGATGCTGCAAGGCTTTGTAATATTTATGGTTCTACTTGACTATTAAAGTAAATTACACCCACCGTAAAGCAGAGACGAAATGAAGCAGTATCCCTGAAGTTGGGTGCTGAGATTACAGCCTGGGTAATTTAGTGGACTCTGAAATTTACATTTAACCTGTGTTATCCTGTATTATGTTTAACGCTATTGAAATAATTAAATATAACTTGCCGTCTGATATAATTTAATGTATTCAAATTAAAAAAATATATAACACAATAAATTAATATTAAAACAATAAAAGTGGTGGCTGAAAGAATACAGATGTTAGCCTATAATGCTATTTATTATGCACCTCGTAGGTTTGAAGCTAGTTACTGGTAATAGGTGTGTATGCGATGTACACTGCTCATGCGGTATTTATTAGTAAAACTGGCATTGAGTATTGACAAAAACAATTATGAAATATCTTGTACTATAATTACATGATTCTCTTTATCATCAAAATATAACATTTTTATAACAGATAATCTTTGGTAGCCTACAATGCCAAATAATTGTAGTAAATGTAAATGTATTAATACGGGCTTTCACTTGACAAGTTTAACAAGGCGATTTTAAGTTACGTCTAACTGAAAAAGTGTTGCATTTAATAACTTAAAATTTGCGTTAGTATCGTCATAAATAAATAATTTCTCATATATATGTATAAAACTGTATTTTTTTTTAGTTAGCTACTAAGAAAACGTTAGTAATTTTAGCTACAAGATTTAAAAAGTTATATAGATAATACAAATATAACACAACTTTTTACTACAAGATTATGTATTCTGTAAACACCGTGAATCTTTAAAACAAGACGCTCTCTTTTAACATTGGTTTCTTTCGACATCTCGTATATTCTGAGAAACGGTAATCCTGACATTGTATTTCTGAGAAAAAACTGCTTCGGTGACCTAGTTCTTTTATTTATAATATACCATGAACTATGCAGAATGGCTTTAGAAAATTTCGCTTGCAAAGTTATATTTATTATTTCAATGTATTTTATATTTACGTAAGACGAAATAATTTTACATATTGCTTACAAAGTAATTTACTCGTATTTCAATTTGAGATGCTATTCACTGTTACATAAATAGTTGTTTTATAAATAAGATCTTTCAAGAAGTAAAGATCTATTTCGGATTGGCTATAACAGTTCTTGAAAATATTTTCATTTTCATATGTTGGAAAATTGTAGATTTGGCTATAATAAATAGTACAGATGAAGGTATTCGTAGCATAGGGACCTCAAGAAAAACGTATAGTTAGTCAAAGTATTTGTAACAGCAAGTAAATCGGATTTAAAAAAACGTAATAAGTTTTGTTTAAGCGATTAACTTTAAACTGTAATTTATTGTCCTAAACTCTGAAAGATTGTACAATATAAAGACAGGCATTATTAAGTAATGATTTTATTTATATACTTTGAATGTAAGTTTAAATTTGTAAATAAGTTCGAAAGACAAAATTACTATGAATCTGTTTCTATACCTGAAATAAATGTTAAAATATTTTGTTAAATTATATAATTATTGTCAGGATGGACAAGATGTTGCAAGTATGAGTCTATTAAATGGTAATCATAATTTTAAAGAGGTAAATATATAAATACAGACCACAATCGTCAAGCTTTGCAAAATAAAAAACGCATTAATATCTTTTACATCTTGAACAATTTGATTTAGTTTTACGTAATTTATATTTCAGGCTATACTATGAATTGTAAAACTTAAATATGTAGTACACTTTTCTTAGGCAACCATTATAATCTGCTGTTTTTTATAAATTAAATTAATATATTTGTAGTTTTATTTTAAAATATGGAACATGTTTATTATGTCATAATAAATATAAGACTTTTTCACACAATGAATTAATTAATAACTAATTAATATTTTCATGAAAACGTAAATGGTAATTTCAAACAAAACTCTTAATAATTATTAAAACTTTATTACGTTGTCAGATAATTTATGTTAAATTAGGATTGAAATAACAAATGTTTACTTGCATGATTTGTTTCAGAGCAACGCATTTCTAACAGTTTCCCTAGATGTAAAGTAAGACTGTTACCTTATTCACACTAAATTCAAATTAAAAAATACTGCTTTAACTGAGACTCTTTCCCGAGTAATTCAGATTTGTATGACTGCTCCTTTTATTTATTATTTTGCAGCCACTAGTTGTATAACTGAGTTATAAGCAATTTGAGTTTTATTTTGTTTGCAGATTTATTGGAAGATGCAAATTATAAATGTTTAATTTAGTTTTGATTTAGGGCTTTTTAATCTGCAAAATGTATTTAATTTTATTAAATTTTAAAGTAAATAAATTATATTATACGAATAAAAAAATGGAAATTCGTGTATAGAACATTTTTTTGGGAAGTTAGTAATCAGGAAGGTTGTAAAACATGTCGTTAGTCGAATGTACTAAAACCACGAATCGTAGTTTACTGCTCCAAATCGAAGGTTATGGCGTTATATTCATTTTATACGTAGTAGAGATGGATTGGCTGGAATCTACTACCTACAGGTTACGGCGTGTGTTAATATTTAGCCGGTAATTCATTCTGATTACAAAATTAAAAAAAACATTTTTTTTACTGATGTATTCTGTTTTTGTGTAGGCATTGTTTACAAATATAAATATATATTAACAACAAAATAATAATTAATTTATAGGAAATTAAATTCTCTTTCAAATGGTATTACTTTCCATGTCATAACTACATTAGTGTAATTTTTATTGTCAAACTAATAGTACCATTTCGTGCAATTTGAAAAAATTACAAAATATGCCATGACAGCTAAACGGTTAAGGTCAAATAAGGGCTTATGTACATTTTTTTTATCCTTTTGATAAGTAGAATCAACTGTTAAAATTAATGTAGTCAGTAGTGACTCACCCTGTATATTCTATCAATACAAATTTTTAATTGGTTGGGCCTATTTATTTTTCTCATTGTTTCTTTATTACTCTCTAAATACGTATTTTGTTTCTGGTAGTTGAAAAGACGAAGGTTTAGTAATAAGCTACCTACATTGCGGTTCAGTATTCTAGTGTCAATAGCGCGACATAACGTCAGATAATTATTCTTCGATATAAGTATATAAAATTTATCTAGTAATTTGATAAGCAAGATAAAAATATTTTTTAATTTTTGTTTCAGGTAAAGTTGCAAGTGTAAACATTATCTGTTCTAAACCATAGTAAGTATCATTAAGTTTCTACCACGTATTATTCATTACTAGCTTAATATGTTAAAGGTGAACTTTAGAAAAAGATTTGTAAATATTATTCAGAAGCCTTCTTTCATGGCTCGATTTACCTTATTGATTTTTACAAGACTATGTAACCTGAAATCAAATTAGTTTGAATTTAATATTTTGGTTTTTACTTGCGTTGAAAATCAGACGAACACAATTTACATGATCATAATTGTTTTACATGTATATGTTCGTGTCTGTTATTCTTTAAAGTAATGTTTTTTCTTATGATTAAGTAACTTTTAACAATAAGAAAACAATTTAGTTTGTTTCAGGTGGTAGGATTCAATTGAATAGCAAAGTTACATATATACCACAAATTTATACAACAAGCCGTATAAACGTTAAAGTTTGCCGTTTTATTATTCAAATATATATAATTTAGTACTAAAATTTTATAGTTTTAACTGTTTTTTTGTAAATTTAAACAAAAATAAAGAATAAAAGCACTACAATTAGAAAAACTGTTGGATATATAAAACCACAAATAAATCAAATATTTTTACCAAAATAACAACATTAATTTTCTTAAATTTTCGTTCATTTTTTTCATTAATAACTAGAAGCCCGGTTATTTATACTTCTAGGTGCAAAACAATATAATCTCCAAAGATTTACACACTGCTGGGACGAAACCGTATATTTTCAACATTACATATATTTTATAAAATCCGATCTTGAAAGAAACTGAGATATTGTGAAGAAACAATGTGCCAAATACAAATTCAAACTTGTTTCTTGGTTGTTAAAAATCGACAGTAGAACGTATGGAAAGTAGGTGATATAAATAAAGTATAACTAGCTTTAGGAGAAATATAAGAAACATTATTTATTAGTTGGAAAGTTTTAATCCTATTTTTATGAAATAACGCAAATAATAAAAACTGCGTGTGCTTTAAGTCTGTATGTATCAATTAAGGAATGAATTTGCCAAATTACTGAACTATTATCTCAATGGGACTGGGCCAAGAATAATGTGCATTTTGTTAAGCATAAAAGTATTTTCAATTCTTAAATGCAAAGAATTCAAATAACTTTAAAGGATTATATCCCTCTTGTGCTAAGCCATTTAAATTTCATTCCAATTTGTTTCAAATTTCATTTAATGTACGCTTCATTTAAAAATAAAATCTAGGAATTTAATTTGCCTGAAGCAAGTTAATATTTTGTATTCATAAATAAAAATATTTTAATTAAGAATAAATAAAATAATATATTGTACATACAAATTTAAAATTTGTTGACAACATTGAAAACATCCGTATTTTATTATTATTTTGTGTATACAATTTCAAATGTTCTTGGTATTTTCAGATAAGTTTGAGTAATAATCAGTACTCTAAATATAATAAATGTCTTACATAAGACTCAAAAATTGCTTCCGTTTATCTGTAGTAGGTTGTATGTAACAAAACTTTAATCAGATACACCCAATGTTACAATTCCACAGAAAGTCAATATGTCACTAGATTTATGCTCTACGAGACCTATATTTTACTCAAGAAGGATTTTCATTTATATGTCGAACTTGAAGTTGTGGATTTTGTATTCCTTTTATTTATGTAACATATTTTTATTGGTATCGATCTTATCATGTATAAATTACTGGTGGGCCCACCATTTGTTGCAGTATACCTTTATTACTAAGTAGTGCTATATTAAAATGTAATAGAAAAAACGTGATTATTTGTATTCATTAAATTTATTTTAGAAGCATTGCTTGGTGCTGCTAATACAAATTTGCCAAATAAAAACATTGATCAGCTTAGTTTTTGATTTCTTAATTTGGTAAAAAACATTTTGTTTATAAGAAAAATAAATACTTACTTCAAACTCATACTCATAATATTTAACTAAAGATTTATTATTTGTTTTAAAGAAATTGTATTAATAACTTTAAAGATCTAATTTCCATTACCTTCTAATGCAATATTATATTACTGTATTCTTACCTTGGACCTAAAAAATTTATGCAGATCAGTAAACCATAATTTCGTACAGTCATATTAGAAGAAAAATAATAATTTGTTAAAACC
The DNA here is from genome assembly GCA_018207615.1 of Philaenus spumarius. NCBI lineage: Eukaryota > Metazoa > Arthropoda > Insecta > Hemiptera > Aphrophoridae > Philaenus > Philaenus spumarius. The sequence continues at coordinate 337,837 of JAGFPH010000395.1, read as the reverse complement.
TAATAACCAACGCAAAAAAACATCCCATAATATATAAGCTTTACAGACCAATTGTTATATAAGAATTCAGTAATTTATACTTGGCGCTTAGTAATAATATTACCTCAATGGGGTTTGTCATGTGACTTTTTCTGGATCTTTTATGACGACATTTTTCGGGACAGTAAATCAATATTCTTGTTAAAAAGCGAAAATAATTAATATATGTAGGTACCCTAACGAGATCACTGAAGTACTCACGGTGTTATACCTCAAAGAGCCCTCCCGAAGGTCATTTCTTTTATTCTTCTGCAGGTCTCTGCGTAACAAAGACATCCTTATCACTATAGGTGCTCAACTATTATAATGACTTCAAAGTTTTAATTTTATGAGTTAGTGTCAGTTGTTTGTGAATATGTACCATGTATGTATATAATATTTTAATGTGCGATGATCTCTTCGGAATTAATAAGATCTGAAAATAAAGATAAAATGCAGTCAAATATATTTTATTTTCAAATATAAATAAACATGTCAGTTATAAATAATAATTTACGATAGCCAATATTTTATACTGCAATCACTTCTGGTACACATGTTAAATTTTACTTGTATAACTTAGCTAATTAGCTTAAGTAGAACAAGAAATTTGTAATAGATGGCCTTTGGTAAAACTACATTTGCCTTTTACGATTTGAAATGAAAATATCAGTCAATAGATACTTTATATAACAGATGATTAATGAATGAAATAATATATTATATTTGTTTTATTTATCAATGTACAAGGGTACCCTAACATGTTGAGCTTGATAAATTGATTGCTTTACAGGCTCTAAACTCTATTGAAGTTCCTAATTAGAGAATCGCATACTCAGTAGGTATTTAGGGCGAAGTCAAAGCACTTTGAACCTTAGATTTGTATACATTAAGATATAATTCCCAGAACTATTAATATCATAATAATTTAAATTAATGGTTTAATTGAACCTTTGAATGAAGTACACTTCAGGCATGAGCAAGTATTTTAAAGCAATGTATTTCAAAATATTAAATTCAACTATACAACTATCACCTATAAACCCTCTAAACCCATCGTAGAATCTGGTTGCTTTCATTTTGCCGAGTAATGTATTCGAAACGTTTTGAGCTTGGTTTAGCTTGATTTACATTGCTGTAATATTTTATTTATATATTGTATATTACTTTATTATTGCACATAGTAGACACAACGTATAAATTAGTCCTTATAGAAATGGTATTTGTTTTATTTACTTAAATCTAGTTTTAAAGAAAAAAGAAAAATTACCACCTGTATAAAGTTATATAATACACAGGACAATGAATTACTTGGCCAGTTTTAATTGATCTCATTTTACCTAAGAATTTCTGAAAAATGTGAAAATAATATATATATGTGAAAATCTATGTGTAAATTGTGAATACACATTTCAAAATTAAAACCATTTATAACATAGAATTGTATAAAAAAGTTACTCTTAAACAATAATGCAAAATTTAATATTTTAAAATGTAGATTTGAATAAATTGTAAAATAAATACTGCAATCATGTTTAAAGCAAACAATAAAGCTGCTAATCAATAAATATACAATTTTTCTAATATCTCTAATGTATAATTGTATGCCATTGTTGCATTTAAATGCATTTAACAAATAGTACAATTTAGAAGTATATATTTAAGTTTCAACTGAATTAAAAAGGTTGTAATTGCCACATAATTATTTGCACACTGGTCTGAAATACATTAAGGAAAGTACATATATAAATACAATATTACAAATCTTTCTTACGTCCTCCATTAGCATCTTGGTTAAAGGTTTTAATTTCTAAAAACATTAATCTCTACTGAAACACTAATTTTTATTGATTTACATACAAGCTTATATTGCTTTAGTTAAGTTACATTACTGTGGTTGTTTAGATCACAAAACATATTAATACTTGAATAATATTGATTTAATATTATGAGACTAAACAAATTTACCACAAACTCACTGTAACACACAAACCAGTTTTATTGGTTTAATTACTACATGTGTATTATATACAGTATACATATTAATGTGTGCATATAAATATATTTGAAACCATATTTAATCATAAGCAATGTATTTTAAAATACTCAACATAAAATAACGTAATAATATAATTAAATATCAAATATTTAGAATGCAACTTTCATAGGTTTAGCAAGGTAGAGTCAGTAGGATATTTGAAATATACTCTTTAGAATTACCAAACATGTCTAATAGTTTTTAATTTGTTAGTTATTTATATAATTTTAAGGTTTAATAAAAATAATTTAATCATTGCACACGTAACAGAATATGTTTATTAATTATAAAATTAATTATTTACAACAGTGTAACAGATCACAATTGTTAATTGTTGTTATCCCTAATTTTCTTACGTTGTGCACAATTTAATTAATAATTATTTAACTTAGGATTTTATAAGATAAAGGAAATGATAATAAGTTTATATTATATCGTAAATTTATAATTATTAATAATAGTACACAGTCATACCTCCAAAGATAGAACAATGTTTGTGCATCACTTTGCAAAACCACAGACGGACACATTTCGGAGCTATATACGTAAAAGACTATTTCAAAAGAATTTTCTCAAAGCATATTCAATAATACTACGTAATTCAATTCCTTAGATAGGGGAAACACAGTAAACAATTGAAAAGCCTCTCAGCCATAATGGCGTGTTTGTAAGAGATGTTTGTGTGCTGACTACTAAATAGGTATGATTTACCTTTAGAGATATTGTAATTTCTGGAAACATGAGATGTTCCTGTGCAGAAGGCAAACAGCTGTAAAGTAGAGAGTTAGTTTACATAGGTTTCCGGTCTCTGAGGAGATCTACACAATCTGTCCTACTTTACTGCAGATGTTATAATACGTGTATTATTAAATAGTTAACGTTTCTAAATTTAATATAATAATTTATGTGTTCAGAGATAGTTAAACAATGAAGCAGATATTTTTGTTGTTAAATACATTTGTTTGTGTTAATATTATGAAGGGTAAAACAAGTTTTTACAGGTCTAAATAAATTTCATGTTCCATTAATAAGTTAACTAAATTATACTTTTCTTATGAACTGTGTTATAGTTTGTTTCTTTGGACAAATATCAATTACTAAATTAACTTCTGAAATAACATGTTTGAGGAGGAAAGGTTAATGTAAAAATGTTTAAATGTTGGATTGCAAAAATTCAAAGGTAATTTTAGAAAAACATTATATTTTGTATACTACAATCAGTTTTAGAATTCATACGATCAACTTAAAAAGAAAGTCAAAAATATCTATATTGAATTCAATGTGTACTAAAATTAACTTAATAAATTTTGATATGTAATAAAATAGTGTTTGTGTCATTGCTATTTTCTTACGTCTATGTAAAATAGACCATAGGACCATAGGAATTTTTTGTTTCCCTATCATGTTTAATCCTCTGCCATTAAATCAAATTATAAAAACACATTAAAAAATTACTTTAAGATGAAACTTGAACAAAAGTTTCACTTATTTTAATTACACTCCAACGACGGGATTGTAAAACCAGTCTAATTGCTTGCTGTTCCTTTACTTTACTCTTTATTTCACTCTGGAATTTCAGTTGTAGTCCTATACATAATCTAAAAAAAGAGTATGATATATGTAGCTAAAAAAAAATAATGCCGTTGTAATTGATATTTTTAAATTATTATAATTATAATAAACAGCACAGACACTAAAAACTAAATTGGAAACAAATATATATTTATATAGTTTTAATAACTATTTCCTAGATACAAATAAATACTATGGCATTGTACATGATAAAACATTATTGTATTTACTTCTTCCGTACAATATCTGTAAGCAAGATTATTGTTCAATTAAAACTAATCAAATCATTTTGAAAATGATTGTTACACAAGGCTTGTGCTATCACAGTAAACGCTTGTAATGGTTTGAAATTTAAATTCAAAAATGTTTACATAATTCAAAAGTGCAACAAGATAACATAATTTTGTTACAAATTATTGTTTTGTATCCCGATTGTTTATGGTAAATAACTAAATCTAACAGAGAACTAGCATAAAGGAATAATTGCGTTCAGAAACTTTATAGCCATAACAGTTAATCCTACCATAATACCTAATTCCAATTTAGAATCGCCTGCAACTTACAAATAAGAACAATTTAGGTTAGCTATATAAAGCCGTTAATAGTATATATGTCCATAAGACTCATATTATACCAAGTAAAAGTAAATGACTTAAGGAAATGTGTATCTATTGATTACAATAGGCGAGGAATCTAAGTTGGTTCGTATGTACATATTGTTCCTCAACAGATTTAAATGGGAACTATTTACGGCTCAACGCTCGTATTTGAATTACGGCCGATGCGGCAAATCAGTAGACCACCATCAATCAAGCATGATAGCAACGGGTAATTAGTGATCATGTGATAAAGGTTTACCCTTTGGCTTGTCATCCATTTTGTAGTGAACTATAACCACGAGGCAGCAGAGATTATAAACATTGAAACAACGGTACCTTTTGCAATAGATATGGTCAGAAGAGATTTATTTGTAGTTTTACAAAATATTTCTGACAAAAGTTGTTTATAAATAATAGAAACATTTATAAGGTATTAAAACGTATATAATAACATGATTTCTATAACAACTTGTTATATTATAGACATACAATGGAACATGAGATATTACACACATAATTCCTCTTGATTTAAGAATGGTACCTGGGCGACCGAGCATCGCTCAGTAATTTTTTTTGTAAACTGTTGAAAAGGTTTTCATAACGGTTAATAACAGCACAAAAATAATGCTTTAGTTACTTTTGGTGATTGAATAAATAAATAAGATGAAAAATATACCACCTGATTAATTGTTAATGATTTATGTTTGTTAAATAGTGTATTATAAACATCAGGAGCGAAAAATTAACAGATTATCATCTTTTTGTAAAACATCTGGAAAACGTCCTTAGTTAGTTCAAAGGTGGTATATAAAAGAAGTTCAGAGTTTACATAGGCGAAAAGAGCTAATTATCGATTTTTTCTAAACATAAGACATTCGATTCCTGACATCAAAAAACCCCTATATTATGCAAAATTTCATAGAAATCGTTATAGCCGTTAGAGAGATCCCAGAAATAAATTTACATACAAGAATTGCTCGTATAATAAGATTAGATTTTAACTTGTTCTTGAGAACAAAAAACAAAATTTTTGAACCTTTTTATCGTTTCATATTTTTTTTATATATAAATAATTATGTTGACTGTTATCATATTTTGTTTCCAAATTGAATCTTGCATACCTAAAGAGAATGCTAATTCCTGCAATATTTTTCTTTCGTTTGTGTGCGGATCATGACGCAGTTCTTTCATTTTTTTCACTTGTAACAAATCAAATTATCAAAGTTTTCAATGATTTATGTTACTCTTTTTAAACAAAGTTGTAATCGTCTGATTATTGATTTTGTCTTACTTATATTTTTTCCTTCAGTTTAATAAAAGCGACATCGCATTTTACTTTTAATATTATAGTTAGCCTATGTGAACGTAATAAGAAACATATTGTTGTAGTGTATTTGGTTACATTGGTTTCTATTCCGTGGCTTAAACATTTTTGTACGGCAATTATTTATAGTTACACTAGTTTTCTAGTATAATCTGATATAGTTGGGTTATAAACATACAAAAATGGTTATTGCTTCACTTTTTATTCCGTTTATCAATATTTTACCACAAGTAAATCAAATCTGGCAAGGCAGATGACTTTGTTTTAATGATAATTTATTATCATTTGTTGGTCAGAACTAAATGCATATCAACGACTATTTAGACCTTTACTCCACAATCAGTATATACCCAATGCTATTATGCAAATAAAAACTGTACACAAACATATTTCTAACGGCACTATTATAGGTTTGAATCTTTCTTGGTTGCAAAGGTATTTGCAAAATAGGAACTTTGTGGTGTTTTATGATACAAATTGTGTAATCATATTTCATCGATTTAAGTTCGTTTGATGTTGTTAAGTGTTAAAATAAAAAATTCTGGTAAATAGTATACAAGTTTAATACATGTAATTACTCATCCCATAGCGCAAAAATATAGAAGGAACATGATTTAATTTCTTATATATGTATACATCATATAAATGATAGAAATTTAAGTAGTATTTTATATTCAAAAAGAAGTATAATTATTAAAAATACCCAATTAAAAAGTTTATAAATTTATTTTGCGACATTTTATTGGGTAACAATTTTGGATTATAAAAGTTATTCTAAACCATTTAGCTAAGTATCCCATATGAGGCATTAAAATATTACAAACTTACTATGCTTTTATTAAGTAAGTTTTTATTGTACGAACATGTTAATTACAAAAGCATTCCCATGTTAAAAATGGAAGAAAATGGTAAAAGTTAATAACAAATTTACATTTTAACACAAAAATATAAGGTGTTTTATGTAATCTTAAAACCAATTTGTTTATCTTTATAAATGAAGAGATATCAAGTTACGGGGTATATTGTGGGTGTTTTTGCCAAAAAGGTGGTTGTTTTTCAAAAATTTTCAATACCGTTTTTCGTGCATCTATACAGACCTACTTGACATGTCTGGTGTAAATTTGTTTCAAATCGATCGAATAGTTTTCGCTCTAGCTTTGTATACATACAGACATATATACATACAGACAGACATTTTGTAAAAACCACTTTTTTGGACTCAGGGGGTCCCAAAACGGACATTTCCACAAAAATCTCAACATCGATTTTTTTTTGCGATCACTATAATTTCTCTAAATTATAGTATAGTGAGAAAGTAAAATCATTATAATTGACATTGTTTTTTTTTTTTTTTTTTTTTTTTTTTTTGTGTTTGAAATAATACAAAACGTTTAGTTGGTAGGCCTAGAAGGTAAGAAAATATTGTTTTGAAATTGCAAGTAACAAATGTATTCCTTTAATGCAGTTTTTTGCTTTATATAATTATTTACTTCATTAGCCGGTTATAAAAATAAATATGGGGGGGAACGATAAATCGTAGATAAATAGATATCCAGTAATTATTTCGAACTTACAACATTTTGTTCGAGGTTTTAACTGTAGAAGAATATATAATTGAATTTAGTCTGCCTACAATTATGTTTCCCCTTTAACATTAAAGTAGCCAAGTTCACAATTCAAGAACCAATCAATGTCCTAGATAAAGACAGGAAAGTTTTACTAATACATTTAAAAAAAAACCTTGTGTAAGGACGAACCAGAAAAGTCGTTAATTTAGAATTTTATATTTACGAAACTGTGAAACACGAAGCAATATATTTGTCTAACTGCTTGTACTACGGCTCTCTGTACCAAATAGGAAATTAGTAAAGCCTCATCAATCATGATGATAGAGGTGGTTATACTGTAGTCTCTTTGATAGGGGTTTACTCTTTAGTGAGAAAGCTGCTTGCATTGCAGTATAGTGACAAAAGTGTTGAATGTGCTAGTATTTGATAAAGCATAAATATTAAATGTGCTAGTCCCGAGCTAAAATTCTACTCTTTTATTAAAACAGAAATTGTTTAAAGAAGTATGTATCTTACACATATTTATATACACAATTTTATAATTTATTATTTATATTAGCTTACTGTACCCAATAATTACACGTTTAGAAATTTAATAAAATTAATTGCTATTCAACCGAAGAATTAAATTTTAAAAGTTGTTTTTTACAATTGTTTTGAATATACCCCGTAACTTGATATCTCTTCATTTATAAAGATAAACAAATTGGTTTTAAGATTACATAAAACACCTTATATTTTTGTGTTAAAATGTAAATTTTTTATTAACTTTTACCATTTTTCTTCCATTTTTAACATGGGAATGCTTTTGTAATTAACATGTTTGTACAATAAAAACTTACTTAATAAAAGCATAATAAGTTTGTAATATTGTAATGCCTCATATTGGATACTTAGCTTAATGGTTTAGAATAACGTTTTATAATCCAAAATTGTGACCAAATAAAACGTCGCAAAATACATTTTGCCATACATAAATTTTGTAATAGTGAATCATTACATATAACATGGAAAAGAAATTAAAATAATTAATTTGTTAACAAAAAAATATATTTTTCGGTTTTAGAAAAAACGCAATAAATTGACAATTAATTTTTGTACACATAATACAATAAACTTTTGTTAGTTGTAAAGTTTTTCAACATTACACTACAAACGGTCAAAACATTTAGAGCAGGAACGTAACTCTTTTTCTAAATACAAATGCGTGATTACATAGATTAAATATTTTCGAAATATTTTATCATTTTGTGAATAACATATTACGAAAGTTTTATGTTAAACAATACAAACAGCTCCTTCACTACATACTTGTTGTTGGCTATATACATATACAAAGATTGACATGAAACTACACGTTTAGTAAATATCAATTACAGTGTATGCCCCTAATGTATGTTTTTCTAACTGATAAAATTGTAAGGTGTAAAACCTATGGTGTAGTATTAAAATCTATAGTTCGTGTAAAACTCTTTTTAAAATGTTTTGCTGTTGTTTAAAGCAATTATACAGCGTTCTCCATAAATAAAGTGCCAAACATCTGGAAATTGTGTTATAAGTAAAAATAAATAGAAAATCTAGAATAATATTTATTCCTAAATAGACTTCGTTTTCAGATACCTACCAGTTTATTTGTTTTTCTTTATCCATAATTTATACCTAAAGAACGGTTAGACCAACACCCAACACGAAGTTGGTACGAAGTTTAAAACAACTAATATATATTTTCAGAAATGTAAACGATTATATTATTATCCAATTATGCGTTTCAAAATGGTGTTTTTTGAAAATTTCAAAATTAAATTAAACAAAAACTTTATATTTTAACAAACAATTTTAAAATACCTTTTACTTAGCCATTTTAATTCCAAATGGGTTAGTGTAATGGTCAAAATATCTAATGGAGGATAAAAGATAATATGAACAGCATACGTACCCACAATATTGTTGTGTTTACCGTGTTGGTTTAGGATGCTGAGTTGAGCAAACCAAGTATTAAAACAAATTTACTATTATACTTCACCCAATTGTTTTGACAGTTACACCATCTGATATAGAATTAAAAGAGGTGCAAAAAAAATTATCTAGTTTTTTTTTTTTTTTTTTTTTTTAATGAAGGTTTTGGTTAATTTATACTGGACATTTTCTAACAGCGCCATTTTGAAACGTATATTTGGATATAATTGTATATATTTTTTTATATACCACTGTTTGGTTATACTTCTTAACTAGTTTGAATTCAACTGTTCAAACCAATATCTAGATATAGATTATAAAACAAAATCAGATTTCAAGAAAACGAAGTATTTTGAAAAAAATATATATTCTTGATTTTTTTGTTATTTTAACCCAAAAAACCATTTCACGAAGCTTGGCATTTTACCAGCGGAACACAATGTATATTAAATTGGTATACAAATAAACGAGTTATATAACTTTTTGAATGCATAGAGAGAGAAAAGGCTATTTTTTTTTCTTGAATGTATACTACCAGGTTGTCCTGGATGAACTATCATCCGATTTTATAAATGGTGACTATGATGTCTAGATTATATTGTATATAACAATTTCGTATGCCATTGGTTTTTCTGGGTATGTACTAAAATAATTGTATATATGCTGTCTTTGATATATAAACTGTATTGTTAATACAATCCAGTATACTATCGGTTTCTCTGGTTATTTAATGCAACAATTTAATAAATGCTTATTTTAATAATTATATGTATTGTATAATATAATTGGTACACTATTAATTTTATCCTGTGTAACAATTTGATAGATACTTTCTTTGTCATGTCTATTGTATGATAAGGGTTTCATTAGTCGTACAATACATTAATTTTATAAATGACTTTCTTTAAAGACCGATTAGATACCTGATTAGTTGCTTTCACTGATATAATTTGATCAATTATTTCTTCCATAAATTTTAAATATTATTCCACGTTCTGGTATACTATTTACAAATCTTGTACTTGGTTTACAATTTTATAAAAATGCTTCCTTTTATAGGTCGTTTTTATTTTATACTGACGTGTGATACATCGTCCGTTTCATCTAGGTATCCATTCTCACAATTGCATACATGCTTTCTTTGTTAGTTCTATGTTATCCCCATTAAAAAAGTATGTCTGAGCACACAGTCAAAGCACGTGAATAACATAAAGAGTTTGAGAATTTATATAAAACACATATGACTCTTTGGTTTTAAAAGTAACTTTAAATATAAATAATGTATACGTATATATTTCTGAATGTTTCAATTTCACAATGCATGTACAAAACACGCTTTTAAAATACATTTAACTATCATTGTAAAGGATGTAAAACGACCCAGATATGTTTTTCTTGATCTTTGATATTCTGAATAAATAACACATTCTATGCTGAAGTAGGGTAATATGAAACTCCTTTAGAGATGTTTTAGCTTTTAGAATTGGTTTGACCTCAGAATTTATTTAAGTATTCACGAGATTTAATGGCTGCAGCGTTTGATATTTTTTTAAATAATATTTAATCTTGTAAAATCTATTTTAATTTAAGGTTCAACAACAAAGATATTTAACATTTAAAAACACTTTCATTAGTATGCTTTTAGATATTTAAATTATTGATTTTACTTTGATTATTCTTGTTCTTAATAACATTTTATTTCAACGTCACTTCAAGAATACGAGAGGAATATTGTATAATCATAAAGCAATTTTAATATTGATTTTTATCAATACGCCTTCAACATTGCTGCTAAACATGTTGTATTTGATTTGGCCAATGTTGTTAATATAAAATTCTTGTTTTTATTTCAGGTAAACACTGACTAAATAATTGGAAAAGTTTAAACTTAAAACAAAATAATAAAATGGTAAGTGCATACAAATCATGTTATTTATTTGTATACATTCTTTTTAATTTGAAAACTTAACAGTTAATATAAAACGATACAAAGGCGATTGACTTTTAATCTGGTTTAGAACACAAAGTTCTTTTCTATACAAGTTTCTTTTTTGAAAGGAGAAGAAATATCAAAATCTAAAGTTAATGTAAATACCTTTGAAGGATACTGAATGTATACGCATTGAAGTTGTACCGTTAGAATATCGCCCGGCAATAGCCATTATGGAAATTGTCTTAGAAGCAAAGAAGGCATAGTATAACAGCCAATACTCTCGTAGGATTGCCTTGCTGGTTACTGTCAACGTAAACAATGCTTTCATTAATCTTGTCATGTGCGAGCGGCCAAGTTACTTTGAGAAACACACTAAATGCGTTATGCAATTTTTTAAACACCTCAGAAATACAAAAGATTTAAAATATACATTTATGAAATAAAAGGCTTTTAAAAACAGAAGCAAAGTAGTTTCATAAAATTTAAAAATAGAAAAAATCTATTTGAATAAATCACACCAAAAATGCTTTAATATAAAAATAACATACATTAAACTGTTTAAAAATGCATTACTAGATATATGTATAGTATTTACTACAGTATTCAACTTGTTGTTAAAACTTATCTTATAATAGATGTTTGCATAATCATTTTACTTTTCCTATTTGAGTGTAGACACTAGACAATAAAATTATGAAAATAAATAATTTAAAATCATTTACAAAGATACATCACAATATTTACAATATAAAACACGTACGTTTTTAAGAAACGTTGATCCATTGAAACATACAATTCTAAATAGAAAAAACGTTTTTATATATAGTTAAATGGATTATTGCAAATACTACAAACACCTTCCTTGCAAACATTTAATAAATATACATTTTATTATGTATTCTTTAAATTTGTTTCAATAAGTACAGTAACATTATAATTATAATAGAAAAAGGTTTTTATTTAATAATACATTTTGTGTATTCAATAATTTTGTGTAATACATTTCTAACGAATGGTTAGGGTTTGGAATGATCTAATGCTCATACAAGAAGACACAATAATGATGCTAGCTAGTTCTCATATGAAAAAATGCGTAACTCTATTGAATGCTAAAACACGATTAGTTAACATACAGCACGTTACTGTTCGGTTAATATAACCAAATAAACTAAACTGTGATTTACTACTGTAAATATATGTTTATATTTTTTTTAATTCGTAAATCTATTATTTTTTAAACACCCATCTCTATTAAATGTAATTACATGACAATTACCTCCGATATTTAGGAACCATCAGCTTATTGTATATTTGGAATCAAATTTGAATTAGATAACAATTGATTTTCACTTGACAGGAATCAACATTGAACAGAAATATATTACATAAAACAAACACCCTTATTTTAAATATAAATTGGAAATATTTTACTGTAAAAAAGTAGTTCGACTTCTAAAAAGGGCTATCCCTTCTAAACAGATAATACAATGGTTTATTAGAGGTATCAGTTCTTTAGAAGGCTAGTCTCAAATAATTATTAAATCACTTTAACGGATCATGTTTATTTTAAATCTTTTGTTTTACTTCATCGGTTACTTGGATATGGGCGAAAATATTGTTAACTACTTCGACTCGTAAGTTTACTTCAAAATGGTTACTAAATTAGTCATCATTTGGTTTGACCTAAATCATTCGCCTAAAAATATATTCAGATTATAAGTGACTCATTTAAAAGCCCTTGTAATTCTATAAATATAAATGAATTCTGTTATATCAGATCGTGCGAATGAATTTGTTTAAATATAAACTCTAATCTGCATGACGTTGGAATTAAACAATGCAATACTTAAGTATTCATAAGAAACGTTTCCTTTACATATAAAACTATGCATACATATTTATTAGGGAGATTTATTAGTTTTCTATTTTTAATATTTTCTTGAAATTAAACTAACTTATTTATGCCTAACTAATGAATTGACCTTTAAAAAATATGAACAGTCATTGTATCTATTATACGATCACATAGATTTACATATAGGCCTAACTAATAGATATATTTACTATATTTAAGCAACATTTTATATCCGTATTGGGATCAAACACAGTTTCTTTCTTTTATGGTTTCCACATTTTACATAAAAAATGTCTTTAAATTTTCAAAGGGAAATATTATTATAATTTATTAGATACATAAGGGTCTCTAAACCAACCAAGTCGTGACACATTTTTATCTCTCTTTGAGAATATTTAAACTAATTTGTTATTGAACTAAGATGATCTGACCTTAATAGGAACAATAAAACAGAGAAATATATTTATTATTAGGTAACTGTGGTTAGCAATATTCTTTTGTAAAATGTATGCTTGAGCAAGATTAGGCATTGAAGTGTTACTTCAGTTAATATACATTCATTTATGCAAAACCATTCTTATGAATTACAAGCGTCGCCTCAAGGAAAGCTCCTTGTCCATGTTCTATTAGTGACACGAAATTAATATATTATGCTGTTCGTGTACTAACCCAGATAAACCTGTTCTTATTGCTTGTGCTTTTCGTTCGAGATTATTACTGGTGCATTTACAAATAACAAATATTTACAATAAAAAAGTTCTACACTTTCTGCAAAAATTGTCCTTACTCAATGAGACATCAGTTGCTAATTCAAACTTAAAAATTTAGAAATTGTATTTATTCATTATTCACATAATCGTTTTTTGTATGATTTGCTATTGATTCTGGTTGATTTGCAAGTAATCAACTTGGTAAGTGGCGTATATTATATACATTTTTGTTTTATTTATTCTTGTAGCACCTACACCCTACACTCAAGCTTTTTTTACCACATTCCAAAAAGTAATGCTACTGTTAACCATATGGTCTTTTAATTTGGGTTTTACAAAATGTATCTATTTCTTTCAATACGTTCAGCAATTCTTTCGTTGGTTTCTAAAATAAATACTATGAACGTTTTTTGCTAAAATGTTAAAGAATATTTAAGTTTTATTCTATCAAGATGTGAGACGTTATTAAAAAAACACTTTTAATAATAATAAAGTTAAATAAGGGAAAAGTAAAATGCACCTAACACGATATACACATTATAAAAAATGTAGAAAATTCCATTAATTTTCTAGTTGTAGGACGCTGTAGAATGTGGAATGTAATTATGTTTCACATTTAAAAAAATGCGCTCTTTCAAAATTGGTTTCATTATTAAATATATTTCTTATAATTTTGACAAATAAATAACGACTTTGTTTATATTCGTGGAATACAATAGCAACATTATTTAATCTGGCAATCTCAACTTTACATTGTTTTATTTGTTAATGGTGAAAAACATAAAATTTCAGAAAGATAAATTCCATGTTTTTCTTTTTGTAGGTTTCATCAAAAGTGAATAGATAAAAGACATTGTTAACTAATACTGTTTAACGTATTTTCTTAAAATCTATCAGGCCGCATCATTTAGACCAAAGAGGAGGTAAAAGGAGGTGTAAAATGACGAATCTTCCTTTGCGAGAAAGTATTTACAAATCCAAACTGATTAGGTTTTGGTAAAAATAATATATATATTTCACCAACAAAAAGAAAAGTAGTGCGATAAAATGTAATCCAAATAACAAATAAGTAAATTTGTCTGATATTTGACTATTTTTTTAACAAAACGTACCTACTCCATATTGTAGAACCATAAAATCTACGACTGAATCACGTTGTGAGAAACTAAACCATGGAGCCTGGTGATCCCAATAGTAAATTAAATTTGTCCTTGAAATAACTCTAAATGTAATCACATTATATTTATATATTTTTGTATTTTGCCAGTACATCACCTGTCATGTCACTTACAAGTACCGAGTTAACAACAAAACTGTAATGTAGATTAGCGAAATATATTGTCTGTTTTACTCTAGTTTACTACTACAGTTACTACAATTTGTCTGTTTTATTAAGTTTTAAATTCCACACAGATATTGAAACAATTTGTTGGGATTTCCTTATAATTGTATTGACAAATTTACCATATAAAACCGTGAAATTGTGTTCCGTAGTTGATTACCTGTCTAATAAATTTTAATTCATTTTAATGGCTAATAAGCTTTTATTATAGTTCTGTTGCTTCAACTACTTCAGAGATTTGCTTCTCATACCAGTATTACGACTACTTATTCCAGTAGTGACAGCATTAACACTTGATTAAACTTAACTTTTATCTTGGATGGGAGAAATAATTGTTACTAAAAATTATATATATTACAGTAAAACTAACAGTAACTTCAGAAAGAGTTTTAATTTTTGAAGCATGTTTTATTAGTTGTTTTAAAATATTAAATTCATTTGTCAATAATGCACAAGCCGAATTTATGCAATTATGTAACTACATAAAACATTGTGTATTATACATTTTTTTAAATTGAAGAAACACGAAAATACTTGGTTTTTATAAAAAAATAATATAAAATCTAATTATTCCTTCTGCTATATCAGACAATTTTTAACTAATAATGCATGGCAAAAGTTTTGAATAAACAACGACGACTAAATTGCGTAAAAGAATAATGAAGCTATTCAGTCCTGAAATAAATCACGCGAGTAGGAATGCCAAACAAAACTCTTGCCTCTATGTGTTAAAACATGATTACGATTGTTGATACGTAAACATGCAATCCCTTACTGGCATTTAAAACACCCTAAGGTATTTATATAACGTTTCACTTTAGTGCAGAAATAGGTTCTCGTCAGTAATCAAAGGTATTTTTCTACCTTTAAGAATGATGCACAATTACAACAATTTATTAGTTGATATTCACCTTATCGGATCATGAAGCTTTTCATGTAAAAAAAGGAATATTAAATAAACAAAAATATAGTTAAAAACTTTAAATTACTTTACCTTTAAGGCCTTTGTACATTTAAAGCAATTAATTCAGTATAAAACTTATCAAATGGTTAAACAACTATATTACACTAATATTCATTAAAATAACTTAGGCAGCAAGAACGATTTGTATGTTTTACACATTATATGTTTAATGTGAAAATAAATTACATGAAATTTATATTAACTTTATGCTTTTATTTAAAACGACATTATTCATCGCCGAGATAATCTTTCCCCTGCTTGAGTTTTTGTAACAGTTCCAAATACTTTAAAGAAACTTGGAATAGAAACGAATGAAACCCATCGTGATAAATTCAAAGGGTGAAAACTTTATACTTGAGACCAATTTTTATGAATATAAAATTTATTAATTTATTTACATTTCTATATTCCTTTTTATGTACAAACCGTATTTCATAATTATTACTAGAATTGTTCACAACTGTAGGCCTGCACTAAACTCTATGATATAAATATTATTTTACAACTTGCAGTTTTATTGTAATGTATTCTGTTTATATTGTAAAAATTAAAAATGTTTATTGATTGAAATGTCTTAAGTATACCAATAGGTTGTATTGCAGGTTTAAAACTATGATTATATTACCAAGCCAAAATGGTTTTAAGTTAGATAAAAATTGTATCGCTTACTATGTCTTATAGTTAAAAAAATTTACTAAAAACTAATAAAGAATAAATATACAAAATTAAAATAGTCTTGCGTATAAAAAGCGATAATTTAAAAACCGGCTTTTTATATGTAAGTTTAGGGAAGAATTTGCCTTGCAACATTATTTATTAGCTATTTATTTATTCAAATCCTAAATGATAGATTACTCAAGAAAAACGAAGTGCTCTTCTCTTGGAGGCATTTTGCAATACTGACATGAAATGAAAACATGCTAATTTATGTAGAATTCTAGGGTAGAATTCAAATTAGGGCTTTTTAAAATTATTTAGGATTTTAGCCGCTGTTAATAAGTTTCCTTTTGCACACAAAATGCATTTTCCAAAAGGCTTATTTTTTATAATTAATTACTTTTAATTGTAATTATTTTTGAAAACCGACTAAAACTGACATTATAATTTGTATTATTTTTATTATCATTTGTAGGCTACATTAATTGCGTTACAGGTCACTAGAAAGTTTATTTTCGTGTATTCTGCAAAGAACAATTGTACTGGTCACTATCATCACTCAGGTGACGTTTAACGCGTATTATGTTTCTTACTAAGGCTGGCGTCATTTATTTAAATCTTTGTGTCGTTTAAAAAATTACAAATTACTTGGAAAGTTTATAGAAGAGTATTTAATAAATTAGTTTAGTGCTTTCAGTGCCACAGTGACAATTACTTTGTGAAATAGCAATATTTTTTTACAAATGTAATTTATATTGGAAAATGTTAACATAAAATACATTGTTTTAAGTACTGTACTTTATTTAGTTTTTTGATTTTACAAATGTACTCGTGTTTTGTAAGCATAATAACAGGCCATGTATACAAAATTTAATTGTGAAATGATTTTTCAAATATACAAAATGTTTACACTGTTAGAACAGAAACCTTAGATATTCGTTTAAAACATAAGATTTAAAAATTTTATTACATAATTTTCTTTACCTTCCTGAATTGAAATACTTTTTCTTAGATCGGAACGCACGTATCACAACCTACGATTGAAATACTAATAGAAACTTTTTTATATTCAATGTATGTAATTAAATTACTTTAAATGAATGTATTATTTCATTCATTAAGTTCTGTCATATATTTTAAAATAATTCTGTTTACTAAAAAAGTATAATGTAATAATTAACTTGTAATCAAATAAAGCTTTCAAAAAAGAAAAATCTTTCTTTTTAACATTTAATTTAAAAAAATGTATTTCCTTGATAGCATTATTGTTCTCAGATTTGCACACAACAATCAACTTGTCAATTGGAGAAATATTTATAATGACTAAAGTTCATAATAAAAGACAAGATCGATATAGTGAAATCGATACATTAGTGCACTTAAATTTAGTCATGTCTACTCCTCACGGGTTAAATTGTATTATTTTATCTCCCAATTTAATAGTTTTTTATTTTTTATTTTGATAAATTAAACAATTTATTGTGTAAATAAATTCCTTAGTAGTAATTTAATATTTGGATCTTTCGTTATTGCTAAACAGTTATTCTCAGCATATTTGTAAGTATTCTCTTCTTAATGCAAATGACTAAACTATGAGACTGAATTTTTTAAACTCATTAAATAACTTAAAAACCTCAATAAAAATTCATTTATAGAACATGTATTTGGATAAATAATATTTGTATTGTATTTAGTTCGTAAATTCAGTAATACAGTTGTATTTATCTGGATGACCATGTCAGGTAATTTAAGTTTCTGAAAGTTAAGAATGGTGTCGACTCATTCAACTGCCTACGGCTTGTAAAAACAATAATGATTTTACTCAGCCCTAAATATAAACACGCGAACAAGAACGAGTAGAGTAACTCTGGTTTCGGTTGTTAAAACATGATTAGAATTGTTGATACATAAACATGCAATGCCGTTCTGGTCTTTAAACACACAATTAACATACTTAATTGGTTAATTAAATAATATATATATTTGTTATAAGCTAATACTGAATGTTAGTAACCTTGACACTGTATCTTCAGTAATCAACAAAAATATTCTTGTACATCTCTAAGAACAACAATTATATAACGCTGGCTTTATATACAACTAATTCAAGCTTACTGTTAATTGAAAAAACAACTTATTTACAACATTTTCAATGTAAACACTTTTAAGTAGTTGCTAACATATATACAATGATTTTAACGTCAGCTCTAATTAACTTTAAAGGATATTCACGCTTGTCTCTTCACTAATATACTTAATTAAATACTTTAGTTGAATAACATAATTGCTGTATTTAAATAAATACGTAAAGAACTTTAAAGTTGAGGTATAATTAACGTTTAATGTACGTTTGTATACCTACGTATTGTTATTGCGGTCATTAAAGAAAATAAATATTGGAATGTATTTTAATGGTTTCGTTTGGAACTAATTGTAAACTTATAAATATAAATGAATACTGTTTATCATATTTCAAGAATACGATTAATAAAATACAAACTCTAATATTTATTTTCTTTATAACAACAAATAGTTAATTTATTCATGGAAACCGTTTTATAAACGACATAAATTTTAAATAATTATTGAAACTAAAATGATGTCATGAGGTGAATCCCACAAATTAGATCCGTTTATAAAAGTCTTATCTCATCTGCCTATTTGTCTTGATTAGTTTCTCACTTATAATGTAAAGTGGTTTACATTAATTAAATTTTATTCAAAAATTTTACTTTGAATGACTGTAAATTTCAATAACACTATTACTTTGTCTGTTTGTGTTTTAAGTATTAGGTCCGATTAATTTTTTGAATTTTGTTGTGTGTTATTATAATAATGTTATAAGCTTTAGTAAGAATAAGGGGAGTGGAATTGCGACTTTTCTTGAGTGCAAGTTCTAGTTAGGGTTATTAACATAAAAAAGAAGGAACATATTCAGAACAAGAAATGGCGGAATTAATTATTAAGAATAAAACTTACCATGAGTTTTTGGTGTGAACCATAATTTTACTGGTTCATATACATATAAAATAAAAGAGGTTGACTTTCAAAAATTAAGACAATAGCAATGTATTTATATTAATTGGCTAGTTTACAACATGACAACCCACATCATTGTTCTACAATTTGTTAAATTTAAATAATTTTGTGTTACAAGTAATAGTAAATTTGTTAAACTTGTTCATATTTGAAAATAAATATTATATTATAAATATATAACGACATTTTTAAATTTATTTTAATTTATGGTAATTTATTTATTATTTTAAACTAAAATATAAGTGGCTGTGTAAGACTGATTGCCTGAATAACTGACTTAGAATCAACTTAGAGAGAAAACGACTTAAGTTAAAAATAAAATTTTTTTTAAGTATATTCTTTTGCAATCATAGACGCACACAAAGAAAACATTTTTCAAAACAGTTTATAGCATAAACAAATTCACGATTTCACTCCGAGACGGGTGACAGATAAAACAGTTGATTCGCTTCTAAAGGGAAGCAATGCACTTTTTCTGAGTGTATTTACATTCACTGCAATAGCAAACAATATATCAAATGTATAGTTATGTAATTTTTCTTCACAACCAACAAGTTTATATTAGGTTAACAAAATAAAACAAACAAAAACCAAAAGTTGACGGAAAGGCTTATTATAACTCAAACATCTGTTGTTGCATAATATAAATAAAGTACATAATTTAGAATCAAGTAACACAAATTATCACAACAAACAGTTATTTCGGTCTAGGTAAAAAAAAAAAATAAATATATATATTTATAATACAAAAATATGGTGTAACATATTGTATTTCATATAAATACCTGTAATTCGTTGCTGCTCGCAGTCCTATGTATATCTCTTTCCTCAGATGACGACCATTTCGCCTATTTGTCAGGCATTATCGAATCCGTCACAAATTCAAATAAATAATTAACAAATTAATTGTCATTAATTTGCATAATGCAAGTCATATAGTTGCAATTTAACATAAAAGACACACATTACACTTAAAAATTAGTTTTTTATGTACATAACCCATCACACGAGTTTAAAAGTTCGATGAGGTTCTATTTATTTGTGCACTCATTCAACGCTGAGTTGGTATTAAGCGAGTTATCACTACGTAACATCTGGTTTATTTTTGATGGGGTCATTTCTAAGAATTATATCAAAGATATTATTTGATTGGAAATGTATTTTCTCATTTAGTAGCGCGGATGAGTCTGATACGGTTGCAATCTTCCAAGACATTCATATTTGGTCCTTTGGAACATATGTTTAATATGTCCATATTCTTCTGTATGCTTGTATAGTTATGTCCCGTACTCAACAAATGTTCCGCGTATTTAGTCTGTATGTGAATATTGTTATTAGGTATATGTTCTTTAAAACGTGTTTTAAACATTCGCCCTGTATGCCCAATGTAGTGCATATTACAGTCATCACAAGTTAAATTGTAAATGCCGCTCGCATTGTAAGGACAACTAGTTATAGATTTTGGTCTGAGTAACTTTTTTAAATTATTAACAGTTATAAATGCCAATGTGTAACCTTGGTTTCAGAATATTCTGCGTGCAATATTATCTAATATTCCGTGGTAGTTGATACTTATGTATTTAGGTTTGTCTATTAATCTCGGTTTTTTAATACTATTGTTTTTCTTTAATATGAGTCGGTCTATTAACGTGTGTTCATATCCATTAGCTAACGGCATTCGATAATGCCTGACAAATAGGCGAAACGGTCGTCATCTGAGAAAAGAGATATACATAGGACTGCGAGCAGCAACGAATTACAGGTATGTATATAATATAACCGGTCCAGTAAGGCAAAGAAGTAATTATGTATTGTATTTCTTTAGTAAGCAATATTAAAAAGGCATATATAATGTAGACTTCAAATAATAAATATTAGTATAAGTAAAATTAAAAAAAAAATAACATTACAGTCTATTTCACAAAATAATCTTGTTGTATTTTTTTTCAAAACATAGTCATGCAGTTATATCTTTAGCAAAATACATCTTTATACGATAGCACAGAGTAGTATTACTTATATCCTCTGTGACGATAGTCTCCATATCCTACATATAACACTTATTAGACTGCCAGTTCTGCCTCCAATTATATTTGTATACTATAAATGAGTAAGTAATATTTTATACAAGTGAAGATGTATTTACTAATTTTGTTAGTTTTCAGATAAAGTGTTTATCGTATAAACACCAATGTTCATCAATGTATGCGTATTACTCAACTACGACCAATATTTTATGTGTATATATAATATAATGTTTAGTTATAGGCACTCCAGAAATGTGTTGTCATAAAATCTTTAAAACAATGAAAATAGGCTGCATAAACTACTGAAACTTGTTTGTTTATTAGTATATGTATTAATTTTTTCTTGAAACTTTTGAAAACGAAATTTTATATTGCAAACGACTAACCAGTTGTAAAATATGTCGACAATTTCCTTTCATCCATGGAAGAAATAAGAGTAAACATTGACAAATAAATAAAGCAGCATGTAATGAGATTTTTAAAATTTGTTTTTTAATATTACTAAATTTGTTCGCAATATCATATTTCTGATAAAAACTAATAAATGATAATATAACAAAATGTAAGATATATATATATATTTTTTATTTCACACAACTCTTCTTATTTAAATCTGTATTTTTTTATTTATAATATTACTCTGGTTTAAGTAAATTAAATTTATTTATTAACATATTTCATTATTTAACCTCGTCGCCAGCCGGTAATTTTATTATGTATTTTACTTACTATAGACATTATAACAGATTAGTAAAAACCTTCTTATTCCATTATTACATATATACACAATCAATCTAATCAAATTGCTCATATTGTTTATTCAATTAAACAAAACTATGTTAAAAGAGCTAAAAGAACCAACTTAATAAAAATTAGTGAAATTATTATTTTGTGTTACATATAATTAATTGTATTTGTTTATCCACTAACCCATAATCATTGTTATAGGCCCGCTGCTTTAAATAAATTTACCTCTGTGACTAATTTCTATATTCATCACTATCTTCCAAAACATTACTGTTAATGTAAACAATTTAATTATTTTATAACATTGAATAGAAATACTATTAATCAATGGTTCTGATCTTTGCACCACATATATTGCAATCAATAGCATTTATCAAATTCAGCAAAACACATTAGATACCAAATTTAATTGAACAGAAATATAGGCTAATAAAAATAAGTTTTCTAACAGATTTTTAACGCAAAAGTATGATTTGATATAAATATTATAAAACTAAGTTAGAAAATGTGATTCCACTGTGTTAAAAATTAATGGGAAACATCGTCACCCAAATATTAATTTCAAAATAATAATTCATTATCATTTTTGAAAGAATTGTGTTTTTGTTTTAGATAAAAGTCAATCTGAGAAAAGAGAATTAATAGCATTATATTATAGAAGACAGGAATATGTTGTTAAGGGATATTTTTCTTATTTTACTCAAACTTTACATATCCTGAAGTTCGTCAATGTAAATTGAGTAATCGTGCACACCTAAAAATGTGTCTCCCATAATATTACATATTATAATGATATTTTGAACATTGATTCTTCTTAAAATAGAGTAAAAGAAGTCCCTTTTAGCGCTTAAATCCAGTCATCTTATTTTTTTCAAAACCAATTCTCAGTTTTCCATACATCAATCATCATGTCACTCAAAGAGACATTTCCAAGGTCCTTATTGAGGAATAGATATTGCGAAAAATCGATCCAATAGCAAAGACTAAATCCCCCCAAGACCCATCCCTACAAAATTCTTTCATGTATACCTTTCTTAGTTTTTTTGTAACAAAACATTTATTATACAGAACTCGGACTAAAAGCATAAACATTTATTTTACAAAAGGTTTATCCATATAAACATCGGTTTAGAGATATTTACATAATGGATCATAGGAAAGTATATTATTGTAACTAATACATTTAAATACATTTGTTCTCTGTACGGTCTGAGGGATAAACATTTTTGCATTTTACGATGTATAAAATGTAACTTTATTAAATTGATCTAACAATATAACTGTTTATTTGAAAATATATTCTACTAAGCGTTAAGATACTAAGTGTGAAAAGCGATCCACATATGAAAAGAGGCGTACACATAAAAGCAGAAACATCAAAATCCGACATAAATGACCACATAGTTTATCTCAAGCCAATAGTATAATTTTGATAATACAAATAATCGAAGAAATACTACATATATATTGTGCGACAAAATTTTCACATCAATAATTGTTTTATAGTAAATTCCCTCTGCATCCGTCATTGAATATACCACAGATCGAAAACACCATTATTTAAAAGTCTCGATAAACAAGCCATAAAAACCACTAACGAACCACCGTAAAAAAATAATGTTTTTCTTTTTATACTAAGGAAGACTTCTGAATAAACTCTTAACGAAACTAGCTAGAATATAATTTTTACCAAATAATTTTGTTAAAATAGCCGAAAAGTTAAAGTAAATAAACTTCCATCGCTGTATATTTATTAAAAAAAATTGTTTATAAGAATTATTGTTAGTAAGAAAAAAAGTCAAATTGCATTACATTCTTCATAGAATTTCACTGCCTAAAGTGAATTTTATTATGAATTCTAAAATATATAATCATATTGGTCTAAAGTTATAACCCTTGAATTTCAATTGGCTAAATGGCTTCCTTCTTTTCATTTGAAAGTTCTTGCTAGAAGTATTTAGCATGGTTACAAGAATTTAATCAGCGAAGAAAAGTTTCACTTCGAGATATTGCACAAGTTCAACAGACGTAACTTTTCAAGGATTTTAAGATGAAATATTCTTACTGTGTTCCTTTGCCAACATAACAAAATTAACTGCAATACCATAAAACTCACAAACATAATTTATGAATTCCGGGCAGTATTCAAATATTACTGCTATAAGCTCACAAAGCAATAATATTCTTATGATCTGTAAACAAAATTTAATAAATTGTATGTATCTGGCTACAATATTTTATGTATAATCATGGGACAAACGGTATTTAGTAGAAAATGTACAGTCTCTAACAGTAATTTGACTAAAGATTAACTTGACATTTAGAATGTTCCGACATTTTTTAATATATTTTTTTCTTTCTGAAAGCATTAACCATGATGATGTCTTAAAAAGTGATCAATAAATAAATAAAATGATGCTTTTTCAGAAAATGTAAGGTTATTTTAGGTAAATTTAAGTGGGAAATTATTTACATGTTTACATATTATTTACAGGGATAATGAATAATAATATAGCATTTAATTTTTTTAACCCTTAACTGGTATCCTGGAATGTTTCAATACCCCATGATTTAAATTTTCTTAATATATATTTCTTATGAATTAATTTGATTCTTGTTTCAGGTATTCTTCTAAAATAGAAAACGGAATTAGAGTGTAAAAGAAAAAATATTGAAAACATTGTTCAGTTTGTGTATAAATAACGTTTTGGGATGTCATCTGATTTTGGGTGGAGAGGTGGATTTTGTATTTGAAGTTATAAATATAAATTTCTCATAAAATGCAATATAGTGCCTTTAAAAATGTTACAATTATTATTTGTTTACTCGTAAAGAAATGTATATTAATATTTTTTGTATATAGAGTGAGGGTATGTATTTAATTTTAAAATTTGTCGTAATTTTCTATTTAATTTTGTTTAACCTATAATTTTTTTTATCATCCAGAATTTATGTAGATAACATACTAGACACATATAAAAATTCATATTAAGTGTTTTCATTATGTTGTGTCTTATTTGTGATTATTTTGTATATTTGTAAGTTGGAGTACAAAAGAGACCCCAGGATACCAGTCGCGTGCTTCAAAAGTAAGGATAGCAGTTAAGGGTTAAAATTATTTGTCTATAATTATATATTGAGCTCAACTTTTGAGAAGAATATTGATTGAAAACCTTTGATCACAGAATCTCACAACTAATACGTTTATTAGCTTAATCGCATTTCACACAAAAAATCTACTTCTTTAGTGATGTAGGAGCTACTGCATTCCAACTATAACTTTAGTTCCTTTGTCGTATGCATAGTTAGAATTTATCATAGAAGTTTTAATATTGACTAATTCTATTAAATGATATTTCCATATTTGATGAATAATGGTACAGCAAAGAAAATTTAATTTTGTATTTAAATTATGAAGCATATTTAATATACCTAATAATGATCCAAAGTTGAATCACCTGGATGAGTTACTGGGTTTGGTTAGATTTACGTTGAATAGTTAAATGTTTCATATATTGGTTTAAACATTACTTTTTACACTTAATAGAACTTCTTTAATGCTAGTTACTTTTACTAGTGTATAAGTATTGTATATAATGAATATTATTTAAAATATATTTATTGTTATTAAAGTTATTAATATTGTTGTTATATGAAACAATTATTATTTATTTTATTAAAGTTGTTATTGATTCCTATAGTTTCATAAACTTTTAGATTTTCTAAAAAAAGTTTTGTTTTATGGACTGTGTCAATAGTTAGTTTCGGAAATTTGATCCTATATAGGGGTGCTGAAAAGTCTGAAGACGGTTTATTATTTCGTACATAAGGGAAATTTGAAGGTAGATGTAAGTCAGGAACCAACTTTGTGAAAAAATTATATTTTATTAACAATTCAAAAAAAATTATTCACCATCTTGATTGTAAGTTTGTTTTTTAAATAAGAAGGTTGTTATGTGATACATCATGTAGATGGAGAATTTCAAGGAGAAACCAACGGTCAAATTTGTACATCCATATCTCTAACCCATTCAAAATGGCGGCCAAAAAAACAACAAAATCGTGTTTTCCGATTTTGCTGTACTGTTTTAAAAAATTACTAAGCATTATTCTTATTGGTAGAAATTCAATTTCAATTTCAGTTCAGTTCAGTGCAGTTTTACTTATCACTATATATATAAATTATATCGTAGATTTTGTAATTTATATTTATCTTTTTTGTATACTTCATCTGTAAAGATATACAATATTACAAATTATTAAACATAAACTAAAACCTGTAAACGATACTTAATTTTATGAGATCAGTAAAGAATAATTTCATGAACTTAGATTCCATTGCTTTTTTAGAATCTGAAAACTAAACCAATAGGCTATGTTCCTCAATTATTCTGCATTGCTTTTATTATATATATGTAAATGCATACAATACTGAGTATTTTTATTCAATTTGACTAATCCGTAATGATAAAATGTTTAATAGAATGTAAGTTTACGGTTTGAAGTTGGATTAATTCTGTCTAATCAATCAAATAAATGTTATAAAGTGCGTTAATTTATGTTTTATTATATTAGTATGATTTACATTCTCATTCTGGATATATATAAAATTAGATGATTTTTAGGGGATTAAAAAAAAATAATAATACAAAAACAAAATTAATTTTATTATATTATATATTTTTAAAGTATACCATTTCAATGGGAAAAGTTACTAATTACAATTTAAAATACTAAAATTTGTTATATTCACAAAATTATCAATAATACCTTTTTTTGATAAAACAATTATATTAATTAATATGTGTGGTAATACAATTTTCTGTAAATGCAATATCGAGTGACAGCTTTGACGTAAATAATTTAATTTGGACATTTTAATTGCAATTTATTTCTAAAAGCTGCATTATTTATAAAACGTTATGTAACAAAATAAATTATCAATTAAGTGTAGTTTAAGCTACGAAATTGAAACAGGATTTAATGTAACTAAAAATTATACATCCAATTAATTATGGTAGTTATACAATAGTGAGTGAGTAGCTGGTTGACTTAGTTTCCCAGTGTTATGTATCAACAACACAATGTGCAGGCTTTAGTTAGTATATCTACTGCGTGTTCGGTTTACAAAAACTCGAAGGTTAGCAATTTATGAGTTGCAACCATCTTAGAATATCTTTACAATTCGATTCTTTTGTCGTGCAGGTTGTTACAGAACACCTTGAAAACATCTGGAAAAATTCCATTAATTCTTGCTTTTATAAGCTTCGTACAGAAAATTCAACAGAGGAAAATAAATTATATTTTCATATTGTTTTAAATTTGTTTATGGCTTTATTTTAATAAATTGTGTTAATTCTATATTAATATCTATAAAAGGTAATCAATATAAAAATAAACAATCAAAAAGCTTAATTGTATTATAAGGGTAGTCGGCTAAACTGCAAATAAAATTTAATTGAATAACAAAAGACCACAAGTTTCTGTACCATACCCTGCTCTTCTTTTCCAAACAATATCAATATAATATTATTTAACAACAATAAAAATGTAATATAAAAACATAGAACCTGTATTATGGTGTGTATCATACTTTTTGCCAATCATCTTTGATCTTCCTTAATTAATAAAACTTCATCTTTTGCAATAGAAAGTTATGCATATGTCACATAAAACTGTTTTATTTGTTGAAAGTTTGTATTAATTGCTTATGACTACAAATGGGAAACAATGAATAACAATTATTATTATTATAAATAACTGTTTAAATTTCGTTATTGTTTACATATGAATGTAAAATCCTATCAAATAGGTTATAAAGCTCTTACCTTTTATTATGTTAAAACCATGTATCCATAATTCAAACATATAATCCTTACAACTCAAAAACATAGACTACACAAGGGCATACAGCATAATTTGTCTTGTAAAATTTTACATTGAAATTATGCGTCCTATTTCTCCCTTCTTATAAAAAGATTGATTCCAAGATGTTGAACACAATTTAAATCCCACCCATAATACAGATGTTTTAAAACTATGTAGGAACACGTTCATTGCTTTCTTGAAATAGCCTTCAGGTAGCAGTATAACACCGTTTCTATACTTAAAATTTAATATCACCCAGTATAATATCATTATGTACTTGTCAGTAATGATTATAAATTCGGAAGGTAACGTTACATTAGCGTTAGTATTAGCTAATTACAAACAATTTAACCTTAAACTTTGAAATAAGATTCGTGTCTAAATGCTTATTAGTTTCTTATACACTTGTTTAGCACATGGGCCCTTTACTATGTGTAATATAGTTTCAAAGACATATTTGAAAATACACATACAATATTTACATTTAAATATACGCTTTATGTTAAATATATGTGTGATATCAAACTGTAACAACATACTGGTAGTAAAATTACCTTGACTAAATCTCATTGAAGAAGTATAGCTTATCTTGTAAAAGATTTTTTTTTAAATACACTATTTTATTTAAGGAATCACTACTCATTGGATAGG
The DNA here is from genome assembly GCA_018207615.1 of Philaenus spumarius. Taxonomy (NCBI): domain Eukaryota; kingdom Metazoa; phylum Arthropoda; class Insecta; order Hemiptera; family Aphrophoridae; genus Philaenus; species Philaenus spumarius. The sequence continues at coordinate 308,969 of JAGFPH010000395.1, read as the reverse complement.
AGAGTAATAATCGTCAGTCAGAAGGTCTAGAATTACTGAGGTACAAAAGGAAATATATTTTTATGACATTAAGTGCTTTGTGGCACTTTGAAGGAACAAAATTAAAAGGTTTTGAGAATATAAGGTGACGGGATTTATTCTCCGTTATTGGGTTCATGTCGGCGAGAGTAAAGCGATATCGATTACCCAGCAATGTGGATTTTAGCAAATTCCCTTTGAGTGACAAAGTGATTGATGTATGGAAAACTGAGAAAAAGAAATTGCCGAAGCAATAATATGATTGAACTGAGGTGTTAAGTAGTTTTAACGTTTGTCATTTTAAAATGTTGTTTCTTTTTATAACAAGGTGTATATTTTGGCAGTTGTTGACTAAGTAATTAAAATTATCTTTTAGTTTAAAAGTGAATTTAAAAAAAATTTAAGAAATATGATTCTGCAGATTATTATAATGTTAATATAAGACTATATAAGTAGCAAAACTCAATTATACATTAACACCTTTTATCATTGTATATTATATTTTTGTCAAACTATATCCGAGACTTGTGTACCTACTGATCAAGTCTAGATCAATAGTATAATCAATTTGAGTACAATTTTTCGCCAATCCTAGCTTAACGCTTTTATTTGAGTTCTTCGAAGCGTTTCGGAGTTCCTCCATTCTCGAGACCTACTTCAGAGTACAGAGGATTGGCGGAAAATTGTACTCAAACTGATCATATTTATCCTAGCAGATATAATTTATATAATAATATCAATAGTATACTTTATTAAGTGTAAACATTTTGAAATTCAGCTGCAATAAAGTAAATAGAAATCAACTTATATTTTCAGTTGTTGGGAAATTAATTGATAAGTGAAATATTACATTAGGAAAGGTTAAGTTTATTTGTTATGTTAAACGTACACAAAACGAAAAACATGTTTTTTAGGTATATATAAGTTAGGGTCGGTCAGTTTTATGCTTCAACATTTTGAAGAAATAGTGTGATAAAACTGCATGTGGACGATATTTCTACTACTAGAACAATATCACCAGCAGTGAGTGGATGCATCGATTTGAAATTTAAATGTGTGACCTACTTTTATGGTGACTTACTCTAAATGAAACAATTTACATATATATTGAATGTGTTCCTAATGCAATTGGTATTTCCATATTTAATATCTTGCAAAGGTAACAAATTCTTTTTAATTAATATTTATAAATTATGACATAGGTTTGGTTTAGTCGATTGTTATTTGGAACAATAGATGGGTTTTTGGTATGATATTAACCAGTGATACGATTGTAATTTAAAGTGTACCAACATAAATAATTATTAATCAAAGCGCTACAAAAAGAGTTATATATTTCTTTCTAATGTAAAATTATAAATTCCATAAGATTGCGTTTATTTTTCCGAACTTTTTTCCGAAAACACGATGAAGTGTAAACTATAATCATAAGATATACTAACACCTATTACATTTGAAATAACGTTAAATACGTTTGGATATTTTAAAATACATGTTTGTAATTGTTTTAAACAAAAATTTTTTAATAAATTAAAGTTCGAAGCTACTATTATTAAGTTGTAATTTGTTTTTGGAAAAACTATCTTATAAATTTGTATTTTCGCTAAATCAAAAGGTTAATTTTAAACAGTTTTACAATTGGGTTTTTATGGTCCTGTACCTTAAAATGATGAAAATAATCTTTTTTTAGACTTTTCTATTTTCCTTTTGTTTATCGGCCAGTCAAACTTTCTAGATCTGTTAAAGGTATAAATAACTGAAGCATGCTAATCAATTTTAATTCTAAGGGTTATAACCTACACCATATTATATTTTTACATTTATTGGAAGGGGACGGTGTAGTAACCGAAACAAGTTATTTTAAAAAAGCTGTCGTTTTAAGAGTTATCAAATCTCTTTTAATAATATCAAATTTGGTAAAATTTCATATATTATTTTTGCAGGCATTCAAGTAAATTATTGATACACCCATTAAAATTTCTAAATCTTAATTCAAGAGATCTTTGAACAAATTTTAAGAAAATATTTGGTTTTAAATTATTTAAAACGCTCTGATCCATATTTATGCAAAGAGCATGAAAAGGCATATTTTTTCATTGTGCTTTAATACTAAGATGAACGTTATGTTTGGTTTGTTGGCCGTCATCTACATTCACTGGTTTACACCAACAACAGCTACTTATATTTATTTTTAACAAACCTTTTAGTTAGTTATTTACTTTGGTATATTTAGTATACAATAACTTACTTATATTCAGTTGTTATAAATGTAATTTATTTAGAAGCTGTTGCTAATGTTTGTTTATAATGTTATTACCGATAAAGTCTTTCAGAAAGTTATTTTTTTGGTATCGACAAACACTTTCTATGGTATCAAATGAGTTTCATGACAACTTTCAACGTTCATAAAACACTGCGATGTCTGTTCCACCCTATGGAAACCACTTATCTAATCCTGCATAATTTATATATTCTCACTTTTTATGGTTACTATTGTCTAGATAATGCTGAAATAAAAGTTAAAAGTTAATATTGTGATTAACTAACTTAACCTACACAACTGTTTCTTGGCGGAATTTGCATTGAAGTGGTAATTTTGTTATTAAATATTCATGTATGCAAAATTTGTCTTGCGGCTTACAAGCTTTACTACGGAGAGAGTTTTGTACACGATTCTGAAACTTTTTGCAATTACTGACTCTACATAGTGGCAAATAAACATTCTTTTGACTTACATTCAGTCTTATTAAGAAATAAATACCTTTGTTTTGTCATTACAAAAATATATTATTTAATACGTTTTATATAACTTCAACTGTTAGCATAAAAGGCAGAGAAATACGGTTCCAAGATATTAAAATTAAAGTAATACTGTCTATCGGACAGAGGTTCGAATATGTATTCAAATTTATTTAAACCTTTAACGTATTGCCTTAAAATGGATTTAATTTGTTTTTTACGATCAACTCATACTCCTAAGAATGAAAAAATAAGGTCTTTGAACAGAAAAAAGTATTAATAATTTAATATAATCCATATATTGTGATATTGTTGTATTTAATAATTTTTTTAAAATTATCAACATATTTTATGCTTCTTTATAACTCTTACAATTAGCATAAATTACTAAAACATGGTCCTAAAGTCAGGCAAAATTTATTGAAGTACCATAGTACTAAATAATTATAAAATCTTTTGGTCAGAAACTTTTTTTGTAAAACTAACTTTCTTAACACAAGGAGCTAATAAAATAAATAAGTTCAAAGTTTAGCTTGATGGAGTAAAATTAGATAAACTTATAATACTATATGTACGGTAGGCCGAGCCTAAAAAGTTTTTTAAAAAAATCTTTAATATCAAGACAGAAAATAAAGTTAAACAGATTAATTGTTACCTTTGGCTAAATTTATAAAACTATATTCCAAGTTTTAAAAATAAGCTCAGACTTGAGTTAACAATATTTGCTTTGATTGATTGCAATTAATTTTTAGAAGACATGTGTAAACCCATTAGGACTACCGTATCGCTAGAGTATAATTGAATTAACGAAACTGAAATCATCTAATACTATTGTACATATGTTGCTAATGTGTTCATTTAAGAAACCTCTTACTGAACATAATACTAAATTCATGACAATTACAATATAAAATACTAATATTGAAGTAATTATATAATATACTAGGTGACCCGTACTGCGTTGCCCGTGGTGGTTGGTATTTTCAGTCTTTTTAACGTAATTGTATTCTTTTTAAGTGTTCAGTCAGGGAGTGGTATTTGGCTTTTATATATACAGATCTTAAATAATAAAAGCACTATTGTCATAATAATAAAATATCTGAAATTATGATTTTAGTAACTTTGATCCCCCAAACCAATCCTAAAATTTCGAAATTTTTCATACACTTTCTTAGTGAGCACCTATGGCCCTAGAGGAAGCTACATACCAAATTCCATTCCAATCTGTTCGGTAATTTTGGAGAAATCGTGATTTAGTATTTTTTACCCCCAAACCCCCCTAAAATTTCTAATTTTTTTAAAAGCCTTTTTTAGTGAACACTATGGCCCTAGAGGAAGCTACATACCAAATTTCATTCCAATCCGTTAGGTAGTTTTGAAGAAATCGTGATTTAATAACTTCAATCACCCCATACCCCTCCTAAAATTTCGAATTTTTTCAAACCCTTTCTTAGTAAGCACCTATGGCCCAAGAGGAAGCTACATACCAAATTTCATTTCAATCCGTCTGGTAGTTTTTGAGAAATCGTGATGAGTGAGTCAGTCAGTGAGTGAGTGAGTGGTATTTCGCTTTTATATATATAGATATATATATATAGATTATACTTTATATTTATTACTACTAACAATAATTCTATAGGGAGTTATCAAATTACATTAGAAATAAAAAAAAACTATATTTTAAACATTAGAAAAAAGTCCATACACCCCAGATAATTTAAAACTCACATCGCATAATGCAGTCACCGTTGCAGCAAATACATTAAGGGAGACAGTTTGCAGAGTGTAGATATGAAACTACATTACTACTAGAAGCACCCTACTTTCATTTTATGTTTTGACGTTTAAGTGTAATCTCTGCTCTCAAATGTATACGACTAAGAGTAATCTGGATGTTTCTATTAGTCACAAATATCTGTGTATACGACAATACTTTGTTTTCACTATGTCTAATATCACTAATGAAAGCACATTTAAAAAAACTGTTACGTAAATTAGTAGACAGTTGTAAAATAGAAATGTGTTATAATATTTTAAATTATTTAAAATACATAAATTTATTTTGGAAATATCTTAAAACTTTTTATAATTACAAATAAATATTTTTAGATTTAATTCGTTAAAAACAGTTATTTATAATTGTTTTATTGCTTATTTTTATTTCTTTTATTATTGTTGAAAACCACAATATTAGTAATACACTTTAAACATAACGTTATGTATCCGTATAACATTCATCTTGAACACACAGTTTCAGTACATTTGGGTAAATGCATTTCAGCCACAGTGTTACCCTGTTTAGTAATGCAAGAGGTACACAAATCTAATTTTGTAATGTATTTAAATAGTTAACTTAAAGCTTCGGAACTTCATTGGTTATTTTTTATCACTTTGGTATGTAATTTTTAAATACATTTTTCAATCTGCTAATAGACATTTTAATGAAACCCACCACTTTTTATGAGACCCACAACTTTTGAATATCGTTAATTATCTGTCAGTATTTTAAAACGTTTTCTTTGGTTTTGTTTTATAAACACAGTAATTAATTTATAGGTAGGCTTAACTATGCTTTAAAAGATTTGATTAATCCAAAGCTAATAATAATATTTTAGTTACCTAATCATGCCTACTATTTGTACAGTTATTTAACTATTACTTTAATACATAAACCATACTTTTTATATAAATATATACAGGTTGATGAACTCAAGATTGACCCCATTGGGACCTCGGAAACTATGATAGTTACAACAAACTTTAAATGTAACAATAAACTTCCATACGTTTTCCCTTGCATTAAAAATACAATATTAAAATGTCCAAAAACTCCGCCATTTTTCCAATATGGCGGCCAACTTTTTTTTCAAATGGAAACCGCTAGTTCAAATGGAAATCAAATTTGTAATCTTGTTATCCTTTGTCTATTTGCAAACATGAAAAACATCAAAACTGTTTAAATGTTAGGTTTTGTAATAGATTAAACAATTTCAATTAGTATTAAATTAGAAAGTGTACTGAAGGGAAAATAATTTTAGAAATTAATAGTGAAATTAAATTATGTCTTCCTGTAAAAATAACACGGTTGTTCAGTATTGAGTTAATTTGTTTGCATAAGTTAGGCTGAAGTTAATCCAATTTCACTCTTCCCTTTTTCATTCTGATTAACTAATTAGGCCTATACAAGAAAATTGGAAAATTATTGTCAATGTGGAAAACGTTATGTGTGAGTATTGCCTTTTGTTTTAAAGAAATGTGTATTTGTTTGTATATGTATACTATTAAAAGTTATGTTAGGTTAGACTAGGTTTAGTTAGTTTATAATATTTTGTTTTATTTACGCTTATTGGCATAACTAGATCGCTAAACGTAACAAACTATAAATGTTTCTTTCTAGTAAACGTAGTACTAAAATTTCAAAAAATAATTATTCTAGAAAGACATTATTTTGCAAGGAATTTTTTCCTTACAAAATAAGGGCTTTTGAAGAAGATTTAAACAATATAACCTATAAACATTTTGCTTTTTCATACAAAGATTTACTTTGTTCTGCATAGTTCAAGTATGTCTGAGGAAGTACTTATTGAGCTTATTGAAAATCACAATGCAATATTAGTATAGGTTGTAACAAGTTCCTCTTTATACCTTCTGAGACGCCTTTACAATACTCTTCGCCCTAACGATACAGACTGGCGTCGGTTTATACAAATAACGGTGTCATATTAATACAAGCATGATGAATTTCTTGAAAGATTTTAACTGCCATGTTATGTACCCTATAAACCCTTCCTGGCGCCTGAGACGTCCATATAACTTTCTTAGAGATTGCAAAATAAATAACAATGCTGACATCATAAGCGAATTAAAATGCATTAAACATTTGCTTATATTATCAACAATAGAATCTCAATCACATACTTTTGGCATAAATTTATCTTTTTTTTTATAGCAATCGTTATTTCTCCCTACAACAACACAAAAACAAAAAACAAACAAAGATATATATTTTACTTGAAACAAGTTGTACCGGTATATAATTGTTATTCAACAACTTTAGAAAGATAATAATTTGTGTAATCATTTTTGTAACAGTCTTTCCATTTTTTTAAAAGTTATGGATTGGCATTATTAAAGATTGCATTGTTGTTTATTTTTTATTCGCGTATTATTGTTTACTGAACTTGTTATTTTTACGCTAGTTATACAAGTAAAGACGTGTGAGTAGAGTATAACGATATTAAAACAATCAAAAGTATTTTATTTCTAACCTACGGAACCCGTTTTGTAGTTGCTAACTGCAGCAGGCTGGAAGGGCTTGTTTAGTTTTTTTAGCGTCGCAGATAACCATGTTTTTCATATCATAGAATAGTAGCTGATATTTTTGGTTGTACTTATATGGTTTTGGATAGTAAACATATTTTTGGAACACTCATATGTTCTTACCACAGATGAGGCAGTTTTTATCGTAGAGAATTATTTTCTCGCAATTTGTTGTGAGCTGCTGTAGACTTTCCAGAAAGATTTCATAAACACCCGAAAATTATTAATGTAATGATACGTGTTTATTGCTGACAAGTTCATCGTATGGTCAGAGCAAAAGGTTTATAAAAAAATTATGAATTCCTTTAGTCTGCGTCAGTATTTCGTGGAAGATGATAACGAGAATGTTCTAACTGTAATCCAAGTGCGATACAGAGAGTTTTTTATAGATCGAAAGAGGTTTTGACGTGGTACGACTCTAGCCCAGTGGTTCCAGAAATAATTCTTCACAGTCACACAGCTGTAGCATTGTATTTGGATAACCTAATAGAACTTCGATCCAATGCAATATTTCAATCCACTGGAAATTCGACGATAGTTGCGCGATCTATTGGGGAAACGACGGAAGCGGTGTGTAACACCAATGCTACGAATGATTTCTCCCTAGTGCTACCTCGCGGCGCGATCATGCAATATTTTCCCGAGAACTTTTTCTCGGCACACAGCCGCCGTATGCATGCATGATATATTTTATTATTTACTAGGGGAGACCCCTGCGTGCTTCGCACGCCAACCCCCAATGGAACCTTTTAAAAACATACGTTATGTTTTATTTATAATAAAGTTGTAGTATTAATAATAACCTCAAAACTAAGATGGTAAATAATGTTAAATGTTCAAACCAAATTATTTCTTATATTTTATAACAGCAGTTAATAATAGTTAAAAGAACCAGCAAAGCTCAAGTCTACACTTTAAAACCCTAACTTAAAAGCTAGAAATACAAAAATAATTGCTTCAAATTTTGAAATCAGCTGTTAATGGAAATATTGAAGCAACCATCTATATTATCTGGTATTTTATTCAATTGGTTGCTATGGTAACAAATGTAAATACATGTGTTGGGTTATCATTTCAGGCCTAACCTAAGATTTTTTTCGACTAAATTTACAAATATTAAATTAAAAAAAGGTTTTTACCGAAATGAAAAATAGCCTATGTTACTCAGGGATAGTGTAGCTTTTTATTAGTAATACTATTTTTTCAATCGGTTCAGTAGCGCCAGAGATTACCCCCTACATACAAACAAACAAACAAACAAACAAACAAACTTTACCTCTTTATAATATTAGTATAGATGATCTATGGCTGTAGCTACTATTGCTTTACTTTACAAGTTTTTTCTGTATACGGAATATACTTTGGAACAAATGTTTACCATTTACTACCTAACGCTTATGTGTGGTTAATGATGAAGGAAATAATCTTCTAAAATAAGCCACCCTCCAAATACCATTGTTGAGATTTTTCAAAGTATAAATCGATAAGTTAGAATAACCTAAGAACACTTTTTGGTTCCACGTACGAACATTGAGAACACGTAGAGCTTCAGACTGTTCAAAATTAATGTTATCAGCAAACTTTTACTTTGTATACTAGTATAAAACTAATACACAAATAAAACTACACAGTACTAGGGTAAAGAGTACATTGTTGAATGTTTATTTTATAAATGCATTTAAAAAAAACGTTTACATTAAATACTGATAAAACTATTTCATGATAGTATCTTTTAAAATTTGTTATTTTACTGCATATGAATATTAATGACGTAGCACTCTAAAAGGACTGAATCGTACTAATTTACCCTAAGAGGAACCCTTTAGAGGGAAATGGAAACAAACAAGGGGAGAATATAGAGGGGTGGGCATTACTTAACCACAAGACCATGTCGGTATATCAAGCTCACCCTCGTAGATCAACTAGCAGGAGGTACATTGTGTCTTGATGGAAGCTTTGTGTTTTGTCAAAGCAATGTTCAGGAAACAAAACTAATTTCACATAAAAAGGATGATAATTTGTTCATAGTCAAGCATAGGATACAATTGTTCGAATGGGCTTTGAATAAGGCAAATTATTAACAAATGTTGAAGTGTAACAACTGCAAAATTTTAAAGTATATTTACTATTATATTAGATTGAAGCTAAATATTCATTCGTTATTTTATTTTTAATTATTTGATCAATCATATAAATATAAACACCAAGTTTTTTTTCAGAAATGTTTATTTATTAGTTGGACATGTAGGTTTGATTTGAGAATTATAAATTGAATGAAGGGGAAAGTATATAATTAAAAGTAATACCTAATCACTACTTGTAACATAAATAACAAGTTAAAATCCATTTCCTGGAAAGATATCATTTTTATTTAGGAATAATATTAGATTAATTGATTTAAAACTTATAAAGGCAAAACAGTGGAGTTTGGTTTTATAAATACTTCGTAAAACATTTGCCTATTGATCTATAAAATACTATCTATTTTTGTAATAATCGTGTTTATTTTAGTAGTATAAAATTAAAGTCTAGGGGCAAGTACAAAAGAAATATTATGAAAATAGTGTAGTAATTATAATTTTGAATGCATTATTCATTTAATGAGTTTTATCATTGACTGATTGTCTGAATGTAAATTTTGATTAAAGTGTTTTGATTTTAATGTTTAAACTACTGAGACCATTTAACGCTAACTGCGTTGGAACTCAAAAAAGAGATAGCTAACATTTCATTCTTTAAATAATTATCAAATAATTTGACAAACAAATGTTATTTTTTCTCCCACGATAACCAATAGTAAAAATAAAACTGGTTCTTCTGATGCGCAAAACATGAAAACTGTTACACAAAAATAGTAATTACTAAAATGTGTTTCCAATATAGCTAACTGTCAATACGTGATCATAAGTTAGTAATTAAGTTATAAATACATTATTAATTATAAGGAGCAGCAAACAAATTTATAAATTATGAAACACACAGTAGTATTTCAGTAGTGATTTTAGTCTATAAATAAAGTTGTTATTCCATAATAATTGCCAATATAAATTTCGCTTAGTATAAGGCACACAGCCTATATTATTTAAACAAAAAACAAGCTGATTTACAAAGAGTTTAAGGCGACTGACAGAAACAACTCAATGTTATTTAATGCTTATGTAATGTTATGAATGATTTTCCATCTAAATAAAATTTAGAAAATATAGTGTATATATAATACTATATATTTTTAAATACATAGTTTGAAAACCTATCTTTGTATTTGAAAACTATAAGGAGTACATCTTATATCAATAAGCAATCAATTAGTAATGTAAGTATATGATATTAAATATTTAATTTGTTTAAAGTTGAACGTGTTTATTATTTAAACTTGTATTGTATCCCAAATGTAATAAAATTTTAGAGCATATACAGATTTTAACATTTACCTTATAGTACTGATCTAATCGTTAATCAGTATAGTACTGATCTAATAATAGAATCTCAAAATGATGTTAATTTTGTTTTAACGCTTTCTTGTACAACATATATTTGTTCTCTAATTTAAGTCTTTGTTATAGAAAAATACAAATTTTACCTAACTACCTAATAACAACACCTTTACGAAGGTGAGATGTGTACTACCGGACTCCGAAGCTGTAGGGTTCAGTTTAAAATCAAAATAAAGATTATGAATCCTTGGGTAAATGGCACAAAGAAATATTAATTATTTTTAAACTATAACAGCAGGTTGGTTATTTTCACCATAAGTATATATAAAACAAATTTAATAAAATAACAGTGCAGAAAGCACTAAACAATACAGTACTAAATTATGTCCTACTTTTAATATTATTTAAAATTTGTGATGTATGTCCCTCAAATTGTATAGGTAGTATTTAATATTAGATTACTGATTGTCAAAATTTATAACGGTTAGCATAGTTGAAAACTTTCCTAAATTGCATTCTCATGCTATTATTTGATACATAGAATATAGACTATGACATTCAGAAGAAAACCCAGTAATGATTAAATTGTTTATTTGTAGGGGACACGGATGCAACAAAATTGATAACTAAAGGTTTTATTTCTGCTTTTAAATTCCGAAAATCTCTAAATAATTACTTTTCGGCAAAGAGTATTTTTTGTCCTTTCTCATAAATGACTGAAGCAAGCAATTATCTTAGTACATGTAGAAGCTATACACACAAACTAACTCAAAAGGAGGCATAGTGTACTAAGGACAAAGGACATATCAAGTCCAACATCATAGATCAACTAGCGGGAGGTATATTGTGCCAGTGACGTAATGGGCGTGGTTTTACATTAAAGCAACCTATTACAAAGACTTGTGGTTTACATTATACAAAGAATAATAGGAAAGGGCATTAAAAATGACGGTTACATATTTTTATTTCTGGACATTAAACACAAAAATAGATTGTTTCAACAATAAGAACGGTGTTCTACTTTGTAGGAAGTTGTAATGTCTGATCGAATCAATATCTTTAAACAAAATTGTATTGTTACTTAATAGGTGATAATGAATTAATGTTTTCATTTTACGTACTTGCACAAATTATGTACCTATACGCTGTATATTATGTTTTTTTAATTTGTATTTTTACAAAAAACGTTTACTGTGTGAAGAGTATGATATTCGTTTTAAATCTTGACATTATATTTGTGGGTCTCTTTGATTATGTATTTGTTTTTATACGTTTTTTTTATATTTTCAATCTGGATTATTTTCCTTTAAATATAGCAAAATAAATATCGCTAAATTTCAAATATAGAACCAGTTTAATAATGTAAACTTTGTTAGTAAAAACAGTGTTTATATAATTATTGTCAAGTATATAACATAGTGTTTTGGTAAGTTATAAGACAAATATTTGAAAAAAGTACGTTACAATTTCTAATTTACGTATCAGTCAGGACAATATAAAAAAAATTAAAGTAATTATATTGAAAGATGCACGCACTATAATTTACTAAGGCTGCTTTTACAAATGATGTAATGGGTATAATTTGAACTTAAGTCACACTTTAGTTATTAAACATTCATTTTCAAAATTACAATTACAAATGACAATCGTTGATCCTCAGATAAATAGAGTTTAATATTTGTAAAATTTGTACACTAAATTAAAAGATTTTTTGTAATCAGTGTTTTTCATAAGATTAGGGAAAGTTATTAAATATGATTTTTTTTATTAATTAGACAAATGTTGATAATATCAATAGTTTATTTTTATTTCTTTAATTTAGTTCTACTTTTATTTCTTACTAAAACACATTATTTAGAAATACTGCTACTTACATTAGTAATTCGCACTTGTTTTATTTAACAATAAAACTATTTGTAAGGACATTTGATTGCATTTATATAATAAATTTAATTATTCAATTTCAACTTGAGTAAACTCTCGCTGAAACTTTTAGTTTTAATTACAACATAGGCCTAAATCTTTACAAGGCTATCACGAAGTAAAATGTTTGCTATATTTTTTATCAATTCTACTTTATTTGGAATTTTCACTTTTGTATTTCGTTAAAGTCAAACAGTATTCAGTTCTACATATTTTACCAGTTCACCAATTTGATTAATTCAACGAAATTTAATATTACTTTATAATTTAAGTGTTACTATTATTGTTTTATTAGGATTCCATTGAAATTCGGATACTAAATTAATTAATTTCAAGTATCTTTAATTATTAAAAGCTAACTTATTCTAAATGTGAAGATTAATTTACATAATTGTATTTTCAATCTGCTTTTATTACTCCCTTTTGACAGAATTTAAGCAAAAACGATTCCTAAACACAGATAATTCTGACTAATACAATCATCCAGGATACTTTTCGTCAAACCCATTTAAGAGCAGAGATTACATTTTAAAGTCTAAACATAAAATGAAAGTACCATGCTTCTAGTAGTAATTTAGTTTCATATCTATACTTTGCAAAATATTGTCCTTAATTTAGGGATGGTACGGTGACTGCATTGAATGATGTGAGATTAATGTCTTTTAAATTTCCGTTATCATTGTTATTTTTCGGATAGAAATTCAACATTCACTGATAGTAAATAACTTACAAATAGTAGATTTGTTTATGTATAGATCAAGTGTGACAACAGTGATATTTAGTGTAGCTATTTAATTTATTTCTGTTTATTACATACACTAATCGATGATAACCAATCAGGTTTTTCTCCTATGTATATATATATATATATAAACAATATTTATTTAATACATATTTTTTACATAATGTGCCAAACATTTGTTTTATTATGAAAAGGTCAATGACGACAAATAGTAACAATATGTTTCAAAAGCTTTTTCATTGTTTTTAAAGTTATATTTTCAAATTCTTATTGTTTTTTACAAGAATGTCCTTAACATAATATGCGGTTTATATTCAAAAAGTTTATTTATGGTAATTTTAACACAAATTTACCAAACATTCTTTTCTGAGAATACAGAACTAAAAGATATGCTGACTTATATTTTTAACTGTTGTCATGAGTACATCATAACTGCCTCTAGGTCTAGTACACACTTGGATCCTACAAATTGTATCTTCTGCCTAACTACTTCTCAGTACCATTAATTGTGTCAACAAACCTTGAATTAAGTGCGTGTTGGGAGTGTCAACCAATCTTCTCCATTTTAGACCTTGTTTCACCGGTTAAGACGCCTTTTTGAGTTGTGAACATTGAAACTAGCAACAACCAGAAATCTATGTAAACTTACGCCCTCTGTAATAATAACTAGCAGATATACGGTTATAAAATATGGCAGACTTTACTCAAAGTTTATCCTTAGAACCGGCATACAGCACGAAACGTGCTGTCACTCCAACACATTCGGAACGCATGATTGTATCGAATATTTGACACACTAAAAATCATCCAATCTCAAAAATACAACACCGTTGGAAAGGAAATGATTTTTACTTTAATTTTTGTATGTACAAGTTTTTTATAAAACGTATATTTACATACGTAATACTCTTCTGCAGACCAATTAGTGGCTTGAGTATGGCCAGAAAGTGCCTCCCCAAACACTAAGCCCATACCCTAGTCGCGAAGACACTAGTGCCCATACACGAGTATTCTCTCAGGGCAGACATTTCTCAACAGGTAAAATGTACGTAAAATTAAAAACATTTTCCTATTAAGTTTCTTTATATGCCCCTCCCATGAAAGTTTTGAATTAATTACAAGCCCAAGATATTTTATTTCTTCAACCTGTTCAAGTACTATACATTTACACTTAATAAAATTATTACAATTTAGTTCGTGATAAAACATGTTTTTATTCAAAATACAAGGTTTTTCAGGCCAAACAGAATATATTTTGTTTTTTCACTAAGTATTAAATAATTTGTATCAAACCAATATCGTAATTTAAATAAATCCTATTGCATTTGCCTATAAATATTTATACCCGAATAGGTTAAAACCGTATCATTCACAAATGCAATCAAACTACCATGGAATTTAGCCTCGCATAATTCATTTACATAAACTAAAAAGAAAATAGGTCCCAAAACAAAAAATTGTGGAACACCATGCTTTAACAACCAACCCCACTTTAACACTTCCGACTTTAACGAATTGTTGCCTGTTATTCAAGTAACTGGCAAACCATTTTAGCGGCAAACCTCTTATTCCTACAAACCATAATTTATCCAAAAGGATTTTATGATCAACAGTATTAAAAGCTTTTTTTTGTGTCTATAAATAAAGCTGAAAATTGCTGCCTATTATTAGCACTTTCTATAATTTGCTTTAGAACAGTCAGCAATGCATCCTCAGTTGACAAACCATCCCTAAATCCAAATTGATTCACACTGAAAAAATTTACTCTGTTAAAAATATATTAAACGCTTTTTAATTATATTCTCAAATATTTTAGAAAATGTTGATAGTAATGAAATGGGACGGTAATTAGCAAGGTCTTCCCTTTCTCCCCGTTTATATAAAGGAATAACAAGTGTTCTTATTAAACAGTCAGGAAATAATCCAATTGATATGCTTAAATTATATTACAAATTTTAAAACTTCCACAATATTTGAAATAATGCGTTTAATAATAAAAGAATTTATGTTATCAAATCCTGGAGCTTTACCAGGTTTTAATTTTTGCACCAAGCTTACAATCTTCTGTTCAGATATTGTTACATTATAAAATGATTTAGTGACAAAGGTTTGCTTAAAACTATGCTTAAAATTATCAGAAGATACAACAGAAATTCTACTTTTAAGTTCATCTGCAACTCCCAACAAAATAATTATTACAACGATCTGCAATATCCGAAGAGTTTGTAATTTCCACGCCATTTAAGTTAATTTTATCAATATTATTATTAGTATTACTTTCTTTAACAAAACTATTAATCAAATTCCTTTGATACCTTGTATTACCCTTATATTTATCAAATATATAGCTTTCCTTAGCCTGTTTAATTTCATTTTTTAAATTTGTTCTAAGTCTATTATAGTTCTTTTTCAATCTATCATCATTCGGCCTATTGCAGATTAATCTAAAAAAAAATTTCTAACCTTACATTTAAAACATAGTCTAGCAGTGATCCTCGGCTTTATTTTTTTATTTGCAAAATTACTTAATCTTGTTTCTTTACAATTACTTATTATTTCATTAAGAATTTTCATGAAAACATTAAACGCTTCCGATGGACAATTTTGAGAATAAACAGGCGACCAATCTACAAGAGTTAAAAAATTATTTAGTTTCTCAACATTTATTTTATATGATAATGTAGGCCTTTTTGTTAATGTTTGTGGAGTGTTTATGTTTAATGTATAGTTTTGTGACGCGCATTAAACAAATGCAAGTCACTTAAAAAAAAAAAAAATTATAAACGGCTTGAAAATGCCTGAAAAAATAGGCGAAACGTACGTTACCGAATAAAGAGTAATCACGGTAGGGCTGCGACCAGTACAAGAAATTAAGGTATTTATGTATATGAGACTCTCTATCAATATGTATGCATTCATATTTACGAGTTTTAAAGTATAAGTATAATAACATCATTGCCACTCATTTGACACTACCAATTACAAATTAAATTTATGCATTTTATCATTTGGCATTTTAAAAACTTTATTACTTAAGTTTTAATTTGTTTTAATATTATGTTTAGTTAAAACAAAAACAATTGTGGTTATCATTATCTGGCTAAATTAAATATCACACAAAAATAAGGATTTTATGAAAAAATCAATAAGGGAAATTGTAAAACAAAGAAGTATGAAAAAAAGTAGAACATAATGAGATGAGCTGCATAGTTATTAAATAAAACGTTTAAACCACATAAAGGCAAAGGTATAAAACAAACATATAATAAAAAAAATCATGATGTATATTCTATCCCAAATCCTGACCCAATATGTTGCTTTGAATCTAACCATTAGTTAAACATGCATATTTGCATGTACGTATTATAAAGTTTAATTAGTTCCATTATTATTAGTGGAAGAGTTAACAATATTTGTGATCAATAGCTGACGTCATTTATTCGTGATTGCTGTGATTGGAAAACACTCTTCCCAAGAGGGAAATTGTAGCTTTAACCTAATTGCCGTTCAATTGACAGAAGCACGTTAGTAATTTACTTAATGAACAATTGATAAATTATATCTAAACTTTGCCTTCTGTTGAATTTCACAAGCTCTAATGTTAATTGTCAGAGGAAAAAGAAACAATTATCTAGTAAAATTATTTTACCCGTTCCTTACTTATGAACATAAATGAAATAATATTTTCAAAGTAAACTGTAAACAATATTAAAAATTATACAAATCTTAAAGAATCTATAAGAATATGTTTCCATCTCTAATTTTACTACATACATCTTAATTCAAAAATTACTGTATATATTTTATTGTTACAGCAAATATTCAACTAAAAATAACACCAGTAAGTAAAATTAATACATTTAGAGAATTGTTCTACTATTAAATTATATCGGTGACATTGGATAAGTATTAATATAAAGCAATATTTAAACATTTAATATAACAAATTTAAACGCCAAACATTAAATTGAACGAAATCTTAAAAACTAAATTTATTATGTTAACAAACTTTTATATAATAATAATTTTATGTATACAAAATTTAAGCCTTCAGCGTAAGAAATAGTTTTAACATATTATGTAACATACAGTGGTTGTTTCCTTACAATATTTTTATATAAAAGATAAAATGAGTTATGAAACATTCAATCTCCGGACATTTAATCACCGTCAGGAGAAACTTTATGAAACCTACTTAAAAATGCCAAAGACTACTACCCCGGCCTACCACCACACCTCAAAAACTTTTAATAGATACAAAATTAAAGAAATAACATATTTTAGTAAGTTTATTAAGATATTACGTAAATATTAATAATATATACGTTTATATGATGCATAAATTACAATATTTATTTTATAAGTATATACATATATAATTTTTTGAGTTATTTTCATTAAACTGAACCTTGTCCATCGATCAATATAACTATTAAATTAAAACCTTTTAGTTTGTTGTACTCCAAAAAAACACGCACTCCTAAAACTAATAATCACTTGATCATGTGTTATCTGCATTGTTTCTGACTTAGACCATTGAAGAAACATTGTTTCTTCAATGCTTAGACCAAGTCAAACGGCTTACCCTCTTCAACCTCCGCCCCTGATCTGTGTTAACGTGAAGTTGTAGGATCTCAATGTTATTGTGCCTATGCAATCTCCTCATGTATGGTTGCAATCCCTGGATCTCTGTGGTGATCATCATTACCTACGAATCAATGAGCTTTAACTATACTTTTTCGTACCTTGTTTTGGAACGTCTGGATAGTATGTGTATTGCTTCTTTTAGCACAGCCCAAAGCTGCCCACCATTTGTCCAGATTTGTTTTTACAAAGTAACAGTTTATTGTCCACTGATAACTCTGAACGACGCGACGTGCTAAAGGCACATTCATTTTCATTAATCTTTTAATAAGTACAATAATTTTCTTCTTACATGTACTTTCCGGCAAAGTTCAGTATAGAGTGTGATGCCTAGACATTGTTCATTATATCATGTGATGGCTTGTTGATTGATAATCACAGTGTAATAATTACGTTTTCTGTAAGTATAAGTAACATGAACAGTGTTTGGTCTCATTCAGCTATATTCGCCACTTTCTAGTTAAATTACTGATTCCATCGACAGCAATCTACAGTCTTCCAAATTGTGCCCTCAATCCCTCTGAAATAATATCGGTATCATCCGCAAATGTAGCAATAGTAGCTTCATCAGAAACCGGAAAAATACTTGCATAATGTAAGTAAAAGAAAGGTCCCAACACATTTAGTTGTTGAACTCCAGCAAATATTTTCCCTATATCAAACTAACCATAATCAAGCATGACTCTAAATTTCCTTCCTGAACTTTAGGACTTCAGTAAGTAAGTTGTATTGGCGTGAAGTTCTCCATTTTTTATTCCAGTTCATGATGCCCACTAGATTATACGTGGTGATTCAGAACTAAGCAATAATCTGTCGGAAGCTAAACATTCAATCTATAGCTAGAAATAAGAAAAAAAAATCATATAAACATAGTCCCGAAAAACTTTGTTTCCCAGATATTCGCCGTTAGTTATGTGTAGTAATTGGTAACCAACACAGTATACACAACAATATTGTATGTATATTAGTTGTTATTATCTTTAACTTAGTTGTTATCCTTCATCCGATTGTTTACCTTGAGACCATCCGATAGGGAATCAAAAGGGCTACAAAAAAGGTGTCTTGAATTATGTTTTTAAATTGTACCGTTTTTGAGTAATTTAGGATTAAAATTTACAAACAGCCACCATTTTGAAACGCTTGATTGGATTTCGTCGCTCATTTTTCTTGCGACTATCATTGTTAGAATAAACTTCAAGCCAAGTTTGAACTCAATCAGTCAAACATTTTTCTAGATGTGGATTGCTTTCTACAAAAAACAAAATGTTGCATACCTTGAAAACTAAGCCCTTACGTAAGTGAGCAAATAAACATACGTCTCTTTCGGGCCTATGTTTATAGATTGGTTCGGTATTATTTGCTCCAAAAGTACTAAAAATAAAAGCAGAAATAACAAAATAAGTGTAAGTGATTTTCTGGCTTATTTATTTTTTTAATAATCTTGCTAAAATGTGGTTTAATCGAAGCAACAAAATACCGAGATCTGAATTCTTAAATATGCAGACACAATAGGAGAATACATTGTTTTCAAAATTATTTTCTCTGTAGACAAAAAATATGTTTATATTAGTTACTCTATATTCAAACAATAAGGATTGCTTTATCAGTTTGCATAGAGTTGTTTTGTTAGATCAAAGTTATTTAAACTTTTATATTGGTTGATAACTAGAAGTTTTTATCGTTGTATAACCTTTTCATTTATATGCAATATATTGAATCTCATATTTATATTCTAACATGGATTTACTACTGCAATTAAAAATTACCTTGCATAATTTCGTAAAGACAGTCAGTCTGTCAAGTCTACTAAATTTCCATTACTTTGGTAAAACAATACAGAGTTTTTCCAATATTACAGAATACAATCTGAATATCAAATTATCGAATTAGGTACAGTTGTAGCTTTATGTAACACCTAATCTATCATAATTTATAGGAATGTAAGTAAATCATAAACAGTTTGTATTTTAGCTGAGCTGGTTTAGTTTATATTTAGGAAAAACAACTGTTATAAAAAATATTGTATATCATACAGTTAGAGTTTGTGTACCGGTTAATGTCGTTCAAAAGGAAATTTGCTATTCCGTGACTATTGTCAATCCTAATATCCCTCAGGATATAATTCATATTTAAACCTAAACTACAAAGCCCAGAGCACGCAACCTTACTAATAGCTTTTGTTTAATTTTTAAAGATTTAGTAATTTTATTTTAGATGGTAAATGACAGATGTTCACAAACAAATTTAAAAATGTTCTCTAAATTTAAAATTGTTGTCTAGAAAATTTTAATATAAAGGTTCAACAACATTTAAAGGAGGAATGGCAGTGACACCATCGGATAATATATCAATAGGGCTAGCTACATAAAAAGTGTATTGAGTTTTGTTGTTGTTAAAATGTACGGTTTTTGAGTAATTTAGGTTTACAATTTTCAAACAGCTGCTATTTTGAAACGGATTATTGGATATAATCACTTATTTTTCTAGAGGTAGATCATTGTTATTTAAAAAAATTTCATTTCAAGTTTGAACTCAATTAGTCAAACATTTCTCTAGATATTAATTATTTTGTAAAAAAAAGAAGCGTTTTCGGGCCTATATGTTTATATAACCTTTTTTTGTCATTTTTAAATATAAAATGAACTAAGGAGACATTTCCGTATAATTCTGAATCATCCTGTATATTTATTTTCATCACTCCGTACCGAAAGTAGCTACTTTCGATGTCAGCTGGTAGCAACGAAAACGATCGTTTCCCAAGCTCTAATTTAGAGCAAGGGAAAAACGATCAGCTGATTTTCCCTTGCTCTAAATTTGTTTTCCCTTGCTCTCAATTAGTTTTCCATTTGCCCGCTACGCGCTCTGACGTCGCTTTGCCGTTTATTCTTACAATTTATATCAGCTGTTCTTATTGTTCAACAATGTAAACCGAAAACAGGAATAGGTATAAATGAGTTTTGCTGTGTTGTTATTATAGCGCATGTTTAAAATCTCTCGAAATATGTCTAATGAAAAGTACTCTTGCGTCGTGATGAAAAGTACCGTTCATAACTTGTACCGAAAGTGATTTTCCGGCACTTGCTCCAATTATTCCCGTACTCGGCTTCGCCTCGTACGTGAAACACACTTTCACATGCTCGGCTTCGCCTCACACGTGAAATTCGATATTCCTGTGTTCGGCTCCGCCTCACACATGAAACTTGGGCGCGCACCGGAAAGTGCCACTTTCGGTACTAGTAATGAAATATACTATTTGCTACTTATTTATTGCTGTAGAATGTTTAGTAAAATAGTTGACCTAATTCGTAGTCATTCATTAATAGACACTATGTTGAATACATAAATTAAAAGATGGTTCACTGCTAGTTTCAGATATGCTAAATTTTATTTATTATGACAAAACAAATCCACCATTTAATCAAATAAAATGCTTACAGACATAAATACAAATACTAAAATCTAAATTATATCTGCTTCTCAGAAGCATTACTACTATGATAGAATTAACTGCCATTGTTGATTTCAAAGTTTATTATTTCCTTTGATATCGAACTCAATAATTCAATTTGTCAAGGGCACATTACTTTAGGCCTATGAGTAGGTTTGTCGTAATAAGTTCTTGGAAGGATGTATGCACTATTATAATATATATTTAGAAGGTATTGGTTGGCTTAATTAAAGAGGCATTTGTTCTGCTGTTTTGAAACGATTTTACAATACTGCATAGTTACTTGCATAATTCCATGGACATCTGTAAGAGAAAGAACTTGTATTATTTATTGAATTATTTAGCTATAACAATCACTAAGTGGCATGTTCTACGCGAACAAATTATATATCAAGTCAAACGTCACACTTTGGGGTCGTCCCCATTTCTGTGACGTCATAGTTGTTGTGGGACATCAAAGCAACGTATTACAAAGAATTGTTATATTGGATTATACTTTGACTATTGAGGAAGAAAAATTTATTGACGAAAGTCTGTTTGAATAAATGAAATGTATTCATTGATCTCTCTCTTGACAACAAAAATAAAATAAAAAACTGTTTGTTAAAATAACGATAACTGTTAATTGGAAGTAGATATCAGAAGAAAGTGTTACCGTATAATGGAAAGGAATATAGTGCACATTTTAGGAGTATCGAATGCTTACATCCTTTATACCTAATTACTTAAACTTTTTAGTTTATACTAACAAACTCAACCACTATGCCAATTTTGTATAGTATGGTATTTTCATGATTTTATTCAAGTTGATTTGGAGTATTTATTGGCCTTTAAGATATTTTAAGTAGTTTTTTATTTTATATTCCTGTGTTGTAGATGTATAATTCACTAAACTGTAAAACTATCCTTTTTATCCTTTGCAAAACTTACTATACATTAAACAATATTTGTTTTGAGTACTGGCTTAAGATGCATTTTTTAGACAACTTTACATTTTACTTTTTATAACTCACGCCCATGAAGTATAGTTTTACGTTATAACAATAATGTATTTATTAACAGCGTAGTACTATGATTTGTAGATTTGTTCGTTTTGAACACCACCATATTTATCATATTTTTTACTTAAATAATGGTTTTGATTTGCCCCGTTCTGTAAATCTTATGTTAATTCTTGATGGATTTTACAATGTTTACTTAAAGTTTTAAAATTTTTGCACATTCGGTGGAATAGAGCGTGCTACTAAACATCTACTTCATTGCTGTTTGTACATTTATTTGCAATTGGTATTTTTTGATAACAATATTAGTTAATTTCTAAACACAATTACTCATAGAATTGTAGCGTCAGTCTAAAGTTAGAGTATAAGCAGAAAGAATAAGTAATAATATTATTAAATTGAAAAATTGATCGATACATTTTTCATTTAATCCAATAATAAAGTTTAAATTAAAAATCAATTTAATTAAGTTTTACGGATTCAATATTTTTCCATCCATTTAAACTTGTGTATTAATTTATGGATTTAGTTAAACAGAATCATACTACAGTTCATTACATGCAATTTATGAAATTAACTTTTAAATTTTTTTATGTACGCTTTAATATATATTAACTGTGTATGATTTAAATAAATACTTTTAATCATTTCTACAGTTGCAACTAATTATTTTACACTAACAAATACAATTTTATGAAAATTGATTTCATTTTATGAAAGTGTAGCTAAGGAATCGAATTATGTTTATCCGGTATGTCTTCCTTGAAGATATCACTTATAAATGTATTAGTCATATTATTTACTAAGTTATGCTAATATGCAGTATGGCTTACAAAGATCGCTTCAGGCAAATCTCTTTGTAAATATCTTTTAATTTATGAAAAAGAATTTATATATGTAAACAAATAATAATTGATTCTACTAAATTTAATAAGGAATTACGTTTTATAGCGAGAGTTTATTGAGGATAGAGATTTTAGAGGACTAGTAATGTTAAATATAAAATGTTATTAGATTTCAATTTACTAAAAATGTCTTCGATATGACAGTTTTACTAATTTTTTATTGATATTTCTGTTTTTGTATTTACTTAAACTTCCTTTTTATATTTGTTCAGTATAACTTACATTTTTTATTATTCTACAATATATGTATATTGTAATTTATTAGATTCTTTTAATAGCAACAAATTATTTAGAACTAAATTAATTACGAATTTAAAATAATAAATAATGTCAAATAAACAATGCTTCAAGTGATTCTGTTAACGAATAGCAAAATTCTGTGGCATTAGACATATCCAAGTTCTTGCAATATTCAAAGATTAAACCTTATCTTGAACGTTTTGTTTTATTTCTGTGTTTAAAAAAAATACATAACTTACATCATCACTCATTAGATTATTGAATGAATTATATAAACGTTTTCTACATCTTCTAATATTTTGTAGTTACTAAATCTAATATATGCATATTCTGTTAATGTGTATTTACAACCAAAGTTTTGATACGTAACAAATCACTATCTAACTTTCCCATTAATTAGTTGCAGAAGCTCCTATAATGAGCTGGAGTAAACTTTATGGTGAAATATAAGTTTAAAATGTAAAGTAAAACAACTATTTTCAATATACAAGTTAAGTTTTTTATGATTCAAAACATTTAATTTGTATAATTAGGCAGATTTGTATTTAAAGATATTTAAAAATAACATAAATAACATGTAATAAGCCTATTATACTAACATACAACCTAATAAACTAAGATCTTTAAATTACATAGTAAAGTGAATTGATTATATGAAACATATTTGCAATATCTTTAAAACAACACGTATAAACTAATAATAGTCACTTACATTACATAATGTTCATTCTTAAAATGTTAATATAAATTACAAATAAAAGATTTTTTTTTTTTTTTTTTCTTTATTAACTACAACTAAGATACAATCTTATCTAGTAGCTTATTTTGCATAACTAATACACATTTTTAAAAGTCACTCCAATGAGTGACTTCACTACATTAACACTCGCTTCATTCGGCTGATCCACAACACATCACTGCACTAGGTCCAGCGGTTTTGTCCTTTTCAGTCTCCGCACCGTGTCTCGGCTCTGTAGCATCTTGAGGACATCGGAATTAACATGATTTTGGAGCCTATGTTCATGCTTCCATGCAGCACCCTTTATGGCATTGATGACCATATCCATCTTGAGGTCTCTATGCAAGTCATCGTTGCGCACATACCACGGTGCATCAACGATGCTCCTAAGCACCCTATTCTGAAATGATTGAATCACTTTAACATTGGTCTTCTTGGTGCACCCCCAGAGCTGCAGTCCATACATCCAAACTGGTTTTAACACTTGCTTGTATAAAAGCAGCTTGTTTGATATTTCCAATCCGGACTTCCGTCCCAGTAGCCAGTACATACTTCTAAATTTCAGATTTAATTCTGTTCTTTTCATTTTGACATGGGGTTTCCAATTTAGCCTTGCGTCTAAAGTCATCCCCAGGTACTTTGCATGTAGCTTAGATGGAACTACTTGTGAATTTATATGAATTGGGACATTGATCAATTTATTGTTTGTAAAGTTTATGTGAGTGGATTTTGACTCATTTAATTTCAACCGCCACTTTTTCATCCAAGTGCTAATGTTATTAATACTTCTCTGTAGCTTCATTGAAGCCTCCTCGACCGTGGCTCCAACGGCCAACACAGCAGTATCTTCAGCAAAAGTTGCCATTGTTGTGTTTTCATTAACAAGGATGTCTCTTGTGTATAGTAGGTACAGGATAGGACCAAGTACGCTACCCTGTGGGACTCCTGCAGATATTGTCTTTATTTCGGAATATTCATTGCCTTGTTTGACCCGAAACATCCTGTCCATCAAATAAGATTTTAATATCTGGTGGAACTGATCTGGGAGATCTCTTTGCAACTTAAAGAGCAACCCTTCATGCCAAACTTTGTCAAAAGCTTCGGAGATATCGAGGAAAACAGCCGAGCAGATCCTCTTGTTTTCAAGAGATTCTTCAATTATCCCAGTCACTCTATGCACCTGATCGATAGTTGAATGCTGGTTTCTGAAGCCGAATTGGTGAGTTGGAATCAGCTGATTTTCTTCTATGACAGGTAAACAAATAAAAGATAGCAAATTTATTTAAAGAAGGAACTTTTCAAAACTTAAAACAAAACCAATAGACCTCTCAATAGATTATGTTTTTATGGTAACAAATTTAAGAACATACCGATTGCTTTGTAACTTTGGGAATAGTTTGTAGATGGAAATTAAACTTCGGAAGAAATTTGTATTGCCGAATATTTTAAACAAGAAAAACCATAAAAAATTTTATTTTTGTTTTTTGCTTATATTTTTAAATCGTGGACGAAACTCTAAACTTTTAATGGAAGAAACGTTATAGTATAAATAATGTAGAAATTTTAAAAACGAGTCTTTGCAAGTCAATCGATGCATTTAAGAACGAGAAAATAAAAAAACCCAGAAAAGTAATTATTTTGTTTCAAAAACTTATAATTTCGACATTTTAAATTTAAATCTGTGGAATTGTTTAAAATGTAAAAAGTTATTTAGTGGCATGTAGAATAACCACGCACACAGTTTTTTCAGTTTGATATATTAATTTTGAACTGTTTAAACAATTTACAGCGTTAATTATTTAAACAAAGACATATAATTAACATGCTAACAAAAACATATAAAAGTTGTCGAACTTGACCTGAACGTAGATATCATTAGCTTCAAAAGTTTATGTCAGATTAATGTAAAAATTCTGAGAAGATGGTTAAAAGTAGTCTCGAGCACAACCCAAAACCTGCGCGTCAAGGTTCGGAGTTTAGTAGAGTAAGGAGTTTGATCCGTTGGCAGACAGAAACACTGTTGTTAATTAAATTAATGCTTTGCGTACGGTTTATAAGGAAAAACTATCAAAAGTTAAATATTTATCAATGTAGATTGGACAAGAAATAGTTGCATGTAAACAATACCCACACTTTCGATTTATTGTAAAGATAAATTGTTACGATTTATCGTAGGGTGTAAACCGGGGTTTAGGGTTCACTTTTAAAACATTTCTCAGAAATATTACGGAAATCTGAATTTACCTTTTGAAGCACATGATGACTACTTTCAAAATCAGTTTAACAAATAAATTTAAATCGGATGTTACAATTAATTTATAAATATATTTACTATTTTATATGTTTACTATGAAACTTGGTTAAACAGTCAGTAAGCAAAATAAATACATCCTACAGGGCTCACCTTGAGCGTAGTTAATCTACAAGCCAATAACTATCATTTCACACAATTGGAAAGCTTTAACATTTAAATTTAAAAAATATACATATAAAAAGTTTATTTTCCGTGTTTTGTTTCGATTTTTTCAGTAAAAGAATGCATCTATTTAGACTTGGAATGTCTCATTTTAAAGGGTTTTAAATTTACTACCACTTTTTTATTGAAAGTATAACGTTTCATCCAGTGATTTACACAATCATAAGCAAAAACAAAAAAAGAAGATTTTTACGGTTTTCGTTGATTAAAAAATTTAATAAAAAAAATATGGTTTCGAAGGTGGTATTTTGATCAACAAACTATTCCTTAAGTAACAATGCAATCAATTTGATGTTAAATTGTTTAGATAAAACCTGCCTTTTTTGCTCTAACTTCTTGTCTGCAAGAATTATCTGCTTTATTTTAAACATAACTATTTATTGAATTAACTATATTTAAACTTACATGTATTACTCAAACAGGTATTTAAAGTATCGTCTTTTTACATTAATGGATTGCCTTAGTGTGTTGCTGCTGCAGCATTGATTGTATAACCGACGTAATTTTAAAAATATTCTTATGTACATAATATTAATGTATTTTTAAAATTATAACTTTTCTTATTATGTTTGAAATGTATGTTGTATTTCATTAGGGAAAAATGTTTAGATATATATTTGAATATATTTAATACTTCATTTTTTAAAAGCATTTAAAAAACAACGTAGTCATAATTTCCTTTTTAGAAACTAGATAGTTGTCTTTAAACAAGAACTTGCGACAACAAACACTCTATACAGGTCTGAGTGAGGAAATTCGATTCTGTTGTCTGCATTCAAAACCTCTCTCTACAAAGGAGACATCCATCTACACTCTGAACTTTGTAGTATTCAAACTTCAGGAAATGTGTTTACAACTATTTCCCTCTCCTCTCTAAATGCAACCGTCGATACACCTTAAACACACTAGGGTATAACACTTGAATTAAAGAAATGTTTAAGGATACACCTTAATATTTAACATTAAACAAAATTTTTTATATGTGTATACATATTATAGAATTTTTATATACACTATGATTTGCTTGCAAACGTTAAACATACAAGTAACTTATATTTATATAACAGTATTGAACATCTTAAGTTAATAATTTGTTTTTGTTAAAGCTTAAACATTTTTAGTTTATGATTTATAGTTTTCCATCCATGTAATTTAGTAAAATAAACACAATCCATTTTTAAACAAGATCTCCCCTTAAAAACATCCAATCTAGTTTAAAAGAGTAAGCGCCTAAGTTACTTGTGAAATTACTACAAGACAGTATTAAACCAATGAAAACAATATAATATATACTATATATTTAACCAAAATTAAACTACTGTTCGTTTAAAACTCCAAAGATAAGCACACGAATTTAAAAACTAGTTTAATTTAACAAAATATGATTTCTTAAATATGTAGTTTTGAGTGTTTTTCTTCGGAAATAAGTTATTTCGGAATAAATATATTATACAGAAATGCATTAAGTAATTTACTACACAAAGATGTACAAATGGTTTGGTTATTTATTATAAATATTTAACGATATTTCTAGAATTATGTTTGCTTATTATGTAGAGCCACCTTTGCCATGAAAAAATATAAAGTCTTAATGAAATTCCCATTAAGTGAGCATAAATAAATTTAATATAAACATTTCTTTGTGTAGTTTAATTTACGGGTTTAATCAATAAATTCACTTACCTGGAAATAAATTCACAAAATTACAGTAAAAAAGTCGATAATGTAATTACCAAATTTAGTGAACACAATTTTAAAGCCATACAGTTGAGATATGACTGACACATTATACACTGAGATATTGAATACACTGACACATTATAAATAAATACGAATTTTATTTTGATTCTGCATAATTGTTTATATTTAACGTGTTATATATTCATTTATCGTTTT
This sequence comes from Philaenus spumarius, assembly GCA_018207615.1. NCBI lineage: Eukaryota > Metazoa > Arthropoda > Insecta > Hemiptera > Aphrophoridae > Philaenus > Philaenus spumarius. The sequence goes on along the minus strand of JAGFPH010000395.1, from coordinate 280,444 downwards.
ATATTGCACACAGAAAGTTACATTTTTAAGCTTTATAAAACCAGAATATACTAATAACTAATAAACATGTTGTCATAATATAGACTACTTATAAGATAAAAAAATCCTTTATCACAAAATAAATGTCTAAACAGTTTTCCGTTTAGTTTTTGAGTTAGAACTAATTTCATACTAAGTATGCCTTATTTATTTAAAATCCAATAAATAGATTTAAAAAATACTTAACATTAAATTTGTAACATACTATGAATCATTAATAATATTATTTAAATAATACATTCTGTATTATTAACGAAGTTCCTTAACGCGGGTTGCGGTAGGAGTTAAAAAGAGAAAATGTAATGCGTAACGAAAAATGTGTTATTAATTGGTTGCTGTGGCAATGACAAATATAAAATACTAGTAACGAAAAAACGTTACAAATTGGTTGCTGCGGTAATGAATGTAAATACATCCAGGAAATATGTGTTTTGGTTCATCAATTTAAAATAAGAGACCATCGGTTCCGTCCTGCGTAGTTCAGATATTATAGTCAAGCTCTGAAATACATTCAGTAAAGATAAAATTTTAGTTTATCAGTCTAGATCTAACCTAAAATTATTATGTGTATATTTAATTTATTTTACCTGCCTTACCGGCAACATACCATAATTTTAGGTTAGGCCTAGAAAGTAATTTTAAGTCTAGGTCTAACCTAAAATTATTGCATGTATGTTGCCGTTAAGACAGGTAAAATAAATTAAACACACACACACACACAATAATTTTAGGTTAGGCCTAGACTGATGAAAGAACATTTTATGTTTATCGAATGTATTTACAATTAAGGGACATTTAATTGTGTTTACCATCTTAGCTTTGATGTTATAATGATTTCTTCACCATTATTATAATAACATAAACGTATGGAAACAGTAAATATTTGTACAAAAACAATCTAATAATAAGCGGCAATTGAAAGATTAAACTTATGTGTATATGTTGCTGTGAAGACTGAGAAAAGAATTGAAGAAAAAGCGTGATGAACTTCGTTCCTGACGGGGTCCCACAACCGCACACATTTACTTTTATGAGTATTATTTCCTTGATTAACTCGATATAACCACAGAAACACGATTTGGTTTAATATCGTGTATTTATATTCTAACAAATGAAAGCTTAACAAAACGGAATTTTTTATAACTACAGACTTACTGTTCTATAAATATGATTATTGTGCAACATGTTACCTTAATGGTAGTATTAGGAATATAACTTTTTTTACTGACAAATAATTATTGTCTGTTTTAGGTATGCTAAGCTGGTTCTTTAAATCTTCTGACATGATGTTTAAAAGGTATTATGTAAACTATATTGTAATAAATTTAAATATCTTAAAATAACTAGTTTTATTGTGAATTTCAAACTTATATGGGAATTTAACTTTTACCACACCAAATATTACAAGTTTGTAGTCGATTTCTTAACCAGTTATAGAAAAATATAAATTAACTATACCTTTTGAAATCACTTTCTTTTTAGTAGTAATATAATGTTACAAAAATATTTTATAACCAATAGAATAAGGTTTTGGTTTTACGTACAAGTAAATATCCCCTAAATATGGACAGATGTCCATATTTAGACATAGAAATTTCGACAGTCATGAGTATTCAGTGTAGCTTAATTTCAGTTATGTTTAAAATGAATGCTTAGTTTGAAATTTTATTTAATATTTTCAAGTACGCATTTTGTATAAATACTGAATAACTGAAATTGCAGTTGATCTTTTATTTATAATTTGTTAACGTAAACAGCACTGTAATGAAACCTGATCTACAGAATATTGTTGTATCTACTGCGTTATACACAAAACTGTCGAAAATCGCATTGCTTAAGTCCACTTTTCTAGTAAGTTAGTCCAGGTCTCTATATGAAACAGTAGTACATAAACTCGAAGAAATAACACTCAACGAGGTCGCATTGATATTAATACAGTCAATTTGTGCATCTGCACCTGTTTGTATTGGAAAATATGCAGTAGATACATGTGACCTACTTTAAAATGTAACTTCATTTTAAATGAAACAATTTACATACATATTGTATTTGCCACTTCAATGATCGCATACCTACATTGTAAGTATTTCACTGTCTCAGTGAAAATAGTTGCAGTTTGAAAATCTCTAGTGATTTTTGAATATTTACAAACATTGTAAATATAACAACGATATTAGAAACACTATTTTTAAGCATTAAAATATATTAGCCTTCAAGGTAGTTAAACTTTAAATACACAATGGCTGTTCACACTTACGACGAGTCTCTCTTTAGTACTCACAATATGCACCTTTGTACTACAGAGAATCCAAAAGCATCCAGGGAAACTTCATTTCAACGATGTTTCACAATCTATGTTTAGGCAGGAGTGATTGGGGATCAATTTGTGAACCCCACATATTTTAAGGTAATTCAAATTGTCCAATGTATTTGAACTTCCTCCGAAATGAATTGCCCCAGCTTCTCGAGGAATTTGAATAATCACGAAGAGCGGAGATCATCCTTCAACAAGAAGAAGCCTCTCATCACTTTTTACTTGATGTGCGTCGTTGGCTCAATGCAACCTATAAAACGGGATAGGTCGCGGTAGTGTTGTAGCCTGGCCCGCAAGGTAACCTTCCCACACTATAACTCAGCAAAATACCTGGGCATGACTCTGGATGCCAGGCTTCGGTGGAAAGAACATGTCAAAAAGAAATACAATTAACTGAACATCAGGTTGAGAAAGATGTATTGGCTGTTGGACAGAAAGTCCACGTTATCCCTGCACAACAAGCTAAAGCTATATAAACAAGTGCTGAAACCCATATGGACTTATGGTATACAGCTATGGGGATGTGCTAGAAATGCTAATAGGCAAATTATTCAGAGATTCCAAAATAGAACTTTGAGAATGATTGATAGCTAATGCACCATGGTATTTTCGTAATTGCGATCTACATAGGGATTTAAAAGTGACCACTGTTGCTGAAGAAATTAAAAAATGTGCTCAAAGAAATGAAAGACGGCTAAAAATTCACATTAATGAGGAGGTGTAAGCTTCTCAATGACGATGAACTTCAAAGAAGACTCAAGAGGACTAAGCCTTTTGAGCTGACATCATAGATCAACCTACTAGGAGCGCCGATGGGTTAACCTGGACTGAAAAATTACATGTTATAGTAGTGTAGAAACAAGAGTTCTGGGCCAAATCTGACCTTTTGACCCCAGGTCACCTGACCCTTGCCCCCAAAGGTCAAGATAACAAATTGCCCGTGACTAATTGACCGTGACGCGATAACAAATTGAGCGTGACTAATTGTTTAAGGTCACGTGACCCTTGACCAAAGGTCACCAGATAATAAATTGGCCGTGACGCGATAACAAATTGAGCGTGACTAATTGTTTTTACGGTCGATCGAGCGTGTAATCGTAATATATATAAATTGGTCGTGACGCGATAACAAATTGAGCGTGACTAATTGTTTTTACGGTCGATCGAGCGTGTAATCGTAATATATACGGGTCGTCGATAAAAAGTTACGGTTCGTTCGATTGACGTCGGTATCGAATAGATTCTTGGAATCTATCGATTTCTAAGAATCGTATACGTGTTGACGCCAATAGTTCTGGTTCGTTAAGAAAATGTTACGGGTGTCTGGTAAAAATATACGGGTCGTTAATAAACAGTTATGGTTCGTTCGATTGACGTTAGTATCGAACAGATTCTTGGAATTTATCGATTTCTAAGAATCGTATATGTTGACGCAAATAGTTCTGGTTCGTTAAGAAAATGTTACGAGCGATTGATAAAAATATACACATGGCTGGTAAAAATATACGGGTCGTTAATAAAAAGTTATGGTTCGCTCGATTGACGTTAGTATCGAACAGGTTCTTGTAATTTATTGATTTCTAAGAATCGTATATAAAACGAATGCATCGCAATCAAGTATTTTTAAAACGTATCTTAAAATGATGGCGACTAATGAGATCAATGCAATCTAGTATTTTTTATTGTAATATGCTTTAAATACTGGTAACTTTTGAAGACGAACATCATTCTGTATTGTTACGCTTTTATTCAACTATTAAATTAGTTTCTAGTATATTACTAATTACTATACTGTGCAAAATGGAAATAGAGCAATCCGTAAAAAGAAACCAGGAGAGCGCTGCGGCTGAACGTATTAAAAAATGTCCACCTGAAGGACAGCCTTGCAAGGAATGGTGGGAAAAAAATAAGGAGTATTTGGAGGAATGCAGCACCATCTCAAGAACGTCTCAGTCTCTTGAAACGCTGGCTGAAAGGTTAAAGGAGATCGACGAAGACTTAACGGACAACCAGTATTCTATTGAAGAAACAGATGAAACTTTGGAATCCATTCAGGATTATTTAAATAAATTGGCGGCTGAGTTTCACGTAACTACGGAAGGCAGCATGAATGTAGAACCGGCTCCTCCTGAAGAAACTTTTGAATCCATTCAGGACTATTTAAATAAATTTGCGGAAGAAGTTGCTGCAGAGTCTCCTTTAACTACGGAGAACATGAATGAAGATGAATTCGACAAGTATGTTGAGGAATTGCTGGACGATATTGAAGACGAATTTTTATTGCAGTGAAAAGGTAGCAATTATGTATGAAAATGGTTAGTAGTTAAGTGTATGTGATAGAGTTAAGACGTTAAATTAATGATGAAAATCCTTGTTTGTGTTTTATTAATATTAGTTTTAACAGAAAGTAAAATTTATACAAGTAATAATACATTAGATGCATTGCAATATCTTCAGATTTTTGGATTTTTGGAAAATAGTAATGAAACATTGACTGCAGTGAATAATACAGTACTTTCCAGCGCTTTGTTTATTTTTCAAGAGTACTATAATTTATCCTTAGATGGTCAATTAAATAATGAAACGTTAAATTTAATGAACTTTAAACGGTGTGGTGTACGAGATGATGTATCTGGGTTTTCTGCTTCTACAGTTAAATGGAAAAAATTACATATTAAATGGCATTATTCTTACGCTAATTCTAATGTATTAAAAATTACTGAACAAGCGTTTAAAATATGGGAAAGTAATTCTGATCTTTCATTTTCACATAATATACATAGTCCAGATATATTAATATCAAACAAATATCTTAGTCATAAATATCAAAAACTAAACCAATACTATTGTCCATATGAATTTGATGGCAGAGGTAGTGTATTAGCGCATTCGTTTTTCCCAATTGCAGATGGATCGACTGTAGAAATACATATAGACAACGAAGAAAATTGGTGTTCAGCACAGCATTGTTTATCTGATCAATCAAATTTACTACATGTTTTAGTGCATGAAATCGGACATGCATTAGGCTTAAGACATTCAAATGACCGTAAAGCTATTATGTTTCCTTATTATAATGACAAAATAATTAAACTAGGATATGATGACATTTTAGGAATACAAAGTTTATATGGTCCTCCTCGTTTACCAGTTTCAACAACGTCTACGACATTACGTCCCACAGTGACTACAGTTTCAACACCTACAATTACACCTGTAGAACCAAATCTATGTAATTTAAAAAATATTAACACTTTTCTAATAGTACATAATCATTTATATATTTTTCATGAGAAATGGGTTTGGCTTGTTAAGTTAGGGGAAGTCTCATATCACAGCGTTTTGTATTTACCTGATTGGTTGCCTTTTCTTCCACAAAACTTTACAAAAATATCTCATGTTTATCAAAGACCGTCAGGCGAAGTAGTTATTTTTATTGATTGTCTAATATATATGATTGATTTTCCTTCTTTAAATCTTGTAAGTAATTATCCAAAACATTGTATAGATTTAAATTTACCAAAAGCATCTGTTATTAATGGAGTGGTTAATACGTACAATGGACATACTCTAATTTTCTATAACAAAATATATTTCGCTGAAATTAATGAATGCTCATTCAAAGTTAAATATTATGGGTTAATATATGAAAGATTACCAGGTATACCACCGTGTATTGGCTCATGTTTTAGGTATAAAAATGGATTATTTTATTTCTTTCAAAATGAAACGTATTTTGAATTTGATGAATTTTCTAATCAGTTAATTAGTGCAAAAACCTTCGATCTTTCCATTTTCGGAATAAAATGTTCAAAAACGTCATTTACAGAGATTTTAGATCGTTTTAAAAAACTTGTAACTAAATTAGACACCATGTCTATATCATTAGAAAACGTTTAGTAGAAGTGATAAGGTATTATTTTTTGTATTGTATTTTTTGTGATGATGTTACCTGTATTGATTGTGAAGTTACCGTAGGAGAACCAGATTGTAAGTTAGCAAATTTGTAATAAATATTGTATTCATATTATAATGTGTACTGCTTTCTTATTTCATTTCGTCGTCAGTTACTAAACTATGAACATCAATGTGAGAAGAGAAATTGCTAAAGAATTACATAAGCAAGTGCGAAAAAATTTTCCTAGTCGTTATGTAGAAGTAAAGGGATTAAATGATTTATACCAGGCTGACCTTGTAGAAATGATACAATTCTCTAAAGTAAATAAAGGTTATAAATATATTCTAGTGATAATAGATTGTTTTAGTAAATATGCAATAGCAGTTCCAATAAAGTCTAAAAGTGCTTATGAAATAGAAAAAGCGTTGAAACCTATTTTAGATAAACACCCAATGCGTCATTTTCAAACAGATAATGGTACAGAATTTTACAATTCTAGAGTAAAATTATTACTAGATAAATATAATATAAATCATTATTCAACTTTTTCTGATAAAAAAGCTTCCATTGTAGAAAGACTTAATAGAACTTTAAAGGGTAAAATGTGGCAAGCATTTAGTGAACAAGGCAGTTACAAGTGGTTAGACTTACTTCAAAATATTGTTAATAAATATAATAATACACCTCATAGAACGATAGGTATGAGACCAATTGAAGTTAATAAAAATAACGAATTTTTAATTTTAAAAAGACTAGGTAAAAACAGAAGACTAAAAGTTGCAAAACGTGATAAGTTCATTAAAGGAGATAAAGTTCGAATAAGTAGATATAAGAAACAGTTTACTAAAGGTTATTTGCCTAATTGGAGTAATGAAGTGTATATGATTTGGAAAGTACATCGTACAATTCCAACAACGTATTTTTTGAAAGATGAATTAGGTAACATTATAAAAGGTGGGTTCTACGAAGAGGAGCTCAGTAAAACAAAGTACAGCGATATATATCTAATAGAGAAGGTGATTCGAAAAAAGGAAATAAATTGTTAGTGCGTTGGCTTGGTTTCGATAAATCCAGTGACACGTGGATTAACAAAAAAGATTTAAAATGAAAACAACAAAACAAAAGGACTCATTATCAATTATAAATTTTGATTTGTATTTAAATAATCATATAAACTGTAGAAAAAAACACGGTCCCCTTTTACCCAATTCAATCAGATGCATTATTTGCGGACCATCTAATTGCGGAAAGACCAATTTAATGTTTAATTTAATTTTTCATCCAAAAGCTTTGTTTTTCGAAAATATTTACATTTTTTCCAAGTCGATAAATCAACCTAAGTATAAATTTCTTACTCGTATATTCTCAAAAATACCTGAAATAGGATATTTTATATTTACTGAAAATGATGATGTGTTTCATCCAAACGAAGTGAAACCTAATTCTATTATTATATTTGATGATGTAGCTTGTGAACGTCAGAATAATATTAGAAATTATTTTGTTATGGGCCGTCATAACGATATTGATTCATTCTATCTTTGTCAAACTTACAGTCACATTCCAAAACAATTGATACGTGACAATGCAAATTTTTTAGTTTTATTTAAACAAGATGACACAAACTTGCGTCATGTATATAACGATCACGTGAATACAGACATGAAATATGATAAGTTTAAAGAAGTATGTTCGATTGCATGGTCAAAAAGTAAAAACAGTTGTTTTATAATAGACAAAGACCGACCTATAAATAAAGGAAGGTACAGAATTGGATTTGATGAATTCATATTGATATAATCAGTTAGTGTTGCGATGGATGAGAGTGTAGATGTCAAAGATCATTACAAAGCATCAAACATACAAATGTTATCAGAGCAAACAATGGCTGTGAAGAAAGTTCCGAATCCGCTTTATTGTTGTGAACTTAAGTGTTTTATTAGAAGAAGAGTTGTAGTCGACGGTATTGCGTGTAGGGTGTGTAATTACTCATATTTTTGTCATTGCAAATGTATAACCGCTCAAAAGCATATCTGGAAGATTGTACTATATAAAACTCAATTCGAAGGATTTGCCTGTTGCGAAGACATATGCGCTCGTTTCACGTGGAATGAATTGTTTAATTGTAAGAGGTGTAGTTGGCATAAGGATATATGCAACTGCGTTTTGGAAAAATGTAAATATAACAAGACTAGCTGGTTGTATGAAAACGTAAAAAGCATAGCAACGGAAGTTGTGAATAAAGTTCAGAACCCAGATTATTGTTGTGATCTTCAATGTTTTGCCACAGAAGGAACTGAAGTCGACGGAATTGCGTGTAGAGTGTGTAATTATTTCTCTTTTTGTCATTGTAACTGTAAAACCGCTCAAAAAGAAATCCGAACGATAATTTTATATAAAACTAAATTTGAAGGATTCACCTGTTGCGAAGACATATGCACTCGGTTCACATGGAAACAGTTATTCAGTTGTAAGAAATGTACTTATAATCATCGTTATAATACACTATGCCGATGCGTTTTGGAAAAATGTAAAACAAACCGAACTGATTGGTAACTGATTGTGTATAACGAAATTGTCAATTAAATAAACAAAAAAATGTATATTATAAAAAATATACGGAAGCGTAAAGTTATTTGAATTACCTTGAACATTCTAAGGATAAATCTGTAATAGCGATTGGAGAATGGTGTAAAGATTTGTACGATTAGTTTAAAATGAAAGTGTTGGAAAGTAAATCGACAGTATACATCGAGGTGGTGGGTTAATAAGTTATATTTAAATTCTACCTGGAAAAAATTGTAAATCGTACTACAGAGTTACTATCAAAGAGTTAAGTTACTAAATTCTAAGGATAACCCTTTAATAACGAGTAATATTTTGTATGAAAATAAAAACCAAATAGTTTTAAAATGAAAGCTGTGCGAAGCAAATCGCACAGTATACATCGAGGCGGTGGGCTGATAAGTACTATTTCAACTCTACCTGGAAAAATTTTAAATCGTGCTATAGACTTATTACCAGTCGAATTACACATACCAGGATATCAATATTGTGGACCAGGTACACGGTTACAACAAAGATTAAATAGAAACGATCCAGGTATTAATAAATTAGATCAAGCTTGTAAGGATCACGATATAGCATATTCAAAATATACAGATTCAAATCATAGAGCTATTGCTGACAATCAATTGGCTAATAAAGCTTGGCAACGAGTCACATCATCAGACGCTAGTTTTGGAGAAAAAGCCGCTGCGTACGCGGTGACTAATATTATGAAAATGAAAAATAAATTAGGAGGCGGTAAAACTAGTAACAAGAAGAAAGGAAACGATAAAACTAAGAATGAAGGAGGAAAAAAGAAGAGAGCTTGTAAAACCAGCAAAGCACTTCTGAATGCATTTCGTCTTTTGAAAGAGAAATGCATTGATAAGAAAAGTGATAAAGTTAAAAAGAAAAACAGTACAATTAAAAAGAAAAGTGGTACAGGTTACTATTTAAAACCATACAAAGGCGGAGGAAGTAAAAAAAAAAAAAAAAATATTATTAAAATTACCTAATCGAGCGTTATCAAATACTGATTTAGAAAAATATGTTTTTGAATTGAAAATACCTAATTTCAGAGGTATATTTATGCGTGATAACCTTCCTTATAAAATTTTACAAAATGAAAACGGTATTGTAAATTTAGATAGTGTTCAAGGAAAAGGAACTCATTGGGTATGCTATCGTAAAATAAATGAGAAAATATCTTATTTTGATAGTTTCGGTAATTTAAAACCTCCACCGGAACTAATAGATTATTTCAAATCGTCTTCGAATAATGTAAACATTTATTATAACTACACCACTAAACAGAAAACGAATACAATTAATTGCGGTCATTTGTGTTTAGCGTTTCTAACAGGAAACATCTGATGATATCATGTTATGCTTAAACGGGAGAGGCTCGCAATTATCTTGTGATATTTTTCCGCCAATAGATTTATCTACTCATAAATATGAAATTGGTTTAATCGATCTCATGACGTATAATACAATTCCAAATATTGAAAAAAATGTTAATGATACATTTCACTATGGAGAATTTTTTATTAAAATCCCTGAAGGATCTTACGAATTAGAAAATATGATTTCTTTCTTAAAAGAGACTATGAAACATGAAAAACATGTTGTATTGGATATACGAGGAAATAATAATACTTTGAAAACTAGAATCTTCTGTTCAAAACTTATAAGATTCGACAAGCCTGGTAGCATTGGTCCATTATTAGGATTTGAAAAGAAGAAATTGGAACCTAATATATGGCATACTTCTTCAAATACTGTCAACATTAACAAAGTAGATACAATACGTGTTGCTTGCAACATTGTGCGTGGCTCATATAAAAATGGTGTGAAGGTCATATTCTTCATGAATTTTATCCCTTAGTTGAGCCAGGTTATAAAATTGTTGAAAAACCGACCACCGTAATATACTTACCTTTAAATATAACTGGACTTCTTCACAACGTATCAGTACGGCTAGAGGATCAGGAGGGGCAACTTATAAATTTCAGAGACGAATCTGTTACACTGAGACTTCATTTAAGACGTGAATCTACTTAAGTATGGTATTAGTTTTCAATAATAACAGAAGTAATAATTTACTACCAACCACCAGTTCTAAAAATCTCACTTTTATAAAGTTGACCAGGAGCAACCAAGAGTTTCTAGAATCTTTAGGCTTTATGGTCAATCGAAAATATGTTACAAGTAGATGAAAAAATTATTTTCGATGAAACTATTATCGATTTGGAATACCATACTCATCTGCCATATGCGCAAACAACATATGGGTTAAACGATGAAATACGTATACCTGTTCACCAGCAGAATGTATACACATTGCCTAGCAAAAGTTACATATACATAGAGGGAACGTTTAAAGGAATAAAACCTGATGGTGTTAATGAGGATGATAAAATGGAACTTGTCAGCAATGCGATGGCTTTTCTTTTCGACGAAATACGTTATGAAATCTGTGGTACAGAAATTGATCGCATAAAAAATGTAGGAATAACATCTACAATTAAAAATTTACTAACAAGTCGCGAAGACGAAAAGAATATATTACTAAACGCAGGTTGGAGGTTGGATACATTGCCATTGAAAATTAAAAAAACATTTTCATTTTGTATCCCATTAAAATTACTACTTGGATTCGCCGAAGATTATAAACATATAATTATGAATGTGAAACAGGAGTTAATACTGTTAAGAAGTTCGTCGAATGTAAATGCGATTGTAACAACGGAAACAAGTTCTAAGGTTGATCTAGTTATAAATAAAATCTTTTGGAAAATACCTTACATTAGAGTTTCAGATGAGTATAACCTATCACTGTTACGATTAACAGATAAAGATCAACCTATATCTGTTCCATTTCGTCGTATGCAACTTCAAGAATATCCTGCGTTACCGGAAACTAAAAATATAACTTGGACAGTGAAAACAGCATCGAATACAGAGAAACCACGTTACGTAATAATTGCGTTTCAAACAAATAGGAAAAATAGCAATAAAAATGCTAGTCATTTTGATTTTTGTAATATTCAAAACGTTAAATTATATCTGAATTCACAATACTATCCCTACGATAATTTTAATGGGAACAAAGCAATTATTTACGATATGTTTGTGAAATTTCAATCGTCCTATTACAGCGATAGCGACAACAAACCTTCTGTCGACAAGGATACATTTCTCGCCAAAACCCCGCTATTTGTTATAGACTGTTCAAGGCAAAATGAAACATTGAAAACAGGAGCTTTGGATGTACTCGTGGAGATCGAAGCAAGTGAAAATATTGGTGCACAAACAGCAGCTTACTGCCTTATAATTCAAGATGGACTTGTAGAATATACACCTTTGTCTGGTATTGTAAGAAAAATATTTTAGTATTAATAA
>JAGFPH010000395.1:189994-259393 GCA_018207615.1 Philaenus spumarius | reverse complement strand
TATAACACGAATGTTTAGAGCTTGTGTTAGGAAACTCTTTAGTTTAAGTTCGGTCAAAATCGGATAAACGGTTCTTGAGTTATCGAATTTTAAAATATTTTGCCCCTTCATTTTTTTGGTTATGCAACCCATATAACACGAATGTTTAGAGCTTGTGTTAGGAAACTCTTTAGTTTAATTTCGGTCAAAATCGGATAAACGGTTCTAGAGATATCGAATTTTAAAATATTTTGCCCCTTCATTTTTTCGGTTATGCAACCCGCACAACATGTGGTCAACATACCTTGGGTGAAGTTTGGTGGTCATAGGACTTACCGTTTGTGAATTTTACCATAACTTTTTATTAACGATCCGTATATTTTTACCAACCATGCATATGCAAATGTAATTAACACAATGTTAACATTATATTCCAACGAAGCGTAACTTTTTATCAATCGCCCGTAACATTTCCTTAACGAACCAGAACTATTTACATAAACGTGATCCATTTTATTAAAGGCCCGTATATTTTTACCAACGGATCGTACATTTTAACGATTCATTGCGTTGCTCTCGTTTTATATTTAACGAGTTGTTTTATATACATTATAACACTTTATATGAAAATGTAATTAAACTTTTGAAACATACTGTGTTAACATTTTCTTAAAGAACCAGAACTATTGGCGTCAACACGTATACGATTCTTAGAAATCAATAGATTCCAAGAATCTATTCGATACCGACGTCAATCGAACGAACCGTAACTTTTTATCAACGACCCGTATATATTACGATTACACGCTCGATCGACCGTAAAAACAATTAGTCACGCTCAATTTGTTATCGCGTCACGGCCAATTTATTATCTGGTGACCTTTGGTCAAGGGTCACGTGACCTTAAACAATTAGTCACGCTCAATTTGTTATCGCGTCACGCTCAATTTCATATCGCGTCACGGACAATTTGTTATCTTGACCTTTGGGGGCAAGGGTCAGGTGACCTGGGGTCAAAAGGTCAGATTTGGCCCAGAACTCTTGTTTCTACACTACTTGTTATGTTGTTAGATTTAAGCTGATTGATAGTTCATAGAACTAGTTGCAGTAAAAATAGCAATAATAAAAAAAATTGCGACGTTTTTAATTACGTTCGTTTTTAATTTGATTACTATTGTTTTATTTCTAATTTGTGTTTTTATTTATTATTTATTCTGTTTACCATTATGTTATTACAATCAATTACTTATGCGGTTCCTAATGAACGTATTATGTCCGATTACCTGACATGAGATTTATATTCAATAATGCTCTTATTAAAAATAATAATTAACAATATTTGCAATGTTCTTAAATAAAATCGATCCAATTTTATGAGTGCTTAAACAAACTTAAAATTTCATAAAAATTTATTTTTTTACTTTTAACGTCTTTTTAAACAAATAGTTAAGTCAAAAGATTTAATAATGTATTTATTTTTATTAAACATTTTACGGGGCATTCGAATATGTAATTACAATATCAATTTGAGTTCTTATATGCTGAGAAAATTGTTTTGTTGTTTTATAAAAGTAACACATTTCGAAAAATATGAAAAAATTATTTTTTTGATCGTTATTTTTCGAATAGAAAATGTTTAAATAAACGGATTTAATACATTTTTTAGTGTCTACTTTATCCACACACAAAGTTTAACACTATCTTTGGTCTACCAAAGAACACTATGCCGTACACTATTGGAACACTATGCCGTACTAAAAACTTCAAATTAAATATATTTATATAGATTTTGTAACAAAAAACGTTTTCAAATATTAAAGCGGAAAGTAAAAATATAAACCAAAATAAAAATATTGTTAATAGCAAATACACTTCTACACATGTCATCTACCACAAATTTTCTAATTAAAACACATAATACTATCACTATTTGTCATTTATGAAATAAAACCAAAAATATAAATAAATAAAAATAAAGCCCGATGATTGTTTATTGTATAACTACTAAACTTCTATCTTGACTTCCACTTCTAAACTATTTGCCTTTACTATTTTCATCGCATTACTTCTGAGAATAATTATTTACATCATTAAAAATGCCCAATATAAGGGAGTATACAAAAAAACAATTGTGAGTGCAGTTCCAACCCATTCTTTCCATTGAGAAGAGAATCTTCTTCCATAAGTTAATTAAGAAAATGCGAGTTAGGAAATCCTTAGTTAGATGACTAAACGTACTAAACAAAAGAAAATGTATAATATTTTATTGAAACATAAAGAGATTGTAGTGAAAGATTTATAATTAATTATCAAGTATTTAATTAAAGTTATACACACTTTTTATAGAAAAAGTTGTAGAAGTATATTCCGAATGATATATTTATATAAACAAGTAGTAAAAAGGCAATACATAATTTGGAGAATTATATTATAACTATTAATAGCATAACTGTATATATAAAAAACTCAGTTAATATTGTAACCAATGTTTAGGCCTAAGCAAAAATAGCTTTTACAGGTATAAACATTAATAGTTTTTGTAAGTAATTTCCAAAAATAACATAAATATAGGCTCTGTGAACGTTACGATTTGTGGTTGACTTATACAATAAATAAAGATCAGTATAAAAGGTAACCAAACGACAAACAGTTTACATAATAATTGCTAAAGTGATTTATGTCTTCCTGTCACGTGAAGGGAGGCCTGTTATGTATTCAGTTATTCGGTTTGTTCCAGAATTTAAAAGTTAGATTCTCCTTTCTTAAAATTATTTGACGGATTCTTTTACGTAATCAAAAACAAAATTAAGTTATTATACATTACAATTACAATTTTTACTGACTGAAGACATTGTGTATTGTTAGACAGTGTTTCTGAAAAATACAATTTTTCTTCTAAACATAATTGTTTACTTGCACACTATACTATAGTATAGAGCAAGTATAGTGATCGCAAAAAAAAATCGATGTTGAGATGTTTGTTGAAGTATCCGTTTTGGGACCCCCTGAGTCCAAAATGTCTTTCTATATGTCTGTCTGTCTGTATGTTTACAAAGCTAGAGAGAAAACTATTAGATCGATTTCGAACAAATTTGCACCAAACATGTAAATTAGGCATGTATAGATGAACAAAAAAAGGTTTTAAACATTTCGAAAAACAACCGCCTTTTTTGACCAAAAAACCCCCAACAATATGTTATTATTTCTTTATAAAAAAAACGTCTCTAACGATTTTGATAAAATGTTTCTTATTTGAAGCACTTAAAGTATCCTACCATATGCAAAAACCCGCATCTTTATAAAAATTCTCTTTTAGCTAATAATAATAATAATGACAGATTTTTGGGGGTTTTTGACCAAAAGAGGGTTGTTTTTCAAAAAATTTCAAAACCGTCTTTTTGTGTATCTATACAGGCCTAATTGACATGTTTAGTGCAAATTTGTTCAAAATCGATCTAATAGTTTTCTATCTATCTAATAATAATAATATTTATTAGTTACTCTCCTACTTTATTGCATCCCATCTCCTACTTTCATACAATATGAATAGTGTATCTGTTTAATAATTTAAATAGGATTTTGAGAAAATATGTGTCAGTTTCAGGTACCGTTTATTACTTTGAATGTGTTGGTCACTTGGTCTTCTAATTAATCGTAAACATTATGTATTGAAAATTGCTTAACACTAGTATTTGTCTCTTATTAATGAAATCATTTTAAAGCAATAAGAGATAGTTCAATAGATGACAGAACGTAGACAATTAGTTAAATATCTTATTATGACATTCAATCCCTATTATAGTGATGTCTTGTATCGTATCTTAATCAAATTTATATTACGTTTAGTGGGACCTTAAAGTCTATACTTTTTATTAAATGGAATGCTGTATTTTGTGAACACAAAGAGTTAAGTGATGAATAAATTGGTAATGAAATTAAGATATTTTTCCATGCAGTTGTTTAAATTATTCTGCAACAAAAACTTCGTTTGAGAGATTAAAACTCTTATTCAGCTAATTTAAAAGCACACATATTCGTAATACTTTAATATATCTGAGGAAACACTTACTTTCCAGACGCCATTACAGTACATTCCACCCTTACGACCCTTTTGGCGTCGGTTTATACAAATTACTAACTCGGCAATATTAATACATGGATGAGGAATTTCTTGGAAGATTTGAATAGCCGCATTATTTACCCCTATTCTGGCGCCAGAGAAGTCCAAGTGATTACCTCAGAGATTGTTAATAAATAACAAACACCGTCATAATAGGGAAATAAGTTTATAATGCACGTCTGCCTATATTAGCTTTTGTATATTCTCAAAGAAAAAATTGCATTTACATTGCATATAAACTTATAAATGTGCTGCACTTTAGTAATATTAACCATTGAATAACATGTAATAATTATTTAGGTTTAGGACATAACAACCTAACTGAAATACTTGTATTAGGTCTTGAGTCTAACTTCATAAGACTAGTTAACGTAATAAAAAAAAATATTCACAATTAATTATTAATGAGTTACTAAATAATTAAAGGCAGAATTAAAAAATGCTTCTGAAAATTATATAAAATAAATGTCACCACAACATTCAGTAACATAGTTAGCCTTTAGTAATTTTAAGCCCTTAAACACAATATCCTATAAGTGTACTCAATGAATGTATGGGAAGTTTCGAATAAATATGGGATACAAAATAGTTAAGAAAATGTTTAATAATTTTTATACAAAGCTATTATTTGTTGAGCTCAGTTAAAAGTTAGGGCATAGAAGAACTTTATGTACTCTAAATTATGACTTATATTTAAACTAATATTATAGTAAATAATTTGGATGGCCTTATATTTAACTTGACAAGGCTACTTAAACTAAAACTGACAGTTATAAATTTAAAAAAAAATAACAAATTAAATTCAATACTGTACATTTTTACTTTATGAACCTCCATTGTTAAAGCTTAAAGGCACAGAAATTAAGATAATAATTAAAAATTTATATTTAAAACCGTAATGATGAAAATATACAATAATTTTCGAAAAGTATTTGTAAAGCACAATAAGGTTTGTTTTTGAATAGATATTTGACTGTGGTTTGTTTAATTTACTAAACAATAATTGTTTTAAATATTGCAAACTTAAATTTTTGAAATGTTTGTCTTCTTGGAAATGTAAAGGAACATTATTTTTTTAAATTTCATTGTGAAGGTTAGGTAGAATTACCTAATCGTGTAGAAACTGAGAAATGCATTTTACTAGAAAAACTTTTAATGTATTGCAAGTATTTAATTAATTAGGAATCGTTTAGAATTATTAACTAGACAAGTGATAAGAAGAGTAATAATTGTAAACTATGAAACTGATATGATATTATCATTTAATCACAAATTAATATGAATAAATAACACAACGTAATGATAGAACTACCAGTCGCATTCTTTCCTTTAATTAACTTACGAAATTTGTCTTTAAATTTATAATTACTAACGAATTCTTTTCAGAAATTATAAATCACAATTACCATATATTCACTTTTACTACTTTTGGTTTATTTAAATTGGTTCTACATGAAAGTTATTTAAGTAATTGCAATAAATAACTTCTGATTTGTTGATTATAATTAATTGCTTCTTTTAATTCAACTGGGGAATTTCATAAGGATTCAAGTTTTAATTTTAATTTATAATGTATTATATAACTAAACATTTGTATTTATATAAAAAATATGCGAAATATTATTCTATTCATAATATTTACATCTACATTTACATTTATTTATCAGGTAACTGTTTAAATTCATTCAAACTTGTCGTAATCGCTAACGTAAGTTTAAATACCAACTTTTTTGTTTCGTTTAGGACACCTAACTTTTATAAGTAAGATTTCTTTCTAAAGATAAATAGATATACAAAGTATTTAATAATAATTGTAATTCGTTATTATCTTTAATAACAGCACTTATAAATATATTATTTATCGTAAAAGCCCTATTAATATTAGTATTTATTATAATAATTGCAGTTTGGTAATTGCAGATTCTCAGGAACGAGATGTAACCTAAAATTGTGATTAATAAAGTCAAATAATCAGACATACATCCAGTTTATCAAAATCCTTTAGATCCTCATACATTAGGCAATAAATAACTAGTTTGTCATCGATAGAAATCATGTTTACAATTTATTACTTTAATCTAACATTGTCAAAAAGTTATTAGACCACTTCTAGACTGTATTGAAAACCTGAATATGCTTCTATATTGATAGAGAATTTCAACTAATTACTTAGATTTTTGTAATACCTTGTTTAAAACAGAGAACATTGAGGCATTGACTGCACATACAACATAGTTTAACTATTCAATATTATTAAAGAATCAATACAGAGTGGTTTTGTTTGTGAAATTTTACAATTAATCTGAATAAAATAAACAAATGAATAAAACAAACTACCCAAATTTGTAAAAAAAATTGTGTACTTGCACTCAAGGTTAAACCTCGTTGAAGGAAAAACATATTTTATCCCAATTTAGTTCAAATACATAAATTCCTCCTTATTTTATATTTTGTATAAAGTATATCAAAAAATGGTTCAGACCAATAGTAATAGTATTTATATTTGAAATAAGATGTGATACAAAACGAAAAGATAAGAAAATGTACGTCCAAAATGTATTTTGAGTGTCTGGCGACATAGATAAACTAGCGCGATTGCATTGTGCCTCTGACATCGTGGGCGTGGTATGAGATCAAAGCATATTACAAAGACTTATGGTCTGCATTGTACAGAAACAAATGTAAAAGGATTTTTTTTATTTTTGAATGATTCATCAATCAACGTTTGTTCCTACAATAACTTATAAATATCACTTCATAGCTTAATGGCATGTGAGATCAAAGCAATGTCTACTGATGGAGTGTGGTTTTCAACAGATATTAAATTAATTTTGTATACACATTTTCGCTGCATAAAGGAACATTATGTTATAAAAATATAAGGTAACACATTGAAAGAGTAGGCAGTTTTAAAACACCGGAATATCTTTATTATTTATGTAATTTAGTCAAAACAACAAAATATAAATATTGTTAAATTCAAGAATAGTGAAAATAAAATTTGGACCATTTTAGTTTTATATTATTCACTACAGTATATGTCTATCTATATATATATTAGTTAATTAAAAAGTATCTTATTTTTATTAAATAATACACTAGTTTTAGGAGTTATATAAACAATTTGATTTACCTCTTTTTGCTGCAATTAGATTAATTTTAGCAGATGATTATGGTCAATTCAGTGTTGGTAGATGTTACTTCATAGAGAAACAGAGGGATTAATATCAACTAAACCGTTAATTAACTCTAATATGCACAAAAACGTTTGAAACGGAAATTTCAGTTATAACCGACCATTCTACCGCAATATCATAAGCAATAACATTTTACAACGTAAAAGTATTAGCAAGCTTATCAAATTATCACTAAAGGAACACTTTAGACGCAATAGCAATGAGAAAATATTAAAACAATTTTAATAAAGACCATGGCTATTTGGAAACTCGTTATTTTAAAAATAAAAACAAAATTCAGCTTAGAATATTCTAGACACACCAACTGTCACAACAAAATTATTGGAATTGACATGTCTAAACAATCCCAGGTAGTTAAACGGTCGACCAACAAAGGCATAAACGATCCACTCCCAGGCCTAAATAATATAACCTTAGGCCTAGGCATTTCGCTTTACTTGAAATTTGATAAGCTTGAAAAACGGGGATCGTGTAAAATGCCGAAACGTCACAGTACTCAACGTGCAGACAATAGTAGCCCGGTCGATTTCCGAAGATCAGGTACATATTAATAATCTATAAACTGTTAAAACCTTCATTATTATATAAGTAAATGGTTATTATTTTATACTGCAATGTATTAAAAAATATGTGTTTACCAAATATACCCAAAATGTCACTATCAAAAGTATTAATTTATAGTAATGTAGCTATGAAACTATCACATTTAAATAAGCTTTAAAATGTTAGAAAATTCTACACAATTATATTTAACTGTTTCTAAGACATATTATCATATTACATTTGAACTATGTAAGTATATATACATTAATCAAACAGTATTGCCTACAACTAGGAAAAAGATTGTCTTTGTTTCGAGCAGAAGTTTTCGAACAATAACAAAAGATATTTCTAAAACAAACATAAATTCAATAGGAATGTCAGTCATCCATAGTAACATAGTAATGCTTAGATATAGCTTTAAGAAGTCTAATAATAATATGGGTAAAGTTTAATTTAATATTTTATGGAAATTGTGATAGGTGAAGTGAAATAAGTGTAATATAATAATATGTTTCTGTCTTCACTGAAAATATTGTATTTCTCAGGTGTAATGTAAAGAGACGGAATTTTTCACTGTTATTAACTAATATAAATAAATATTTAAATCAAGCAATTTGTTTATTTTTAATACAAATGTTTTTAGTCGTACTTTTTTAACTAACATGATTTTATTTAGTTTTTAATTCAATTTGTTTGGTCTAATTTTAATTGTGTATTAGCTAGTTTTTCCTTCTTACGTTTATAATTTTAAATTTTAATTTAAGTAAAAGAGAGTATGTATTGGTGAACATTTCTCAATTATAAAAAGAATAATTGTTGTTTACTAGCAAATGCAAATGTTTAAATCATAACACAATATTAACTGGTTTAAATAACTAATAGTGATACGACTCTACTCAGACGGAATTTGCAAATATCCCATATTCTATTATATAATCGTACTCATAAGTTTGCACTTTGAAAGTGATGAATACCCTAATTTGTCATTAGTGTAACCATTTAAAGGGAAGGAGGAACAAAGACAGGGAAAGGGGGGTGGGCAATACCGTACGTTTCTGTTGGTATTCCAAGGAAACCCTTATAATATGCTAACTAACATTAGGCATACTTTGAGTCAAATAAAATAATTAGACTTCTAGTAACGAAATACTAAGTATATTGAGTTTTGCTTTCCATATAACTGTGGCATGTCAAGGAATAAACCGTTTCGTGGAGGGAAGCGATACGAGCTCAGTTCAAGGTATTACAGATTTTAATAAGTCACAGTTTGATGCTAAATTTAGTTACTAATCCCTATATCTGGTAGCTTGCTCCTTTCACGTATTGTTCAAATCCCTGCTATTTATATAACCTAAATTAATTGCATTTAGAAAACATTAATTGTATTTATGTTTTAATTTTAATTTGATACCGATGTATCGTGTTCTGTAGGTATATTTTCTTATTTTTCGATGACGGATGTAATCATTTTCTCATCTTTATGTTGGCACAATCCTTAGAGGCACAAAAGCTTGAATTTTTTTTTGTTTTCTTAAAATAATCGATGTAACAAAAATTTTAAACTTATTACTAAAAATAAAGAACTAGTTTGAATACACAAAACATTAATAATGTACCCTGGCATATTACATATATATTGTTTTGTTTTTATACTACTAATCAACAATAAATTATAAAATGAGAGTAAATCTAAAGAAAATGTCTAATTATTAAATTGAGCAAATGAACAACGTCAAACATTTATTAATAGGGACAGTCATTAATTTAGTAGCGGGTTAACTGAACTCACAGATAAACGGAAGATTTCGTGACTATTGTCAATTCAACATTACTTACGACATAATTCATATTTAAACATAAACTACTCCGCCAAAGACACGCGAGGAATTTCTGTAATATAAGGCTTTTGTAATTTTACTTATTATATTATAGAAAATTCGAGTTCATATTGTTAAAGATTAATGAAGCAATCAAAATTTGTTTAAATAATTCTCTTTTAAAATTTAAAATAACGGTAAAAGTTATGTTATTATTATTAAATATTTATTAATTGTATTGTATTTTATTCAAATTAAAAGTAAAATAAGTTCATATTTGAACTTTATTAGTTCGAATAGAAGTTAAAGCTGTATAAACATGTTTTAAATAAGTTCTGTTATCGGCATTCACTGATTTCTAGCAGATAATTTAGGACTTAGAAATCTATCGGTATTGGTTTTTAGAGAGTTTCATATGATATAATTTATATTTAGATTCAAAGCAATCTATAAAGATAACGTAAATTAGGGAAATAAATATTTTCTTTAATTAAATAACGTTTTTGATATTTTATTGAAGTTATTATGTATTATGTCAAACATATCAGATACTATTACAGCAATATATAGTACATAAATATCAAGATATGCATAGGAATATTTGTATTAATAGTTTAATTTGAAAATTAATAGAACTTTAAATATTCGTTTAAAAAATAAACGCATCATATCCACATTAAACATTTTAGTATTAAAAATTGTATAAAATATAAATTTTAGAGTAAAATATACGTTTGTTGCAACCCTTAAATAGTTTTTCAACTCGTAGAAAAGTGCATTTTTACTGGTTTCATTAAATCATTTAAAAATATAAAGTTAACAAATTAAGTAACAATTAAATTATTGTTCAATACAAAGATCACCTTAAACAAATGATATATCTATACATTACAAGTAAAAAAAAAAAAAAAAAAACTGACTTAGAAATATAAATGGATGAACTGCCATTTTAAAGATCTTAATTGTTTCTGTTTACTCGGTGTTTACTAGTAGAATAGAATAAAACATATGCTTTATTAATGTTAACTTATTTCAGCAACATAGATTTTTAACATATTTTTAACAATGGCTCGGTGTTTACTAGTATATTAATAGGATATGCATGCTGTTTGTAAAAACAAATTTGTTCCAAACATATTTAATTTTGTAATACTAGATTTACAAGAGTTTTCCAAAATTTAACAGACTTGATATTCATGTTTAGTGTATCTGTCATAAATTATATCCGGTTAAAGCGTTTTAAAATAATAAATTTGCTAAGAAAATAACGTTTTCTGCAGGGATAGGTATAAATATAACGATTTATAATTTGATTATTGTAACATAAAGTAAACAAACGTAAATTTAAAATTTTATATTCGATACAAACTGTTATGAAAAAAGTAAGGTCATATATTTACATTAATACAGAATAAAAATTATTATAAAATCAATTACATTGACCTACAAATTTAAAGTTGACTATATACAATTGTAATACAGTTGTCATTTATGTACAAAATGTTACAAATTTGTAGTAAGTATCGTTTAAGTAATTTGAAATGTTTCTAATGAATCTATCTGTATTTTGTCTCAAAATAACAAAGATACAACAGCTAATAGTTTAATAATAAGTTATTAATTTGGTCTGTACTGTAAAATGGTTTTTAAACATAACTAATTTTATTTTGTCATACTTAATCCTTCATTTAATATGTGTAAAGCAGTTTCTTGTGACAGTGCCGTTCTGAAATAGTAGTTAGTGGTTCAGACTGCTTTCTTTGTATCATTTCAATATAAGATAAATTATTGTCGATGTCAACTAATCAATGAGAGATAATTACTTTGCGTATGATGCAAAGATATGGTGAGCTAATTTGCTTAGCGAAACTATTAAAACAAAAAATAAAAACGTAAAATCAACGGGATTAAATACGTAACTCAAGTAAAAGGAAAATCTACAAACTTTCTAAGGGTCGAGGAAGACATAACACTGACATAAATTAATGATCATGCCTCATTCGTTGTCTTTCAAACATTTGTTGAAGACTTCCAAGCACGGGTTATAAAAGTTGCATAAAAATACGGTATATTTTGTATAAAGTTAAAAATATTTTATAGAAATATATTTACCATCTTTTTAAAGTTTGCCTAATTTGTAAACTCTCTAAAAATGATCCCAGTTTTGCCATTTAAAGAAAGGTGAGTATGTCGAAGACAGTGATTTTTTAAATTGTACACCGTTTTTAAACGAGGCTACTTGTATGATAAATTGACATGGTTCGTAGGAATGCCAGTGTTATGGGAGAGATAAAAATCCACTTTGGATGTATGATAGACACTCGCATTAACTATATATTATTTATTCATGTTATAACACGCTATAGTTTCCTTTTGTAAAATATTCATGCGTATTTTTTTGCCACAAGTTTGCAATATGATAGCATCTTTATTGCCGGTCTAGTGCAGTACTGATTAGTTGGTGTGAATATTATATTGTAGGCCTTTAGTGAACGAACGCCTGATCAGAATAAAAAAGATTGCAACTTATAAAAATAAACGTCGCTAAAATTGCAGTTCAATATCTTGAATAACCCTCTTACAAAGGTAATATTATACAAGTTGTTATAACAATAACAAACAAATTTGAGGTATTCAAATTTATATGATTTTTATTAGAAGACTTACACTATAATTATAAAGTTGCAAATACACAATTATGCCAAAGGGAATTAACAAACATTTTTACATATTATATACATATTATATTTGTTACACACTAAAAAAAAATATGTTTAGACACAAATACGTCCTAATAATTATTTATGTATTGTATTTATAACAATTTGGAAAAGCAAAAAAAAAAGATTTAATAAATTTGTTTACATTTAATAAATAAATGTATTTATAGACACAAAATTTGTAATATTGTCCTTTAAGGAAAATGATAGAAAACTTGCATGCATTCGCCTCACCCATTAATATATAATTTTTGTATGATTAACCTTCAGAGTATTAACTTAGCCTATTTAATAAATAGATTATGATTATAATTATAGCACTATTATTTGAGTTTAGTTTGCATGGTATTTATCTAAAAAGTTAATGTTACCTACACTGGATGTTTTGTATTGAAGTAAACTAAGTTGATACATCTGGTTTCCGGAATAACAAGGTTGTCATAAAGTACAGTTCAGCCACATAGTTAAAGGATGGCAATAGGCTATTGTTAAAAAATTAGATTTAAGCCTAATCATTGGAACGTGTTATTTTTTCCACATATTAAAATGGGGTATTTAAGTTTAATCATTGAAATGGTTTCAAATGTTGAACCAGAAGAACACATCTGCCAAGAAAGTAACAAATGATAACTGATTCAGATAACTGACAGTAAAAGTTAAACTTCAAAGTTCAAAAGGAAGTAGAAGTTGTGTGTTATATTTTTTTCAGTTAATGCAGTACAGGCAGATTATTTACTGAATTAATTTCTTTCAATATTATAATTTCATTCGACTTTCACTTGGTTCAAGTTCAATAATTGGTCGTATGTACTCAATGTATTTGTATACTCATTTGCTAATCACATGAGTTCGAGTTTAGTTTTGAACAAAATTAGAAAGTTTTGAACAAAATTAGAAAGTTTTAATTCAATTAGCGCCACGTGTTTCGAATAAGGGCGCATCATTTTGACAGTAATCAGATTCAACAAAACGGTACACTTAAACATTAGCATCTTTAAGTTCAATCACGACTGTATGATTTCTTTATTTTTCGTTGGATTAGTCAGAAATTTTAAATACAATGACTGTCCATGACCCCTGATTTAAACTCACTAGATTACTTTATTTTATAATACCTGCTGATGTAAATCTACAGTATGACCGAAATAAGCCAAAAGACGTAAACTATTTAATAGTAATCAGTAATTGCAGAATTTATACTAATCAATCCAGATAAACCAAAAATGAGTTTTATCAGAAATTCTAAATAGTGAAGCTCAAGGAGGGAAGCATTTTGAAAATGTGATATTAGTTTTATAATAATGGGAAAGTAATGTTAATTTGGTTTTGAGCACAGTATAGTATGAGTAACATTTTGTAAGCAGTTTATGTAATAACAATTGTATTCATTCTGAAATATTTTTTATTAAATTGTAAAATTTTACATTTACGTCCTAGACGTCCATTTACTCGGTTGTATCTTATGTACTGTAGTTAATAAATCTGTAAGTCTACTATGTTTTTTTTTAGAGAACCACTCAGTAAACTCTTTTACATAATGTTCAATACTTCTATTCATACATTAGATTATAATAAAATAATCACTTAATAAATCTTATAACAGTCATTTAGAGAACGTTGTATCTGTTATTTACAGAATTGTGTGTTTAAAACTCTTTAACTTGGTTGTTATTGAAGATAAATTAAAATAATTTTCATAGGTATATTAAATTAACGTATTAAATTATGTAAGAATAATTAATTATACGTTTACAATAAATGTAATATCAGTTGTTATAAATGTATTGACCACTTTGTAGATAACTCAAGTCAATCGCTTTTAAATGAGAGTTTAAACTTATTTAGCAGGTTTTCAAAATACTAATCTGTTTAAATATTATTTACAAATACTATATATTATATTCAGTTCAGATTTTTTTTTATTTGTAAATTTAATGTGAATTAGTAAATTTGAGAAAATCTTCATTACAATTATAACAGAAGATTATAGTAGGGTTTTTAATAAAAACATGTACGAATTAGTGTTTTAAAACTAATTTTAATTACTTGACAAAGAAGTAAAATATAATGGTAACGGTATTCCTAAATAATCATATACCTGACACGTTTAGAATTATTAAATGCGATTCTGTTTCCTGGAAGTTGTAGAGAATGAGTTATGACAATAAAACCACATAATATGAAGTTACTAATTAAAATAACTGTAATATATTTATATTGATCAAAAATAAACATTACATTTACTATTAATAAACAATTATATCAACATCTTTTTATTTCGTCAACAATTTGTCTTGTACAGTTTGTATTTAATATACACTCAAAGAACGAAAATTTTCGTTAAGAGATTCTTCCAAATGATGTAATAACTGTGTCACAACAGTGGCTATAGAAGGGAAGAGGAGCAATTGTAAGGAAATCTCATTAGATGGGGTATTACAAGAGGCGGTTTTCCTGCTCCTTTCTTTTGTAAGGGACTAATGTGGAATTAAATTCTCGTCGATGGTTAAATTAAGTCTTGTGGAAATCATCAGTGTAGATAAATTACTTGTTTACTTTCTCGGGTTCGGTGAACAATGGTGTCCCAAATATTACATTTCAAAAGTAGGAAATTATATTACGTGCACTCATTCGTATACTTTATTTTATTTAGGGCGATGTAATAATCATTTGAAAAAAAACTGCAGTAAAATAATGAAGCATGTCTACAAGATGCTAGTAACAACTGGGATTGTTGAAAAAATACATACAAATGAATTTAAATGTCGAAATAAACTTGATAACAGACAGGTTATTTATATTTGAACTATTTCTGAATTATTTAAATGAATCCTAAATTCGTTGCATTTTTATTTTCAACCGTTTTAATAGGTAGGCCTACTCCTATTTCTGATTTTCTTTAATAAAAATTTAGCTCTTTTAATATTCTTAATAGCCTACTTAATATGGTTATGAAATTATTGAAACTTGTAAAATTTAATTAAACATTTTTAAGCCTACCGTAAATCCAAAAACAAAATTAAAAACTAATTATAAATACAAGTTAGTTCAAAGTAAAAATAAATATTTAATAAATTTTTATTAAGATTGAATAGCCTAAACGCTAGTTTACATTTATAACATGAACCCCTGATTATCGTAGCAAAACATAAAATCTTACTTTAGCTGAGGTGCAAATTTTAAATTTACAAAGTATTTGTTTACTGTTTCTAAACAATGAATTTTTAATATATTGTTTGTAAGTTTTATTTCATTGCCCGTCATAGTAACTACATACCCTGTATAATTATAAATACTACAACAATTGTAATTTTAATTTAGTAAACTTTTTAAATTAAATAAGTGCATAATACAGTTTAAAATAACAACAACTTATTGTTACATTTACTTTGTACAATGCATACATTAAACAGTGTTCAACAAATAGAAACGTTTTACTAAATTATTAGCCTAATTTAAGTTTTAAGAAATTCCATAGGCCTACAATATATAAATATGCATTTTAATATAAATATTCAACCCAAACTATTTACAAAAATTTTTATATTTCAGAACGAAAGTAATATTTATATAATTACATCACCTCATTTAAACTCTAACGCCACTTCAAATCTCATTTGATATCTCGACATACTAAACTTATTTAATTATAAAGTTTATAGCTTTGAGTAACTTTTTAGTTTAAAATGCTTATAATATCGTTAAGAAACTTTAGAACCAAATAAATTGGTATTTACTAGATTTACATAATTTTTCTTTTTGAGATTAAAAGGTACTTCAACACAATACTGCAATTGCAATGCAATTATAATGCAATATAAGGATATTTTGTGATAATGCAAGCTAATAATTAAAAATTTTGTGTTTTATTAAAACTTATACAAAATATATATTTTTTTCGTACACATTGGATATTTTTTTTTACTTTTAACTGTCAAATTACAATATAAATACGATTAATAAATATTGTAGTATCATACAGTATGTGGTGTGAGATAAATAAAGTACTTTAAATAAAAAAACAAAACTCCATTTATAATTTGTAGGATATTTAAAAACATAAATCCAACATACGAAGATGCACATTTTGTAAGTTTTGGAAATCATCGGTAGTATTTTCTGAGAAACTATTTATAATATATTTGTAGTTTGCATATAATATGTGGATATTTTATCGTTTTTATTATAGCACACTTACACTTACACAGTTTTTGTTATAAATGCTTACGAGGATACAACTATATAAAGAGTCAGCCATATAAGGCCACTAACACATTTAACAAATTTTCATTATGGAAATAATTTCATAATTTAATTAATTTGTATGTATGGACGAAAATGTATCTTCTATTATTAAAAAAAATGCAACGTAAATCAGTAAATTGTATATTATTTTTACATGTCAATTTATTATTTAAGATGTTCCTTTGTTCTTTTATATAGTTTACAGTCATTTATGTATGTTATTTGTGTAAAAACATTTTGACGTTTCTTTAAGTCACATATTGGTATTTATAAATATTAAATATTTCACCTAGAAAAACAAATTTATAGATTTTTTAAAGCATTTTTGCGCTAATGATATACTGTATTTAAGTTTAAGATAAAACTTAAATATTATCTTCAACTAAACATGTTAACTAACTAGCTTATCAGATTGTAAAATGTATTAACATATTCTTATAATGTCTTAAGAATTCTACAACCTTTACTTAAGAGCAAGACAAAAAGGCAAAATATATGAAATTATGTAAGCTTAAGCAGATCCATGTAAATTTTTTACTTACTTGTACAATTTGTACGGATATAACTTTATTTAGTTAACTGTTATTTTTTAGAGAATCGTACTTTTAAGTATGTTTTGTTTTAATTATTTAAAAATAATTATATTGGAAAGTTTTGAATAATAAACCACTGTTTATTTATTTTTGTATAGCTTACTAATGCATGGTTAATAATTTGAAAAAAAAATTTAAAAAATTAAAAACTTTATCCTTGTATAATATAGACCAATAAAGTTGTATTTGTATATTATCTTCACTTAAAAAAACTTTACAATAATAGTTTTAAAATTGGCACCACTAAATTCTTAAAAGTTGAATTAATCCAATTTGTATTTTATCGGAATTTAGAATAATTCCAAATATTCTCCAACATTTAGTCTAAAACAAGGATTACATTTTATTAAAAGTAGTGCTTAGATTATTAGTAAGCAATTTGATAATATTCAAAAGTGACAAAAACATCTAATTTCGATCAATTAATTGAAATTATATAAATTATATTCAAGGTATTAAACAATTTAGTGCAAATATTTTCTCACGAAATAATATTTTTAATTTTCTTTGGAATCATCAACGTTAGAATAGTTTAAATCTACGCCTTTCTTAATTGTTATTCTCAAATCTTCGATCCCTCTATAACTTCTCTGAACTGAATATTCCACCAACTAGGCGTGTTTATTCCTTTCAACATGGCTTTTAATGGAAGCTCAATGTATGTTGGGGTGATAAATTCGATTGTTGGGAGACCATGACTGTCTGGATAAAGGGTTGAAACTCCACCAAATGTATTATCAACTGCTATGAAATGTCGCTTCATTCAAAATCGACAATGGGGCGCCGGCTAGGTCCGTGGTATTGAGTACATTGTAGAAAGCTTACTGCATTTCAGAGATATTTTGTGCTTTCTAGATTATAATCAGTGTTACGTAAAACTAGAGAAGGAATTAACTATAATAAAAAAAGTCTGAAGTAGTTTAGTATTGGTATTATAACATTTTGTATGATAAATATATTTTATAACGGTTTTTTACCAGATTAACATGTTATTTAATAGCTGTAAAAAGATATTATAATGTTTGTTATTTTTGAAATTTACTTGTTTATATCTTATTTGTCTTTATACATTTTATCAAGTATATAGTAACACGTCATAATAAATATGTTATTTTACAAAACATATCAGTAAAACCGTAATATATGGATTTTCGTACTGCTTAATATTTTGATCCGTTGTTTTTTTATTTTAATAAACGTGACTTTATTTAAGTCCTAGCACTGCAAAATAAATGTCTTGAACTGTATGACCATGTTTTTCCGACGAGTACTTGCCCAACTCGACCAATAACATGTTCGTCAAAACGCATGATTTGAAACTTGAATATTTAAAGAAAATTACAAATACTGGGAATAAGGTTATGGCATTTTTAAACTTATTACACAAAAATTCTATAGGAATATTTTTGCTTATACGACTACCTTATTTGCAAATTATTGCTTTTAGTTTTTCAATAAAATTACATCACTAAATTTAGATATATGATAATTAATGGAACAAACTTGAATAGTAAAACTATTTGTTCAGAAATTCATTTAAATTTATAGTTATTTTAAACTCTAATAAATTGGAGCATAATGGTCAGACAAAGTACATAAATTTAAACTTTACTAAAACTTTTACGATATTGAAGTTTAGTATTTATATTACATTAAGTTTAAACAATTTCATATTTTTTAATATTATATATTTGTTTGTACATAAACTGTATAAACTCTGTTTCTATCCTTCCTGATTAATTATCTTCCCGTCATAAATGAAAATAACAAAATATATATACATTTCTAAATTAAGAATGTTATAAAATAAATTGTAATTATTGATAATAAACATCATAGCCTGTGTATTAAAATTGTTATATTGATGTGCTTTACTCTTACAAATAAGGGCTTTGTTTGGTCTAGAGTAAAGAGAAATCATGTAATCATGAGTAAAGGAGTAATTTGTATCGCTATCTTATGTCTCTTGTTTAACACATGCATTCAGAAAAAAACAGCTTTTTTATTATTAAATATGTCACACCTCATTACAAATAACAAATATAATGGGGAAAAAAAGCATTTAGGTGTAAAACAATTTATAATGTTAGATGTTTTTAAAGTTAAGAGTAAAAGAAATCTTTACATATTTAAAAACAAAATAATTATTTAGATCCCTATTCTTTTTATACGTTTCAAAGAGTAAACTGTAAATTTTCATCGGAAAATATAAGTCATGCAAAATAACAGCAAACATATTAATTCATATTTATATATTGAGTAATAGTTTACCCACTATAAAACACACGGTTCTAGAAATGGATTAAGAGTTTGGAACCATCAAGAACACAAATTTGGAAATATTCACATTTTCACAATAGCATATTAATGTGTTACATTAGAAAAACTTAGAACTAACATAAATCTCAACTTCTTAATAATATATAATTACAATGAATATAATTTGTAAAAAAAAGTAATTTGCTCGACAAGTTTAGGAAACATTGTTTACTTTATACACGTGAGACCCGATGCATTTAAATAATAAAAAAAAAATAAAAAATAGTATATTTTGAAAGCAACATAAAGGTACGAATAATGCAATAATGCAATACAATCATGCACGGCGCACCTGTTGATTTCAACTAATCTCCAACGATTCAAAGAAAACCCGCGATCATTCAGTGCTTAATTAGTATTTGTAAACTATATTACATTATATAAAATAACAAAAAAGAAATTGAAGTGTAATTTTGTGGGTTGTTTTATTGATATATATTTTATGTTGTCTTCTAAATTTAATTTGTTTTTCTATGAGTCAAAAAGTGTATAAAAGGCATAATTTATTATACATGTACACAAATATTACAAACACTATATTAAGTAAGTAGGCAAATGAAAAAAAAAATATTTACGTATACGAACTAGAATCTGGCTAGAAGGAGTATTGTTAATTCTACCCTAAACAAGTTTATAAAACAAAACATGTTTCCAAAAAAGGCGTACAATGAAGCCCAATTTAATATAAATATATGGAAATATTGTAAATTGATTATTTAATAATTAGACTACCTATTAAAAATGTTTTTGACTTCTACGAACTAAAATTTGTCTAGATGGTGTTTTGTAAATTCTACCCTAGAACATGTATAGAAGCAACCGAAGTTGTTTCCAAAAAGACATACAATGAAGCCTAATTTACTAAATTCTAGCCTAATCTAAAAAGTTTATAAAAACAACAAAATACGTTTACAATAAGGCATACAATGAAGTCCAATTTAATTAAATTTACACAAATATTGTAAATTCATTATATTATAATGATTAAACTAAATATTAAAAAAAATTGATTTCTACAAACTACAATTTAGATAGAAGATGTATTGTAAATTCTACCCTAAAACATGTATAGAAGCAACAAAAGTTGTTTCCAAAAAGAAATAAAATGAAGCCTAATTTACTAAATTCTAGCCTACCCTAAAAAGTTTATAAAAACTTCAAAATAAGTTTCCAAAAATTCATACAATGAAACATAATTTAATATGAATACACAAAACCATTAATTAGCAAGTATGTTTAATAAAAAAAGTGTTTGTCTTCTACAAACTAGAATTTGGCTAGAAGCCGTATTGTAAATTCTACTCTTAAAATGTTTATAAATACCCAAACCTACTTCAAAAAAGACATAATGAAGCCTAAAAAATACCCATAATTGCAATTGTTCTATTTATTATGCCTGACCAAAAATTCTATATTTATTTTTAATTTATATATACAAATTATTACCTTTTCCTGTACCCTGGCTGTTTTTTATTTTTGATTTCTCTCGCCTGCAATGATATAACTTTCTTTTTGCATTGGTCAGCAGATATATCCATCTCAACACCTACTTCTCTCCAAGCACCTGCTTTTAAAGTTTTTTAAAATGGTTTTCGTGCCTAGGATTCCATAGAAGAGGGTTCTCCCGATAGGTATCGATTAGTTTTATTATTTTTGTTTTCCGACCACTCCATAACTTACAAAGCAATCAACAATCAATGGGCACGAAAAACAACAAACCTCTCAAACGCAGCGCACAGTTGTATTCGCACCTAAAGAAGTGACATACAACTTGTAGATCTTTCTAACAAAGCAAATTATATAAAACGTTTAAAACTACTTCCAAATTATTTAGCTTAGTTCTACTAAATACAACTGTGTATATAATGCGTTGTTATTTTGCACTAAGAGAAATGTGTCAAGTCTTGTTTTATAGTTTATGTTCTTTTATAATGTAACAATTATTTTTTGTATTTCGTTTTATTGTAGGTAACACTTTAATTTAAACAACTAATAATGTAATTTTCAACTCGCCTCTTTATTTTGTGAAGAGTATATTTTAGAAGATACAAGTGTGATTTTATCAACATAATCACTAGATGATAACAAACTTTTACATACTTACATAATAAGTTACATTTTATTCAGATATAATTTTATAAATATACTTTTGATTAAACAAATAAAAGAGCATTGCCGCGACAAAATCACACTGATTTGAATAAAAATCCCGAACCACAAAACAAGGAACAAAAACAATAACGAAACAACTAAATTGTAAGTTATGTTTATTATGCTACACTTATGTACATTTCGATGACGTGTTCATCATCCTCAGAGGCTTTTAACACTACTAAAGTATACAGACAATAATTATTACAGAGCTATATATACCCGCCCTCCCGTACTCCTCCCCATGCCTCTCAATCCAAGACCGACCAGTATTTATTATTAACAATAAAAGCCTATTTATCAATGAATTATAAAATTACTAAATACAAGAAATAACAAACTGGTCTACTAAAACTTTAAAAAATCGAACAGAAAAAAAATAAAATAAAAAACTAATAGTTCTAATGGAATAAATAACAAACAAAATAAATTTAATACTTAATAAAATAAACTTCAAAATCAAATATTAACAAATACAGATCAACAAAATATAAATAATATAGGCCTAGGCCTACGGTTCAAAAAAATATTATGAATAAAACAAAAATATAAAAGATTTATTGAGTTGAAAATATTACCAATAATAAATATTGTCTATTGCTAAAGATAAATTGCATAACTTACCATTTAGTTGTTTAGTTATTGTTTTTTTCCTTGTTTTGTGGTTCGGGTTTTTTATTTAAACCAGTGTAAATTTATTTTTTTTTGGATATAAACAAAAAGTTGCTATAAACGTTGTAAAGTAAATTTATTGCTACACTTATGTCAGAACATATTATAATACACAGCGCAGTAACTCTATGATACAATTATAGGTCGTGGTTAAAGAGAACATACTAATAGACAAATAATACATTTTAACTTCTTTCTATCAATTATGTTCAAAAACGGTATTTTTGTCCCAAGATTCTTGTCTATGACATAATAACGGCGTCTCCAATGTGGCTGTAGACAGCTGAGGGAGAGGCAGGGGGTTGCGGAAATATCATTAGAAAGGATATTACAAGGGACTGTTTTCTCTCTTTTCTTCGTTTCGTATAGACCTAGGATTGAATTAAATTTCCTTTCATTTATTG
Source organism: Philaenus spumarius (assembly GCA_018207615.1). NCBI lineage: Eukaryota > Metazoa > Arthropoda > Insecta > Hemiptera > Aphrophoridae > Philaenus > Philaenus spumarius. The sequence goes on along the minus strand of JAGFPH010000395.1, from coordinate 236,633 downwards.
ATACCCCGAAGCTAGTCTTGTGGAACAACATCATTTATTGAATTATTTTATTTTCCTCGACTTATTCTTCTGATCACCAAAACAGCAACTTGTATTAATCGAATTATTACCGCTATAGTTCAATATCAATTTTGTAAATATATATATTTTTTAAATTTATTTTCCAATATATTTGCAAATAGATTTTTGTTTAGCGGTCATATCATAAATTAATATTTATTTATTGATTCTAAACATAAAGAATATAACAACTGTATCCCTATATTATAAATAAAAACATTCAAGTAAAATTTTAAGAATAACGCTATAATGCAAACCAAATGAAGTTGTAAGTATTATTGTATTAGATACAATGTTATTTTAGCTATGGTTGTACTTAACAAATAAAATCTTATTACAGCAGGTAAAGCACATGTGCATAATTTGAAAAAAACTGACAAAAGTATTTTGTTTTGTGTATTTACCATTTTATAAAAAATTTAAATGACATAAACAAATGAAACATCGCAAATGTATATTCAACGTATAGCCATTTTAGTGACACTTGATTATATTACAGTTTTGTGTACAACTGAAGAAAGTATTCCTATTGGTGCTGAATACAATATCCGTCTTCTTCCAAACAAACTTTAACATGGAGTTGGAAATACTTCCCAATATTGGCATAAAAAGACAAACAGTAAAGTAGAATCCCTTAAAACTTCTAAAGTAAAAGTCTTTGTGTTTTTATTGAAAAGATTCCACAAATTTCCCCTTCTATTGACCTATTATAATTATTAGAATTCATTTTTAATTGTATCCAAGTCACTGATTTAATAAAAGTATAATATGTCCGTCTATGTGACTTTTGTTTTAGTAATATAAGTAGTTTACTTTCTTTACATATATTGTTGGCTGATGCGTTTCGGAACTAGCTCCATCTTCAGAATATCTATCTATTGAGATTGATAATAAATTGAAATAAATAAATTATAGTACAACACAACACATATACACGCGTACAATAACACAATATCACAAATAATACAACCGCGTGTGCACGCAATCGAATACTTTTAACTACTGAGGATACACGGGATCTCTGACTTGTAGTACCGCTTACTGTTTGCATTTCATATCAATATTCCTAGCAAACTCTTACAAGAAATTGGACTTAAAGTTCAATTTATTGCTCATTTAACGTATGTTCTGAACTTTTAACTGCCCTTTATATATTTCGTATTCCTCAAGCGCGTCCATTTGTTTGTTCTTTTGCATATATGTAATTATTTGAAGTTCGTTTCAATGTCAGAATATGAATCTTTGCTACAAGTCAGAGATCTTGCGTATCCTCAGTAATTTAAAGTATTTCATGGTGTGCACACGCGGTTGTATTATTTGTGATATTGTGTTATTCTGCACGTGTATATGTGTTGTGTTGTACTGTAATTTATTTATTTCAATGTATTAACGATCTCAATACAGCGATATTCTGAGGATGGAACTAGTTCCGAAACCCGTCAGCCAACAATATAATATGTAAAGTAAGTAAACTACTTAAATAACACAAAAAAAGTCACATAGTCGGAAATATTATCTTTTTATATTATATTAGTTTTTAAATACGGCTTTATCGGTGTCAAACACACAAATGTCTGAACAAAATTATTTTGAATAAATGAAGTATTTACTCATAAGATAAAATAACGTGTTTTTATGGTTCAGGATGTATAATTTTCTCAACTTCTAAGATTATCAGGCAAGGCACTTCGTCAATACTTGTAGTTAACATGCAATTAAAAGATTTACACCAATCATGAAGTTGTTATTGAGTTTATGTTACAAAAATAATAATTAAAAAATAACCCAAATATTTAAAATACAAATATCTTTTACAACTAAATTAACATATATCATTGTTACAAACAGTCGATACATTTTTTTTACGGTGAAACACATGGGATTTTTTAATTATAAGTTAAATTTTTGAACATATCTAACACCAATTTGTTTTGGAATATTAAGTATCAAATCATAGTAAATTAATTAAATAACTCATAAACTATTTTTACAGAAGTTAGTGTCGTTGTTAAACATTTACGCAATTCATATACTTTCTCAAAGTGAACGTTATGGGAGCCGGCAATTTTTAAAAGAAAAACTACGACTTTCATACTAAAAATGTTTTGTAGATTTTTAAATAATGGTGCGATGTTAACAAGTGTCATATACAAATTCGTTCTGGATAAGGTAACTGTAGTTGTTTACAATTGCGTTATTATCAACTTATAACTTCGTAAAACTTTACCCAGTACCCAGAATTTAAACAAAAATTGCATTTTTAAAAGCATTGTATGAGTATCCAAGTCCCTATTAATAATAATATGTTTACCTTTTTGTTTCCGTCATGTGACTTCGTCTGCTTTTTTTCATATGACGCGTTTCAAAAACTATGTTTAATCATCAGATTAGTAAATTAACAGTTCACATCACACAAACACAACAACATACAACTCACGACACTTAACACATATAAATTGTCCGATAGACGTCTACTACTGCGGGCGGTCGAACGACAACTGATAAGAGGTATTCCGTCGCAAAGACCTAGCAGCATTCCGCACAAACAATAGTGTACGACAAATACACTGTCAAAAAATAAGTAGACCCGTTGAAGAAAGAACTGGGGTATACAGAATCCAATGCAGTGATAAATTCTATATAGGTCAAACCGGTAGGCCATTTTTAACACGGTTTAAGGAACATTTGCCTAAGCAAAGTTTGGACTTAAACAAGTCAAATTACGTTATTCACCTCATAGACAATAATCACCAATACAGTGATTTCGCTACCAATTTTAAACCCATACACATTTGAACAAAAGGCACTTATATGAACGCGCTGGAGGAATTTGAAATCTACAAGACTAATAAATACAATAGCAATGAATTACTCAATGACCTATTGCATTTTAAATCAAACTTATTATATGACTCGGCTATAAGGATCTCCTAGTCTTTGCGACAGAATACCTCTTCTTATCAGTTGTCGTTCGACCGCCCGCCGTAGTAGACGTCTATCGGACAATTTACATGTGTTATGTGTCGTGAGTTGTATGTTGTTGTGTTTTTGTAATGTGAACTGTTAATTTATTAATCTGATGATGAAACATAGTTTTTGAAACTCGCCATATATATGAAACGCAGACGAAGTCACAAGACGGAAACAAAAAGGTAAAAAAAATAATAATACAAAAATTAAATAATATAAACAAATGAAATACATTTTATGTAAACATACATTCTGACTTCTCCTTTTCTTCTAAAATACACCTTTGACTTATTGACAGGATGCTACTCTACTTTCATAAAGTTTGCGTGATAACGTAAAACCACAATTGGAGGAAACATTATTATAATATAAACAAGTTATTATTTGTCAAGAATTGTAAACACATTTGCTCCTCATATTGATACTATATATTTCAATCAACTTAGCCATCGTACTGAAAGTACCTCCAAGTAAAGTCAAACCACAATATGGTCTCTTGGTTAATTTTTCACTTTTTGATTATATAATTCTAATTATGTCCTGTTTTTTTCGATTACCTAGAAATTTTTTAATTTTATGTAACTAAAACTTAACTACCTTTTAACTTTTTTCTAATTATGATTACAATAATTTGAATAAGCAAAATTAACAGTATCATATTCTATCCGCCTAGATATATATAACTGTGTATGCGAACACAATTGTGTATTGTGACAATAACTATTGACAGTAATTGACGTATTCGTATAACAAACAAACAAAACGCTATTCTTTTATTAATATATATCAATTAGGTTGTATTTCTTGAAGCGATGGTTTTATTTGAGGACCACTTACTCATTTACCAGGAAACCTATACTACGTTAATTAAATTTTGTTGTTTAATTGACAAATTTTGTTAAATAATATTAACAGGTTTGTTAATTGTTATGTGTCTAATATCATATAATATGCTTGTCTATTATTAACAATACATTTTTGGTATAATATGGATTATTTGGATCAATCTCGTAAATTTATTTTCATCCTACAATCCCTTTTTAATATTAACGTTAATTATAAATACAACCAACTATTCTTTGACATGTTATGGTTTGGTTAACATGTGTTATATATTTAGAACTATTCAAGTTAAGTGTATGAACCACAATTAATAATTTAATAATAAAAAAGTTAATATAATATGTTTAATCAAAGTTTGTCGAAAAGTGTATCCTAAACTGTGTCTGTGTTAACTAAAAAACGTAACTACACATAGGGAATTGAGTTTGAGTGCTTCTTGAGAACTGTTGAAATCCGTCTAGTGTACAAATTCATGATTCAAGGTTAAAATCAATCTTAAAGGCTTACTTTACCAACATAATGGTTGGTGGTTACAATAATGTAATATCCGTCCAACTTATGGTGTAGTTTTCGCTCTTCGACGAGAGAGTTAGAAATTAATTGTTTAATTTAGGTGGGTATTTCAAATAACATTCCAACTTGTAACAAAGTGGCAACGATCCACCAACCAATAGTCGTATATTTGAAAGTTTCTGCAGAACATGTGTACAGTATTTTCCATTACATTAATTTTGTTTTGCAATTTGATCAACATTATAAGAAAACAATCGCATTTGACAACTTCCTTTACAATATCAAAGTATTCTATATGTTAATTCTACAACACCCAATTTTATGTCAAGTTATTTTAAAGTTACAAAAGGTTTTTCAAAATTAAGACTATTTATTACCTTAGGTAATTTCAATTGGATTAAAAGATTGCATTTTACAGTTTAATATATTTGACAATCTTAAGAAATTTTAATTAATTTCTAATCATAATTACAATCTAACTGGTTTATGATTATTTCAGGAAAGAAAGATAAATTTAACCCAATATTTAAAAAAAAAAACATTGGAATTGTTACATGATTGTCATGTTAGCTTTTGGATGAGGACGAATCCTTAGCAATAAAGGTAGCTGTATTCAATAGTTTTTAATCCTTGAATAATGTATGCAAATTAAAAAAGGAAATTCTTAGTAGACTGAAATAAAAAATTTAAACTGCTCCGGATTCACGATAATTGTCTTAAAGCAATTTATTCTAATCGCTATATTCGTGTTTGTATTTACTCCAGGTGTAAGCTATTACTAACCGAGAAGACAATGTCGTGACCATTGACAATTTAAATTCCCTGTAGGTTGTAATTTTTATGTTAATAATTTATGTGCAGACATAACTCATTGGTGTTTGGAACTTGCCCACGATACAAGTTATCTTTTTTAGTAATTCAAACCAACATTTAATAACCTATAATAAACAGTAGGCCTACATGTAATTTGAGTTTATAGCTAAAATTACATGCATAATGGGTTTAGAAAGTTATATATTATTCTAATGGGTACAAAAGAAAATAAAAAAAAAAATTAATTACGTGAAAACCTTTTAACTGGAAATAAATTGGATGAGAAATTTTTAAATGTTTGCCCATTTAACATGCATAGCTAGGTTGATTGAAGTTGTTTAGTTTGTGTACAACAAATAGCAGGGTACTTTGACATGCAATCTTCTATGTATGCTACTTGTTCCGGAGTGTTTCTTAAAAACAGATTGTAAAACACTTTTAAACAATTTGTATGTTTCTATAATTTGTAGTTTATGTTGGGATTTTGTTTAAGAGTATACACATGTCATACTGGTTGTTTTAACTGTTATTGCAACTACTATAACTAATATTTATATTTTTAACTAATGCCCTTAATAATTACCCTATACAATTCTATATTACTTAACTGCTTAACTGCTTTAAGGACAATCCATCTCTTTTAAAAATAAATTACAAATATTTAATTTGTGAATGAGAAGTGCATGTGTGGGAAACACGAATGGTCTCCTCTGCCTTCATTTAAATACTTGACTACGACATATTGACCTGTATTTTTTACTTCTTTAATACAATGTCTGTTATAACCTAATAATAACTACATACTTAAAATACATTTAAACTTTTTTTTTAACATTGATCTGACGCAGAGAGTAATACTGTTTACTAGTAGATATAAAATGTACAATTAGTAACTTAAAAATTAATCCAGTGGGATTTAATGCTTATTACTTAGAGTGGCTATAAAATATCGATTACTGTAGTACGGTTTATATTTTACATGTACAGTTGTGATTGTTCTACGAGGCGCGATTTCACAGCGTTTACCTGTTTTATAGGAAAGATACTTACGTCTTATAGCATTGACTTTGTTACCATGGATACAAACCACGGAGCAATATCTGAACTGTCTACAGAACGCAAATAATATCATGCATTTTAGGGTAAATAATGTTTTTGTTGATGGTTCAGTTTCCAGTAAATAAAATAAGGTAACGAGTTATTGAAACAACTGTTTTATTTGAAGTATTATAAAATGTTGAATACACATTATGACACCCTGAAAGAATATTGAACACAATTGTAAGCACCTATTTCTTTAAATAACTTAAATGGTTTAAATAATTTAAATTGCTATTGTTATTTTAGATAAAAATCCACTTATGCTTATTAGCTTCCTCGACAGTTAATAATATTATTTCAATATTTACTGTCATTGTCAATATAATGAAATACTTTTGTTAAATAATTATTTCTTACTTGTTTTAGCAACAATTTAGCTTAACCCTATATAATTTTCTACCGTATACAATAATATTTCATACTCTGTTTACTCTTTTTGAAATGGAAAATATTATTTCTTCGTCTAGAATTACTTAATTAAACCAATTATTTTTTTAACTTAAATTACTTCAATTTAACACTGTCGAAATTAATCAGTTTCCATATAGAAATACAAACTTAATGCATTTATACATTATAACAGAAATATTTTCTTGTTAGTTCACCACATCAGCACATCACTATGGTATAACGTTTGAACAATAAAGTAACAAACAAATAACACTTTACTAATGTCAGGTTTGTCTACACCAAACTAGATTTGTTATTTCATTAAAAATGACTGAATACAATTTTAATTTATTACATAGTTTATGTTTAAATTAAATATTACCTGAGATTTGAGATTGTCGCAGCCTCTTTTCATTTAAATATAATACTATATTATTTAACGCACTGGTGTTCAAGTAAAAAGTGTGTGCCACATCTGTGATTGTGTACACTCAAAGGCTACTGACGGAGCACGATATATCTGTCTAGAATACAAAAACGTATGTCAAAAAATGTTTTAATTTTATTTTTATTTTACAATACTTTTAGTATATAAATAGCAAATCTTTATAAGTTGTGTAAGTTTACTTACGGGTCAAGTTAAACATGTCGGCCCATACTTGCCTTAACTTATTTTTAAACTATAACTTTTTCTATTGATGGAAAGTAATTTCAGCTCTTCGTAAATTACTTGAAGACAAATTCTATACTTAATGTTTTTTAGCTTTTAGGTTAGATTTATTTAAATAACTAATTCTTAGAGTTTGTATTTTAAATGAGAAATTAAAATTCGAAATCTATATATATAAAAGCCAAATCCACGGACTCACTGATCACGATTTCTCAAAAAACTACTGAACGGATTGGAACGAAATTTGGTATGTAGCTTCCTCTAGTGCCATAGGTGTGCTCACTAAGAAAGGTTTTAGGGGGGTTTGGGAGGGTCAAAGTTATTAAATCACGATTTCTCTAAAACTACCGACCGGATTTTAATGAAATTTGGTATGTAGCTTCCTCTAGGGCCGTACGTGCTGATAAGGAAGGGTTTAAAGGAAATTTAAACCTGGGGGTTTGGGAGGATGTTAAAATTACTAAATAACGATTTCTCCAAAACCACTAAACGGATTGGAACGAAATTGTTTATATAGCTTTCTCTACAGAACTAGGAGTTCGCTAAGAAAGGGTTTTAAACATTCGAAATTTTAGCTGAGGTTTGGGGGTCAAAGTTACTAAAAATCTTCATAAGAAATACATAGTGTAATATATTATTGATGTAATATATTTTTTGGTAATATACATTTAACTTTGATTTGTCTATCCGTGTAAAGCCGGATAGGGCCAGCTAGTATTTCATAAAAATAACTTTACACATTTAGGTATTTTAATAATATTAATTAAATTGCATTTGATTTTAGTTTATTGTGTTACAATAATGTAATGGTTCCAAGAAAAAGTTAAATAATAATGTTTTGCAGTTTTCTCCATGTTTCGAACTGTTGCCAATATTGACATGTCCAAGAATTACGAGTTTCTGTGTACTTATTTTTAAATATATTTTTAATATTTCAGACTAGTTGAGCCTTAAAATGATTTTTGATTACAATATTAATTAGTATGCCAAATCATTTATTTGAAATAATATGAAACAATAACTGTTGTGAATTTATAAAATGTACGAAAATTTTATCACCCTGACCGTTGTTTTAACACGACTTGATATAGGGAATACCTTAGCAGTAGAGGTTATTGCTACTGGCAGAGTTAAAATATAGTAAAATGAGAAAAGTGCATAAAGTATCAAACAGTTTGTTTACTTTACTGATAGGCTAATAATACCTCTACAAATAAATGTGGGTTAAACTACGATAGTGCACTCCAACTTACATACAAAATACACGAAGTTACAATTGCATGGTATACCCGTAATGTCGACAACAATTTGACTTCTACAACACTGTTCCTGACTTGTTATCATATAATATTATATATACCAGGTGACTTAAAAGTCCCACCTATTTTTTTATTAATAGCAATAGACACATTTGCTTTGGGAATAGTTAACATAAAAAAAATTGAGTTTTTTGCTGTATCGTAAATTTCAACCACTCCCCAAAAAATGTGGTATTTTAAATGAGAAGCCCTATTGAGTAACATCTCATTTTAAAGGCATTGATAAAATAAGAAGATTGGCGCAAAGCGCAAGTCAGTATGTTGACTCTACCCAACACAATGGCAAATCAAAGTTAAAATTTCCCCCATTTAAATGACATTGAATTGTTAAAGATGATACATCTGTTATTTTTTACAAGGGTTTAGTCCATTAGATCACTCAACCTAAGTTATAAGACAGAGTAATTAGTATAAAAACAGTAAAGCTACGTCTTCTGGGATTCCCAGGTACTGGACATTTTCCTATTAGGAGTCGACAAACATGCACAGTTATGGATAACAAAGCGATGTTGTATCAACCCGAAGTCCAGTACCTGGGAATTCCGGAGTTCTAATATATTTTGACCACGGTGCAATCCCTTGCTCTCCTGTAGTCGAATTGTCAACACTCCAACACAGCACAAACAACAACACAAAAAAAATGGTTACCTATTCAACACGGTCGTTTGAACAGAAGAGCAAGGGATTGTACCGTAGTCAAAAATTAAGGTTGGTGTGCCTATAAGACAGTTTTTATAAAATAAATATCACCCAGCCTAAAAAGTTTTATGTCCTTTAGAACAATCATTTTTTTTTAGTTACTCTAGTTGGAAGCAGAGTGTAGCACCTGTAAACCGAACGATACATAGTATTTAAGCTTGAACCTAGTAAACTAGACCACACGTATCCCATGTCTAATTTTAGAAGGTCTGTATGTAACTTAATCTCAATAATTATTCTGTATATTAATTTTCGAGAAATACAAAAAAAATGTACAAACAGTTATTATACATATATATTTTTTAATTGGTATGAAAATGATTGAACTCAGTAAATAAGTTTTACATCCATAATAATAATGTTTTAAATGTATTTATTGTAACATTTTCCCTCAGGAGTCAGTGTATTTAAAACAAAAGTTTACATCATGATAATTAATCTGTCTAGGTTTGGTTAAATAAATGATCTTACTTAAATTTGTATCATCAACAATTTCTTATAAAACTAAAAATCCACTAATTTGACGAATTATTTAAACTTTAACCAAATATATACTAATGAAATTTAAATGTTTTACATTACTCCAAAAATCGACGACAACATTCCAAATAGATTTATTTAAGTAATTAATTAGTAATATATGCTATTCAGCATTATATTGCATAATTATATTGCGTATTGTTTAGTTTAAATTTATAGTAATAAATACAACACTATATTAAACTACGTCAGCTTATTTTACAACTTACGGCTTACACTATTTATTTTTGGTTCTTTTTCGGATAGTTTACTCCGCATTTTCGCCCGTTTTTCAGACATTATCAAACCTAGCCTACTTTAAAATTGTGTATCCTTCATTTCTTAGTGCTCGTCGATTTGTGAACAAAAGGAAACTTATAGACATCACATTTACAATAACAAGTTTACATCACAACACATAATAGAAAATCTGGAGTATTTATACGGTTACGCTATCTATTTTATAGGCTCGTGAGACCGCATTTGTTTCTAGTTCTATACTGTTTCTTTATATTTTCAGTCACGAAGGATAGGTGTCATGGATTTTTCAAATAGGGGAAACGGCGTAACCTATCAGAAAAAAAGGAAAAAAACTAATTTAAGCATAAGTTGTAAAATAAGCTAACATAGTTAATTGAAATAACCATTCCAGTTAATTCAGTCAATCATAGTAACACTTCAGCTTGTTTTATGGGTCCTATATATTGCTCACAATTATAAAATTCCTATTATAAACCAAAATGGAGTTTGTTTTTGAATGTATATAAAAATAAACAAAGCAAAGATTTTATTGTATTGTTAAATAAATGTTCGTATAAAGTTTGAGGTAAAATACATAAATAGTTTTATTTGAAGAAAACGTTTTTTCTTTGTGTATGCTAAATGATTGAGAGAAATATAATGTTCTACAATTTATTCTTACAGTAATTGTACAGATACATTTTAAAGATGATTACAATTTTTAATTTAGGAAAACTGTAGGACTAAATATAATTTTTACCAATAATTTTTCATACTTAAAACGTTATGATGAAGAAACTATTTAACTTTAATGATTTTTTAAATAATAAAACAGATATTTATTCACAAACATTTCTAATAATTTCATATGCCTACATAGCTCTACAATCAAATTACTACAAAAGAAAATTGACGCAATAAAATTGGCACCTACGTAACAGCCCTCCTTCAAAGTTGATTATAGGTTCTAACATAAAGTATTAACGTCCAAATTACAACCTAAGGGATGTTCGAATTGTCAATAGTCACGGTAGTATATATATCAGTCCTTACGTCGTTCCATACATTTACAAAAGTAGTAGTCAGAAGTGGATAATTCAAACTGAACAAAACCGAATCTAAGAAAAAAGTCATGTAACTGTGTTCTTAAACTAAATTAAGCCTACTTTCAAACCTTAAAAATCTATTTAAACATTATGTTACCAACATATGTAAAATACCATATAATAAGCTGCATAATATAAATGATTTTCTTATTTTAACAAAGTTGCCATTATAAAATTAAATACAGTTCTTACTTTACTTTAAACTTGGAAAATATTAACTTTCTTTCAGGTATTCACTTCTCGTACTTTAAGTGTTTGTCTATATAATAATAATGTAATATAATTTGTCTATTAAAATTATAGTATGTTGTGAAATTTGTAAAGTTATATAATGAGAATAAATTGAATAGTTTCTAAACAAACTGTGAATGTACAAAAAATTTTAGTAGTCGTTTTATAATATTTGGTTTTAAAGAAGTATTTAGGCAAATAGTTACTTAATTTTAATATACAAATATAGTAATTACATTATTTAAAGTACATTAATACTCAAATAAACCTTAACGTTTTTAGTATACCGTATGTCGTCTAACTACCTTACAGTAGATTTCTTATTGTAACAACTACTTTTTTGTTTATGATTACAATCAAACGAACTCATCTACTAACAGAGGTAGTTTAAACTACGGTGTATTTTTTGTTAATTGTGTTGATATACTGTTTATTTCATACCCCACCACTAAATATACACAATCTACACAAATTCCTGATAGAATTTTTAGCGGATGCATATTCTATTAGCCAAATATGTATTGAAAAGTGTACCTTTAGAAATGCTGTTTAGTAATACCAACAATTATAGTTGCTTAAATTATTATGATAAAGATATTTTTTTTTTTAATTTGACTAATACATTACAGAGTTAAATCCTCAACACTTAATTATTTTTTTTTTGTCTGTAAAAATTATGATTTTTTTTCAGATTAAATACTTTGGAGTATATACGATATGTAGTTTTATACATTTACTAAATGTATTTACATTACCGTTCATATCATACCATTATATAAAGGATAATATCTTATAATTTTGTTACTATAAGTTAACCAAACGTAAGCATCCTGCAGTATATTTCAAATTATTTCCATCATAACTACTAGTTCCATAGTATAATGATTTCAACCATTGAATTAAACCTATCGGTTTCGTAGAAAAAAATAAACCTTTGCCTAATTAAATTTGCTGTTAGTTGTAATTTCTTCATGTTAACTATATTATACCTAATAAGTACACCTCTTAAATTTGTTTTTGCTATTAAATGTCTATAGTTTTAAAATATATTATGACGTAAATATTTAAGTTTAGATTGTTTCTCACAATTGTAAAATGGTAATCTTGATGTTTTCCCTTCAATACAAGTTGGACATTTTTCTTGACTTGTTGGTAAATTTAATAATTTCATACACTTACGATTAAGATGTCCTAATCTTCGATGCCATATATCAGCTTCCTTTTCTTTATTTACAATATTTCCCTCTGCAATATTGCAATACTTTTCATGATCACGATTGATTTCTATATTAATTACATATAAATAATTTAAATTTTGACATTTTAATTCAAAATTTGTCCCTGTAATATTTACTTCATTCTTTGTAAATTTAATGACATTATCATTATTTTGAGTTATTTTTTTAACTGACAATAAATTATGATTTATACCCTCGACAATTAAAGCTTCAAAACTAATTTTATATCCTTGACATCTTCCAGTAATACATCCCTTTTTTACAGCTTTCATTGTCATCCCGTTTGCAATATGTATTATTAATTTCTGTTGATAACTTTTGTATATTTGACATATATTTTGCAAGACCACTTTTAACAAGATGTGTTGTACATCCAGAATCCAAAATAAAAATATCACTATCTTCATTTGATATGAAGTTTGTAGCTATAAATAATATTTCAACATCGTTTACTTGATGAGCATATTCAGTATGTCCTCTTCTTGAATTTTGCCCTCGGAAATATCTTGCTCTTCCTCTTCCACGATCACTAATATTATTCATTGGACATTCCGTTATTTTATGACCTTGCTTACCACACTTGAAAATATCTATATCCTTCTTGAGTAGGTGTTTTAACAGGTCCACTAATATCTGAGTGAATTAAATCACCAATAATTACTTGATGTAATTATTTTATTTGTTGATGGATCCCATAGTCTATAACCACTTCCACAGTAACCAATCATCTTCATCGACTTGGCTCTAGGCTCTAATTTATTTTGTTTAGGATTATTGACAACCCATGATTGACAACCAAAAACTCTCAGTTTTGATAAATCAATTTTATGGCTCCAAATTTCTGTAGGTACTTTACCTTGATTAGCGCTTGTTGGTGATCTGTTTAATCTTTTTGGTATAAATGTTCTTGTGATGTACAATTATTAAATTTAATTTTTGTTTCATCATATGCATAACCATTTCATAACTGACAATATTAAAGAGGGTCTGTTACGATATAATGAATTAAGACAATACATTTTAAACTACAAATCGAATACAATGAAAACAAATCAGATATTCGTTATATACAAATATCTGATATTGTTGTCTGATTGGTTAATGTTTTTTTATCAGTAGACCCCCTATTAGTATTAATGAGAAGTGTTTAAACTTTGTAATACAAAAATATTGCTTTAATTAATTGAAATAGTTCACAAATAATGTTATAGAAAAAAAAATTGGTCATAAAAGTCAAATAAAGTAGTACTTTTAGTTGCTTTTCAATGACTTGCGAACATTTTAGGATAAAAATTATTAATTTTAAATAAAAATTAAAAAGACTAACTATATAAAAATAAATATAAATATTTTATCAAAAGTAGTCAAACTCTCTCAAGCCAATTCGCTAAGGATTAATGTGTGTCACTACTATTCAGGCTCAAATTGAAAATACAATTAGTTATTGTAGTAAGACTATCAAAACAACGACGAACTAAACAATTTTACAACTCGATATATAATTTATATAACATTATAAAACTATATAAATATGTTAACATTTATTTTCTGATTTTAACAAAAGGTAAAGATAAATCAAAAGAAAACATATAAGTTGATAGATAAAAAAAGTTTAGAAATAATTTGGACTATTATCATGTAAGCTAAAGAGTATCTTAACATATCATATTAAAAATCCATCTATATTTGGGTTAGGGATAACTGTTTATTTAATGTATAAAAACTAATTTGTTTTTAATTAAAATAAAACCTTCCGTATTGGTATACAGTAACAAGGAGTGTTTATATCCCTTTTTACTGCGCAAGCAAAGCATTAAATAAATGTATTTTAATACTGCTCTAAGAGTTGAAGTTATAAAACAACATGTTTCAGGCAAAATATTTTTTTAAATTTAAACAATTTACAATATTATTGAAAGGTTTTTGATACTTTGATTCTAATTGAGTTATAATTAGTTTTAAGTTAAAATACTATCTTTAAAAACCTTTTTACTACAGTGGCAGTTATCATGCAAATTTAATTAACAAGATTTATGTAATAGGTTTGAGGTTAGAATGTTAAATGTGCTTCACACTGTGTTTTCTAATTTTTTTAGTAAAACAAATTTTCTTTTGTGATTTAATATTAATAATAACCATTATTATATTTTTGCAGTAAAGATTATATCGTACAAGTTATCTTTAAAAAGCTTTTAATGAACTTGTTTCTCCATAAATTTATTTTTTCAAATGATGTGACATTTTCTAGTGTTATAATTTGTATGCATGATTTAATATTAATAATAACTAATAATATTATATATAATAAGAATATATATTCTAACAGTAAGCGTTATTCATGCCTTAAAAGTTAACATTAGTAATAAGCTTTGGAATTTTTTCTATTTAAAAATGGTTTTTTTTTAATCTTGAGTTTTGGTTAGTTTTACAACAATTTTTGCTAAGTGATTTATAGTGATTTATATTTTTTTCCAAAAGTTGTCTTCTCCGCTCTCTTGGTAAAGTAATTAACCTAATGTCGGAACTCCACCCAAATTTTCCTCTACATGTCTCAGTCTTGAAAAATTCTGGTTACAGTTATGACAATTTCATTGTTTATTAAATAGTAAATGAACGTAAATAAATCTATAAAGTTATAAGTTAACTACTGTTTTTGTCTAAAAACAATGAAACCAAAAACTTGGTAGTCATTATATTTAACCTGGAACTTTCATGGATTTTGACTTTCTAATGACAAAGACTAAAAAGTTGTCACTAATTACTAAATTTATGCAACAAGACAAATTTAAATAAACAAAATGAACAACAAAAAATAGTAGCGGTTAATTTAAATAAGATGCTTATCATTATGACATAGTCTCCGGATCACAGATTTTAATACACAGTAATAAGTTTATGAATACCTTCTTTATCCGTCTAATGATCTATAGATGGATAAAGAAGGTATTTATAAATTTAATGCAGCATATTAAGATGTTTCTTCAACTATACTATTCAGGTATTGATTAATCAGACGATGACTTCGGGCACTTAATATTCAAACTAACATTAGTTATACCTAACTCAAAATACATAATTATACTATTTTACAATGTAAGTATGAGTAATTTACGCATTTTTATAAATAATTCACCAACAAAAGTGTTAACACAAAATACACTCACATATAAAACGTGTTGCACTGACACGTAGATCAGATTACAGTTTAGGGGTAAAACCCACGCCGGTGTTGCTTTTTGTGCTTAATCGAATTTCTTTCTTGTTTTCGAGAAACCTTTTTGTAAACTAGAAATACGTCCCGAAAGTGGAATTAAAGACGCTCTGTAGAAAAGAATAAATTTACCCCAACCCAATGAATGTCTTTGTGTTTTCATTGCGAGGATGCGCTGCATTCGCTTTTCCTTTGAATATATATTGTATATCGACTGGAACGACAAACGTATTTATACAGCTGTGGTTTCAGAACACACGGGACATCTATAAACTGTAATTGAAAGAAGGCTTAAAGTTTTATTATATTAACTTACTTAGTGGTTTCATTTGCAACACGTTTACACCGTAAGCATAAAATAATTGGAAAATTTTTATGAATATAATAATAATAATAATAGATAAACCTTGCTATTTTGTTCAACCTTTCATCAGTAACTAAACATTTAATGTAACTGGAAAAAAAACTACCACAGGAATATTTTATCTAAAAGGATATTTGGATCAAGGTCAAATGGAACTGTTAATTAATACATAGGGAAACAAAATGTGTCAACATAAATGCTTTAACACAAACAAAGACACTAATGACTAATATTACTAACATTAGAGATATGCAGTTTAGAAAATATATAGACTATTAATTATCAAACCAATTTATGAAAATAAGGAACAAATAATAATTATACATCTTATGTAATTATGGTCTATGCTTCATACTTGATTATTCGAATATAAAATTATACAAACTGTATTTTTTAAATTTATTGTTTCGGTATACATCTTTGGTTTAATATGTTAGTTATAATTATTACGATTCATTTCAACGGGATAAATATTTTTAAAAGCATAAATTTGAAAAATTGTATTAGAATATATGTTATGATGTGTAGTCATTGATCCAATGTCTCTGTAAACCACCATTGATTTGTGTAGGTTTCTGTTAGAGTTAGGTTTGCAGAGTTTGGTAAACCTAAAATATTATCGAGGAGGGATTTTAGATTGTAATTTACTTTTTAAAAAAATATACAAATTACAATCATATATACTGAAAGATATAAATGAATAATTTTAATTGATAAAATACAACTTGAACTCAGATTCTCGCAACTAATAAGTTTATTTACACAACGTTTAAACGATCATGTTACCATATTTAGTGCAGCACAAACTACATTAATCTAACTGCGACAGTCTATGAAAATAAAAGTATTATTTGTGAAAATTTGTTTTCAAGTTGTATTCCTTTAACTATACAACCTCACAAGTCAAGCTTATTATCTATTTATAGTATTTGTAGATGATATTTAATGACAATATTATATTATTTAGGTACGAATTCATAAAGATTCGTTAGTTTATGTTACGTTTAATTTAACATATTTCCTAAAGCATAAAAATAAAGTGAATAATAGGAAAAAAACTACACTAAAATATTTCAAATGGGTTAATTGTGTTGGTTGCTATAATTACAAACTAGTAGTTACATAAAAATAGTTAAAATTATGAATTTAACCATTACTACGCTTGTGTATCATTTGTAAACATTACTTTATTGTTTATAAATATATATAGGAAAATATAATAATAGTAAATATTACCTGTTACTGATCCGTTATGTGGTTTATTAGTAGACGTAATTGTTAATTACGACACGTTTCGGAATCGCAATCCCATTGAAACGCGTCGTAAATAACAATTACGTCAACAAATACGTTACACTACGTATCAGGTAATATTTAATATTATTATTATTATTATTATATTATTCCACATTTATTTATATACGAAGTGACTGGGAAAAAAGAACCATGAAATCAAAACAATATTGTAACTTTTTTGTATCTGCAATAAAAGTAGAAATAAATCAAAAATACTTGTATATTATAAAACTCTTTTAAACCTGAACTCTAAGAAAAAAACGAACCAGGAATTGCTCCGCAATAAGACTTAGATAGAGGGAAACAGATTCAAACTGGCTATCGCAAGGACAGACATAGTGCTAACATGGAGACGAATCCCATACCTCATTCCAAAGTTTTTGAACGTGAAACGAATGGCACTAAGAGATGAGCAAGATACTAGGGAGTTATTCTTGGCAACAAGCTACTTTTTTCAAACATCTGGAGAAGACTTGCGATAAAACCTCAGCGGCAACTTCTTCTCTGGGTTTTCTCAAGGCTGACACTGGGTTATGAAGTGAGAGTAAAAGTAGACTCATACTGAACAGAGCGAAGTATTATTTTTGGGCGCAGGAGTAGAAGACGAATTGCTACTTTGGTGGAGAGATGGATAAACCAAATGGTAGTAGAACGGCTAGGGAGGATACCATTATCAGATAGCAGAACACCTGGGACATCGAAACTAGAGACTTATGGACAGCTACGCTTATAACTAATCTACATGACTAGATACAACGAAACCTTTGTGAGGTGACCCTATTTGCTACACAGTTCTTGACGGGCCATTGATTTTTTCGGTTATATCTTTGAAGGATGGGAAGGTGACATCCAATGATTGCCGGGTGTGTAAAGGGGCTAGAGATGATGAAAAGCACTCGTTTATCAAAAATGTAAACGCATCGCCAAACAGAGAAGGAGCATTAGTTTCAGTGAGGGAGGGCTCTCCGCTAGGACCATAGTAAGAGAAATGTTATAATCCCGAGAAACACTGCGTAACGAAGTACATAGAATCAGTACTACGGTGTAAGAAAAAGGATGGATGGATAAATTAATTATATATTCAGCAATTTTATTTATGTTACTTTACACCAAAACAAGTTTATTATTATCTTAAAGTTGATAATTGATTATATATTTTTCACAAATTAGAACTGTTAAATAAAATATGTTTTCTCACACTGCATTTTATATGAACTGATGTTTTTAATGCATGAGTTATTATGCTTCGGATAAAATGTAATTTAACGCTTAGTTTTTTGTCTTTAAAAATAACTTTCAAAAAAAATTTAACTTAAAACAAGTATTTTATAAATGTTGTGTAAAATAATACTAAAAGTTAAAAATGTTTTCAGTAAGTCAAAACATTCCACGATTCAGTCAAATAATTTGACGAAAGCAAAGCTTGCTATCACAATGAGTAATCGGAAATAAATTGGTTGCAAAAGCGTGTTGACTGATACTTACAACGAACCCTCCTAAGTGGCGTGACTGCACAACATGTAGCTTTGAATAATTGAACAAATTTCTACATAAATCGATTTCTATCTCATTTCGTTTCCTGATTCATTGTGCACTGATTGATTTACTATTCTCTTTTGTACAAGGTTTGTGTCTTTTTTTAAACATGGAATCATAGTGCATAATAGATATCTAAAAAAATTATAGCATTTGTAATTTATACAGATAACATTATTCAAATGAAATATTAATGGTACTTATGTGCCACCATCGATCAAGTACTAGACACATTTGTATTTATAAATATTCTCATTTACAATTTCAAATTTACTTTATTTTGGTTTTAAGCCTTAAAGTCAAAATTTAACGGTTAATACCATAAACAAACATTTTAGTAAAATACTGAATTTTGTTTATAAAATTAAGTTATTGGTTTAGCGAACTTTATTTTATATTGTTCGATTTATAGTTGTTATATCTGAATTAATAAAACCTGTGTACACAGATTGATATATATGTATATATATCTATATAGTTTTTAGTTCACTTTTTTAATTTGGCAGGAACTTGTTTCCTGTTAAAAGTTAAACAAACACAGTGACAGTATTTTTAAAACTTTGCTGTTGTATCTATATAAAAGGACTAGCTGGCCCGATCAGGCTTTACACGGAGAGACAAATCAAAGTTAAATATATATTTATATATATAGATGAAAACGTGCTTTTAACTATCGTAAAAAGTATTTTTCTACGTACATTTACGTTATTGAAGATCTGTGCCTCCTGTGCCGTTCAAGTATATATTTGTAAATATTTCACAATAGAGTATGTATTAATTGTTTTTACAAAAAGTCAGAAAACTATGTTTATATAGATTCGTTACAGTTGAGAGTTCATATTTTAAAATTTATTATTTGAAATTTTAATATGTTTTCCTCAAATTATGCAAGTTAAGATCAAAATCTTAAAATCCATATTTCTAGGTCCTCTGGTTAAAGTTAGATCTATAAACATAAAACAAATAGGTTATATTATTTCTTAAACTTACTGTATTTTAATTATGTATTTAATGCTAATGATACATGAATATTTAATATAATACAATTAATTCATTCATAACCTATCAGATAGATTACACATCTCATCCCATTACATCATTAATGTTAACTGTTAGTTTAGGTAAATGAACTTATAAATAAGTTTGTATAAACGTTTATCCTAAACTTCCTCATAGCATGCAATGAGTCTAATACTAAATTTGAAGGTATTTCTAGTCTCTAATTTATAAGTTATGTCGGTAAAAGTATGTTATGTCGTGACTCAAGTCAATTCCAATATAGTAAGGGATATAATTTGAATTGCAATCGTATGTTTATATTATTGACAGTAAATTTCATATTTATGATTGAACGTACCTGTATTATATGATTTAGAGGCAAACCTGTAGTTATTATTCTTGGTATTGTTTGCTTGCTACACTCTGTTATCAAGTTTATTGGACAAAACTAATTTAATAATATTATTGTTACTCAAATCCATTTCGTTAAGGGCTGTATAAATATTATTTTTGTATAGTTAACATTATGTAATAATAGATTACTATAATAATTGTATATTATTAAACGCAAATGCATTGCTTTCAACATACTTCGTACTGCAAGAGATGGAATTGAAATATTTAAAATTACTACGTACATTTCCATAATAGACTACATATTCAATTACAAATGTTTGCCTGATATAAGTCGTAATTAATAGTAATTTATAGTTATCAACAACAACACAATCTAGATAGTAAGCTATTAATATCTGAATAAAGTATTTAAGGGCACTAAACATTAATATTAAACTTAACCACGCTGGTTTAAATAAAAACTCCGAACCACAAAAAAAGGAACAAAAACAATAACTGAATAACTAAATTGTAAGTTATGTTTAATAAGCTTGCGTTATGTACATTTCGATCACATGGTCATCATTCTCAGATGGTTTTAACACTACTAAAGTATACAGACAATATTACAGAGGTGTATATACCCGCCCTCCCCCAATCCTCACCATGCCGTTCAATCCAAGACCGACCTGGTGGGGGAATGGGAGGAGCCACATTAAATCTACTACAAGTATCTATTATTAACAATAAAAACCTATGTAACAATGAATTATAAAACTATTAAATACAAAATATAACAAACTGGTCTACTAAAATTATAAACAGTAATTCAAATAAAATAAAAAACTAATAGGCCTAATTAAATAAAAACAAACAAAAGAAATAAAATACTTAATAAAATAAAATAACATAACTTAAAATCAAATATTAACAAATACAGATCAAGAAAATATAAATATGTATATTCCTAACAAAGGAATTTATAATTATGGGACTAAATAAAAAATAAATGATTATTTTGTAAATACACGAAAGTTTATGGGAATACATATATTTACATATTTTTATCTTAGTTTGTATTGTAAATTTATAGAAATTCTTTTGTTAAGAACTCGTAAATTGCTATTGTAACGGTGTGGTGAACATTTTATTAGGTTATATTATATTGTTGCTGAGATAAGTGTAGTATAGTTTATAAAATTTGAGTTTTCGGGAAACAGAGGTTTAAATAAAGTAATTTAAAGTCAGGTTTATCATGCATAAAATCTTAAGTTGTTTTATCAAAATAGACAACTAGTATATTTATATCGGTGCTACTTTATACATTACTTGTATGTAAATAATATTAGATTTTTTTTCTTTCTAAGTATTTTAGTAAAATTTATAGAAATAATATTCCTATAATGTAATCGAAATATTTGGTATCATTTTATACTTTATTAATAATGTAGTATTTCAAAAATTAAATAAATTATATTTTTAAAAATAGTATATACAAAATAGCAAATAATTTATAATTTTGTAATTAATATTATTTTTTTAATCAAGTAAACACGAAAAAGGACCATTAAAGAAATATGAAATACTGAATATTTTATTATTTCAAATAAGAAAAAAAGTTATTGAACCCTATAAAATTATTATTAAATTGTAATTTTTTTCGGTCAGGCTCAACGTTTCGTCAAGGTAATTTATTTTTATTCTGATGGTTTCTTAAAGATAAGAAAATATGAAACACAATTGTATTGAAAATGTGTTAAACACAGAGACAGAATCAATACAGTGATCTATAATGTTAAAGATCTCTTAATGCTGATTTTAATATTTCAAATTAGGAGCAAAGTTTTATAAAGCATACACATTTATTTGTTAATTTTTTTCTATATGAATATACGTTTTAATTCGATACGTTTTTATACTGAAGGTTTCTTAAAAATGTTAGTTAATATGTAAATATCCAATAATAAAAATTCTAAATAAGTCATCCACGATTTTAATTTGCCTATAAATTAAACATATATATAGCAAAATCATTGTTATGGTAAGGTGGAATTTAACGTTGCTTGTAAGAAGCAAACAGTTTTACTATTATTTTCTCAAGCCTACCATTTTGGCTAAGGTGGTGATATTTTAAAGTGTTGGATGATTTTGATAAATAACGTTGATGCCGTAAATTCAATGAAATAACAAACAAGGTTAGTCTATGCTATTGTAAACGTCAAAAAAATCTGATACTTTACATGCAATTTTTTAAAGGAAAGCTTTTATATGATTATTTATAATTATAGTGCCTAAATTAAAAGTTTAAATAATACATATAACCTGTCCCTAACATTTTTATATGACCTACAAATGTTTTACGAACGACGTATCAACATTATTTATTATATATTAACCTCTCCTCTGTGCAACTAGCTTCATTATAGAGAAGTAAAATGATTTTCCTCATTCTAGAACTACTTGTAATCTTATAATGTGTTTTCATTTATATTATATCTTAAACACCTAGAAAATATTTCAGTTCAAATTACTGATATACAAACTTTAGTTGACAGCTTCGTTGAACCAATGTATCCTTTGGTTACATTGGCCTAAAATAAATACGAAAAATTAACCAGAACAAATTCGAAGTAGTTGTATTATAAATATTGATACATTGTCATTTTAAAGTAAGTCAGAAATTGTATTTTAATAAGGTCTTTACACTTTAAATGTATTTAATTATAGTTGAAGAATATTATAAATGTCAGAGTGTAAAGACCAGGTAGACCTTTATATTAATTACTTCAGTCATTCTTACAAGTTACAACAACTAGCAATTATTGCAGAACACTTAAATAATTTTATTTTCATACTGTAATATGACCCGACAATTCAAATATTATCCTAGTTTTTATGTATATGAAATAGTATATAGACATGAATGAATAAATTAAAACAGTTATAATTATGTTATAAATGACGGTAGTTATTTCAGAAAAAGAACTAAATCCACCTGATACGAATGAATTTCAAATAATAAGCATTTATTTCTAAAGATGTAAACTATTAAACAACATAACATTACAAAGAATCTGCCAGAAAATTTAGAATATCTAAAAATAAGGTAACGTACTTATTGTGAGTTACGACTTTAATTGAACTAAATGTGGAAACAATATTGCAACATCTTATATTGTTTACTTGTAAACATTTTCTTTTAAAAAGCAATAACAAAAATAAAATGTATTTGAACACAATCCTTTTTCAAATAATGTAGGTTTTGTCAATAATTCAACGTTACACTGTTAATGCTTTGGTATCAGGATAGCCTTAATGTAACATTTCGTCGTCACGCACTATAGAGACTGTGTTAGATTAACGTTTAGATAGGGTCGAACACTCTAATACTCGTGTTCTTTATTATCTGTTTGATTGCAGTCTGTGTAAGTCAAGTGACGCTCAATAATAATGCGATTGTATTTCTAAGCAACTACATTTACTTATTATTCAGAGTAATTCAGACCACCAGTGCACAATGTATAGCGACGGAACCAAATGAGATATTGCCATAGTTTCAACTTAACCCCCCCCCCCCCCCTATTTCCACCCTAGATAATTGAGTAAAGATATTTCCAATTCTCAAAAATGCCCCAAAAGTTCTTTTTTGTTGGATGGGTGTCATTTTTGAAAAATTTTCAAACACACGGTACATACGCAGTAAGATGATTATTTCCAAAATGATCAGTGAACAGATACCTTTAAAATGACGGATCACTCGACCAACCTTTACGTATGAAAATTTTCCAAAAACAACACTCACAACACAACAATAGAACTTTTGTGGCATTTTTGAGACTTGAAAATATTTTTACTGAATTCTCTAGAGTCGAAATAGGAGGTTTTAAGTTAAAACGTAGACTGTAGCTCATCTGTATATGATGACTAAACATATAGTAGTTTTTTTTAAATATAGCTGATTATAAATTTTATACCAAGTTAATAAAATACTGTATATAGTCATGAAATGAAGGGATAACAATAATTTACCACTTTCTATAGAAGTTAAGTAAAATATCAATAAAATAAAAATAATATAAAACAAAAATTGTAATACCTACAAATAAAAATTGTGCACTGCGCACATTATTTAGTTTGTGTTTTCCGTAAAAGGAAAAGGGATCAAAATACATAATATTCAATTATAAATGATTGTATTTTAGATGGATCATATTTATAACAAACTATCACTTATTTTTCGGATACAGTTTAAGTATCTTACCAAATTTCCAATTGAAAAACAGAAACATATTAAATTTTGTTTAATGTTTTACTGAGTTCATATGGTTTTATTCGTTAATATTAGTTTTGTAGGTTAATATTTTTGTGTGTGTTATGTTCTGTGTATTAAATTTTTATTGTTAAATGTGTATTTACAACATTGCTGTATTTAAAATAATTATTTGGTAAACATGATATGTTTAAGATACAGTTATTTAATGAATACAAAAAACAATATAATAAGGAAAACTTTAAAGATTTGTTTTGATATACAAATTTAATTATTTTATACAGAACATTTATAAAATATATTTTAGAAAGTTTAAATAAATTGAACTATATGAAGAGGCCAGGGGAAAAAAGATGAGGGTCCAACAGGCCTTATTTTGAGAAAAAGGAAATTTAAACTTCCAAGACTCATAGTAAAATTC
Organism: Philaenus spumarius; assembly: GCA_018207615.1. Classification (NCBI taxonomy): domain Eukaryota; kingdom Metazoa; phylum Arthropoda; class Insecta; order Hemiptera; family Aphrophoridae; genus Philaenus; species Philaenus spumarius. Next base: position 211,488 of record JAGFPH010000395.1, on the reverse strand, counting down.
ACAATATTACAGCAATAATTTGTGTTACGTTATGTTGTAACACACATATAACTTAACTAGTACAACTACCAAAGATTTTTTTTATTCTTTTTTTATTAATAAATTGGGCATTTACAAAATGTATAGTAAAATATTTTAAGGAAAAGGATGAGGGTCCAAAAATATACACGGTCTTACTAAAAAACAGCCCCAAAGATTTTGGGGATACATTTAATGTATTCAACATAACATGTTGAAAAGTTAGTATGGTGTTTAAGTTTAAACTAAAAGTAAAATTATGTACTAAAAACAAAAGTAGGACTACGGAATATAATAATAATACAGCCTAAGGGTACATAAACTTAGCTAATGTCAGAAAAAACTCAAACGCTGTTTGTAACACCTATTGTGACTTATAAAGATAGGATCTGATAGCTCAATTGCCTGAATATATTGTAACAGATAAAAAAAAAATCAAAATATACAAAAAAATAATTATTCAAAGTCAGTGTTCTTGCACAATATGAAATCACTAACCTACGCTGAATGTGGAAGACTGTTGAAATAGTGCTGCGCTTCCTCGGAACAGAACTTTTTGAGATGCTGCAAATCTTGAAATTTTGCTTCGGAAATTGGCAGTGTTTCAGTATATAACCTTGGGGGCAGTTCAAAACAACATTCTGCTAAAGACAGCCTCTTGCGTTTTGCTTTTATCACTACACTTACAGTTGTGGTCTAAATGCATTCAACCTACAATAGATAATATTAAAATATATTCTAACTGATAAACTCCGTTTGTATTTTTGTAATACAAATTAAGTTTCTTGCTAAATTTGCTACGTTTCATAGATATAAATATAGAACCATTTTTTTTACAATATTAAACAAAAATAATCTTTACATCAGACTTATATACACAGTATTTTGATATTAGCCATTCTAAGAGGAGTAGATATTTTTTAATACTATGCTAAGTTTTAAAATAGTTTTGCAATAATTCTAAGCACAGTTTTTCCCCAATTCAAACCAAAAATATATTGTATCATACTGTATATTACCAAGATTGATGTTGTTTTCGATCACGTGAAAGGTTTACAAATTTTGAACATTGTTTAATTAAAGTTTCATAAATAATGTTATTGCAGTTGTTACAGAATGGTTTGTGTTATAAACTTTACTATGAGTAGTATCATAGTATAAAAATATCAATTGAATTCTATATATGGAACACAACCAAAAATTATGTAATCAATTAAACAATACAGAATACAATAAGCGGCACTACAAACAAGATTCAAGAAATTGTAATTGCTTCACTTTGTACATTCAGACATTAGCTTATAGTACTTAGGCTACTTCGTCAAAGTAAATATTTGAAAAATTTAAATCTCTACTAATAAAATTATATTTGGTTATATAATCTTACTACATATAAAATAAAAATAAAAAAGTGAAAATATTCGAAATTTATATTATAACAATTTATAGCAAAGGTAAGTATAATAAAAATATCAAGTTAATATACTATTAAGAAACGTATGAAATGAAACATTTTGGGCTATATTTAGCACAACTTTCAAATTTCATTTGTAGTCAATATAAGCTACTTGTATTATATTAAATAATTAATCTATTTTAGGCTTTGTGTCAAAATTGTAAAACATAGCTGACAAATTTGAGTTATGTCACTTATAAAGACACTCTAATTTGATTTGAGCTTTTTAAGATAAACGTACAAATGTACTTATATGTTGAAAACAAATTTTTAATCAATAAAAAATATATTGTAAATCGGCATATGATAGGATGGAAATCGTATGGAAATGGTATGGCAAAAGGCGTATAATGTTTTGTGATTTTTCGGTGAATCGCATTTTTTTGAAATGCCAAACATAAACATAAATAATGTATTTAGAACTAGATGGGATCTTTGCGTGCTCCGAACGCCAACCCCCAATGGAACCTATTTTAAGTTTTATTTATAATAAAGGTGTAGGATTTATAATAACCTCAAAACTAAAACGGTAAATAATATTAAATGTTCAAATTAAATTGTTTCTTATATTTTATAACAGCAGTTTTAATAATAATGGTTGAAAAAAGCAGCAAGGGTCAGGTCTACACTTTAAAACCCTAACCTAAAAGCTAGAAATACAAAAATAATTGTTTCAAACTTTTAAATCAGCTGTTAATGGAAATGTTGGAGCCAACAGCTATATTATCTGTTATTCTATTCAATTGGTTGCTATGGTAGTAAATTTAAATACATATGTTGGTTTATCTTTCTAGGCCTAATATAAGATTTTTTCCGACTAGATTTACAAATATTGAAATAAAAAAAGGGTTTTATCGAAATAAGTTATAGCCTATGTTACTCAGGGATAGTGTAGCTTTTTATTAGTAAAACTATTTTTGCAATCGATTCAGTAGTGCCAGAGATTACCCCCTACATACAAACAAAGGAACAAAAAACTAACTTTACCTCTTTATTATATTAGTATAGATAATTTTCATTATTTTTCTATGTAACATTACATTATTTTTGTAACAAAATTGTAAGTCTAAATAATATAACTTTGTAAAATCTATCATGATTTAGGAATTATATTTAATGTAAGGACAGACACGCGTTCATCCACACATTAGTAAAATTAATCAGTGGAAATATTGGAATGAATGTACACGCACACAAACATGTTGTCTAATTTCAGGCTTATGTTCCATTAGTACGCTTAATTTTGTATTGGCTTTGTGTTTTTTCAAGATTGACAATTCAGTAACCCAGATAACATGACATTGGCCGTACTAAGAACAAGATCAATAAACAGACTGTGTAGTTAATGCTTTGGTATCAGGGTAGTTAATGTACTTCTGCTGAACACACCCTTAGTTTGATTAAGCTTTTAGTTTTACTGCGATGTGTTTTTAGATAGCGCCTTCCTATCGAATCAATGTCGTTAGCACTGCATGAGGTGGTTTTATTAAAAGTTGTAACTTTTGCTTTAATATTATTTGTAATAATTTAGTAAATAACTCACTGTTTTAATAATTAACTTTTTTATATTATATAAACGGCCAATGTGAACTACACTTTTTTATTTAAAAATTTTACACAAATGTACGTATATTTATTGTCCTATTAGAAATAAATTAAGTCTTATTTGTAAGACGAGTTTCTAAAAATCTATTTCTAATTAGGGTGGATAAAGAATTAGAACTATGAAAATACAAATATTTTGGGGTATGTATACTTTTGTATTATTAGTAAACTGATATCTACAAGATAAACACGATGTATAATTATATTTTAAATACATTTTAATTAAAACCGTTTATTTTGTATGAAAGTTATAAAATGTATTGTTTAAAGGTGTTGCTGTAAATATAATCATGGTTATATCATTATAATATAAACAACGTATTAAAATTGTATAACAATATAATTTTTAAGCCAAACCTGTTTGAAATGACTAAGGCTATGAAATCTATGTATATTATTTATTTTGCTTGTGGTGACTAAAAAAGTTTTTCACATCGAAATAATTTAAGTAGCATGCCATTATTGTGGGATCTAATAAAATAAGTATTATACATTTGACTAAGATTCTAAATTATGTATAAATATTCAGTAAAAATTATAATCTTCAAACCATAAATATAAGAATCATTTAAAACATTTGTTTTACAAACTGTGTATATTTAATGGTTAATGGATTCTCAAAATTGAGGCGTGTAGAAGCAAAAAGAGATATCTCCATCATAGTTATTTTTTGCTAAAACAAACAACATTGGTATACAGCAAACAAAAGTTCCTCGGTTTAAGTTAGTATACATTACAATTTAATTTACATATAATTATCCAGGTACACCTTCCGTGATGGAATACAGAGGAAATCGTCCACTATATGTATTCGAAATCTTAAAACAACATAACTCGTAAGAACATTACTAAGATCACTATAATATATTATATATATGATTATTCCTATCATATATTTATAATAAACCGGTAGGAATAACTTTACATAAAAAAATAAGAGAATATATTTTTGAAATAACGCATTTGTTAATTTATAAATAATAATAGCAATACTTACATTCTCACACACATAAGTTGAATAATTAAACATTGTCATCGTCAGTGATAAATGAGCTAAAAAAAAAAACGTACAACTAGTTTAGAATATAATTAGGCTACATAAATTTACCCCTTTACAAGAGGCGAAGTCTTAGCTTCTAAGCAACCAATTAAAAACAATTAATAATATTTTATTACAATTAATCAACACATGGTGTCTCAATAAAAACTCCGTAAGTTTAATTTACTTAGTTTGGAATAAACACATTTTTTTAATTTATGCATTTTATTACCTAAATTATAATAGTAACAATATTATTGTATGTCTATTATATGAGCGAAAAAGTTATTATTGTTTTTATTTGTTTCAGGTGAGCTTATGAAAAATTAAAACCACTCAAACAGAGTTATATCATTTAACATTAAAGTAACTTATTCAAATATATTTTTGTATGTATGTAATTGATAAGTTTTACCATTATGTAACTTTTCACGTATAACTTTTGCTATACAAAAAGCAATAGCTTATCATGTTTGTTGATTTATTATATTTTTTTTAAATAATTATTTGTTAACAATTACAGAATATCAAAATGATATAGAACCTTATTACATTGTCATTATTGTCTAAATGGAGTATAAAATGTGCACCTTTTCCAAAATAAATCAGTTATATGAGTTTTTTGGGAGGTCTGTATGTTGAATCTATCCAAATATTGGCCTATCAAAGTTATAATTTTCCCAAAAAACTCTAATTGCTAGTTTTCCTAAGATTTAAACTTGTTTCACCACCAAATTAAATGAACGAAGTAGCAAATTTAGGTGACACATTATATTTTGTATATCTATTGACATTTAAATATTATTTGATAAAAATAGATAAATTTTTAAGTGCAAGTTAAACCTAAACCATTCTAGTTATTAATTGTAGTTTCTGTAATTGTGTTGTTGTATTTAAAAAGTACATTTATTACATGCAAATAAATAAATAATTGTTAAGTAACCATAAATCCCACTGACCTGATAAACTATGGTAGCTTGTAAGGCACGGAACTATAGCTCTTAAGACAGATAGTTACAAATCAATGCGTTGCCTGTAGAAGCTAGCAGTATATTGTTCACTGCCTAACGACCCATTACCTGAAGCTGTGCTGTTGTAAAATCAAGTAAACATGCAACGATCATGAGTTTAAAGTGCATAACTCTAGTTACTAAGGTGTGGTTGAAACCCTGATCTACAAATTGCAATGGAATGAAACTTATAAAAGAATGTAAAGTTTAAATTTTTTTTTAAACATTCACAAAAATATACACATAATTTAAAGTATTTTTTATTTCTATTTTACAATTTATCAAAATATAAAATTTATTAAAATACATTTTCTCCTATTATTATTAGAAATATTTTTAATAACCTTATAAAGGACCTAATTATACTACGAACATTGGTAAATTTGTGTATATTTTAGGGTAAATTAAGATGATGTGCAAGCACTGGTGTATAATGTCTAAGTAGGTTTACTTTCATTCCTACAAAAAATTTGGTTTTACATAAAGTACAATTTATTTTATAAAATGATTATGATTTAATTTAAATGTTGTTTGTTATTAGAAACAAAAGTGAAAGTTAAATAAATTAATATTTATATAGAACAAATTATCATTAACAATAGTTTTTTATTATCACTTTGTTTTATACAACATTGTGTATATCAAGATAAAGTAGGGTACCGGTGTTACTTTTTCTAAAACTTAAATTACCAATTTCTTACATTATAAAATTTATTCACCAGTCAATAAATACAATTATAAACAAGATGATCTCTGAAAATCAAACGTAGTAGTTAACACTATCCTACCTTACCTACTGTAAAAGTATAAGACATTTAATTATAATAAGTAGTTGGATCTTTATAATATATACTACTAAAGTTTAATGAAATACAAAATAAGCTACTTCTATATGTATTGTGTTTTTGTGTATGTTCAAAAAAGCTGCTACTTTTCCGATGAAATATTAAAAAAGAAAAACAAATTTAAAGTTTAAGAAATTTAACTGTAAGATGCAATAATTAACAGGAACTGCTGTTGTTTGAATAACCAGTTAACTATGTAAATAATATCGATTTGTTAAAATAACACCAGAAGAAAGTTAAAAACATTTAAATAATGTATTTAAATTGTTGAACAAAATTGTTTAAATTTATTTTCAAATTAGATAAAACTTATGTTTTTTTGTTAAACAGCTATAACGTTTTACCTTTTTGTTATTGTACTATACAAATTTATATATATATAAATTATTTCCTTCCACTTGTCATATATTTATCTTCTCTGACAAAATAAAAGGATAGTTTTACAATTCATCTTTATTGTCTAACGATCGATTTTGTGTCAACTTGACGATTACGTTTTATTTTAAACCAAATTAAATATATATATATGAAACGTGGATATATAATAAGTATTTGTATATGTAATTCCTATATTTCTTATTAGTAAATAGTTGTTTACATAAAATAAAAGATTTTTTTTTACATCCTAACACTAGTAATATGTGATCTTAGTACAATTATTATGTATCATACACATTCGCATTTCCATGGTTGGTCAATACACTCTAGTAGCTAATGTCATCATTATACCTGACATGTAATTGAAGGTTGCTAAACTATTAAAATACATTTAAACCAATATAATCTAATATTGCATTTGATTATTCGTTTACATATGCCAAACATTAACCTCTATTTGTTGCATAAGTTTATTTAAGTTTACCATAATGTAAACCATATTAAATACATATACAATATTCAATACTAATACATATTATCATAGAGGAATAATAACATCGTACTAAAGGGAGTTGAACTGAATTTTCAGAAACTGAAACGTATACTAGCAAAACATTAATCTCCCACTGTCCAAATTTAAGCTGTTATAGAGGAAACTAAAACAGGGTTTGTTTTTTCATCTACCATGTTGACCGTTATCATAGTTCCACAAGCGTTCACTTGTTCACCAGTATTTAAGTGATACAAAACAGAAACACTGCATGAATATTTGGGTATAAAATATAAATTTTAAACCGAATTATGTCTAAATAATTCGTCTTTTGTTAATACAGATAATAAACACAATAAAAAAGTTGGATTCACTGTTGTCAGTATTCCTGATACTTCCCTCCCGTCCACTACCACTTACCTCACTTATCTCATCAACCACTTATCTCATCAACTGACATCACCTTCTAAGCCCGTTCTAGAATCAGTACTGTTTCATCCACTGCGTCCTCTGATATGCTGCCCCAGGCACAGAACACGTAATAAAGTAGAAGCGCCACCAATGGTGTGGCGGGGTGGAGTGATGTGAGTCAAAACTCTTAGCTGTTCCCGCACTCTTCCGTCCACTCACTTCCTTCACAAGCGCTTTCTCAATTACCCTTTTCTGATGAATTGGAACTGTTTTGCTCCCATAGAGAGTTTTGTGGAATGTGTGTTTTTTTGTGAAAATGAAGCGTACAAGGCCTTAAGCCCAAATAGTTGCCAGTTAGACCTACTTAATGCAATTACATTAATAATTGTTTTGTTTTTAATGAATTCTGCACCGATGTCGTGACACGTATTAATATTCGGACAGTGAACGAAATAAATAAAACACATTTTTTAAGATTTTGATATTATCTTTATTTTATAGTGAAAAAAGGATTCAACAATAACTGGTACAATAGTGTTGAAAGTAACTTATTTAAACTATGATCCTCCGTGTGAAAGTTTAAGTGAAATAAATACAGTTTAGTTAATTGTATAATATAAATAAATTGTATAAATTTAGTTTATTAATGTTGTTTTATTTCATTTTTAGAATGTTTATAAGTAGTTAACATTACATAATCGGTATGAGGGTAGGCCTACGTTTCATAAAAAATTTACATTTTGAAATTGAATTTATGTTTACATATTTTATTTAGGTATCTAAGTATAGACAAAAAAAATTATTGTCCTTGGAACAATAAGAATTAGTTTTTTCTTCACCTTATTTTTTTTCTGGATTTGATCGTTGATCTCATTTATGTGATGAAACATCATTATTTAAAAATAATATGCTCTTATGCTTTTTTAAATTAATGGATAAGTGGAAATTAGCTTCTTGTTCTAAAAAGTGATCTGTTGAAGAAAAAAAAAACATTTCCCCAAGCACTCCTTCAAAAGCAAATGTAAAAAATTTCTAATTTTTTTTGTTATTTGTTTTTTTCGTAACATTTTCTCACACAATATGCAAATAGAAGTTAGGTCTTTTCCGGGAAGTGACAGCCCTCCTCTCTGCTTAGCCAATAACAATCCTTTTTCTTCTTTCCTTTTATCTTTCTCCTACACTTCTTCTAGGCATCCATCACAATTAATGTTGGTATTTATATTTTTTTTAAGAAACCTGAAACATGATTAAAAATACATTTGTATCAATATTAGGCTGTGATCAAATAATAATGTTTTATGGTTGTTATTCCGTTTCTCTACTTCTTATCTGATATGTATTCGACAATGTCACTTGCCACATCACTTATTACATCCAAATACTGTAGCTTGTTATATTGGAAGTTTTAGGTTTAACACCATCAAGTAAACGATTTAAGCTCTGAAAAAAGAAAATAATAAAAAACATAATCACTACAAAATTATATTTTACATATTAACTTAGTTTACCTGGGTGTTCATCGTCATCGCCTTCACTGTCTAACATTCGGAATTTGTTTGCTTCCTCCAAAAACGTTGTGACTTTTGCAAAATTTCTATTATTCGAAGCTTGTTTGAATCCTTTTATTCTGATACTCCTAGAGTTTAATATGCCATATAATCGGTTAAATATGGTAACTTTTTATGCAACTCCTTATCAGTTGGTAATCATAAGTAAAACAGGGGAAGTTAGTGTATTTAGAAGATTAAAGCGTGCCATCGAATAAAAGAATCGCCAATACTAGATTGAAAAGAGTACTAGTAAATGTCATAATATTATTTAAAATACTTACTGATTAAAAGTTATCGGAAGGCTAATTATTTTATCCGCTTCTATCACGCTGCAACCAAAGGCCACACAACAAGGCATTTTAACATAAAGAAATTACAAAATACAAAAAAAGAAACTTCAATATAAACAAAGGCTAAACATTGAGTAACATAAACACATGTGGAGAGTTCTGATGTAACGTGGAAGGTGTAGGTTAAGTGTGTTAAAATGTGGAAGGATGTGTTTAGTGAGGGCGCAGGAGTGGGGGTTAGAGAGCGGGAGTCGACTCACATCCTCTTACCCTAAAATCCGCTTCTATTCTATTCAATGTTCTGTGGCCCCAGAACTATTCATCTATGATCACTGTACCTTTACTATTTTTCTCCAAAATTTTTAAACTGTTAGTTTGCTTTTTTTCTAATTTCTTATATTTTACCATATAATTTCCTGTATTAAATTCATAATTAAATAGTAATAATTTTATTTTTTTAAATATTAAACAGTTTTCTTCTCTACACATAAATAATAAATATCTGTGAATATGGAGGAGAGTATATGTGATACAATTTGTATAAATATATGTACCCTATACCTTTTGACGGATCAGGACTAAGTTTTCATTGATATAATTATGACAACTATCGTAATTGTCATAAGAAAATTTTTTTTGCGGTAAAAATTAGTTGTATTGCTTACACTTAAATGGTTAAAATGGTGTAACTACCGTAAAACATAAAAGATCTAAGTAGTGCATTTAAAATATAACTACAAAATGTTATATCATTATTTAATCTGTCAATTATATTCACTGAGTTATTAAAGTGTTATACTTTCCGTGATTCTGGAGAGGTGATGTTTCATATATTCTTTCATAAGTTTTAAATAGGAAAGGTAAAAAATAGCACTTCAATTACTTGCATCTAATGGTTGAAAACTACCTGTAACTATTTTTTTTTTAACATATTTAGCTGAAATTAAGTATTTACACTTATTTCTTAAATGATACATAGAAAAATCATAATCATTTTTACTTTCTCACTATACTATAATATAGAGACAGTACAGTGATCGCAAAAAAATCCATGTTGAGATTTTTGTAGAAATATCCGTTTTGGGACGTCCTGAGACCAAAAAAGTGGTTTTTACAAAATGTCTGGCTATATGTATGTCTGTATGTGTACAAAGCTAGAGCGAAAACTATTCGATGGATTTCAAACAAATTGGCACCAGACATGTCAAGTAGGCCTGTATAGATGCACAAATATTTTGAAAAACAACCCCCTTTTTCGCAAAAAAATCAGTTATAATTTTTGTTTTATCGGCTCTAACGATTTTGATATTTTTTTATTTGTAGCCTTTAATGTACCCTACCATATGCAAAAAAAAACGGAACTCTCTAAACATTCTCGTTTACCTAACATTCTCGTTTATCTGATAATAATAACTGATTTGTGTGGTTTTTTTGGCAATAAAGGTTTTTTTTTTTCAAACTATTTTTCGTGCATCTATACTGGCTTAATAGACGTGTTTGGTGCAAATTTGTTTGAAATCGTTTGAATAGTTTTATCTCTAGCTAATAATAATAATATTTATTAGTCAATCTCCCAGTTTTCAAATCACCTCTCCTACCCCTCCTACAATAATAAAGTCTCTGTGAATCTGTTTAATAATTTAAATATGTTTGTGAGAATGTATGTGCCAGTTTTTGGTACCGTTTATTGTTCCATGCGAATGGAGAAAATATGAAATTAAGATTAATTTCGCTAACATGCAGCTACGCTTTAGGACTGAAAGTTAGTACATAACATATTCCCTAAATGATATACTGGGAAGAAATAACAATTATACCCCTATTACTTGCATCTAGTGGCTACCTCCTAAGTAGCCACTACTCATTAGCATTAAAAAATTAATTGTTTTAGAGAGAGTGAATTAATTTTGTTACTTTAAATTTGTTTTACGTTTGTACACATTTTTTGTGGAGAAACTATGGGAAAGCGGGTAATTTTAATCTTACTGACGCGCCGACGATCAGCTGATAATAGAGGTGTTTTAAAACTGATAGATTTGGAATGAATTGACTATGAGTGGGGTAGGGGGTTTGAAAGAGTACGTCCTAATTTTGATGTTACTTAGTAAAAAAATTCATTATTTATACGTTATAAATTATTTTAATATACTTGTAGCTGATAGTAATTTATATAATTCGAACTCGTTGAATGGACATAACACTAGGTACGATCTGCTTAGAAGTCGTAATTAAATCGTAGTTTAGTTCTAGCATCATAAAATAGAGTCGTAACTGTTAAAAACAACATACAATTGCATATCACCTTAGTGTATATTGAATATTTTATAGTCCTTTTTATTGCTTTTATATTTGTAAATACGTCACTGTTGAGATAAGGAAACGCTATGAATATTGTAATAAAAGTACTGTAATATAAATGTTGTATTTAATTATTGTTGATTGACGTTTTAGTTTCCATTTGCTGTTATTTTATAATGCCTTTGTTACTTACTTTTGCCTATAAATATAGGTTATAAAACCTTAACGACTAATGCTAACTTATAATTACTTCTCAACACTAGGACAAAATATATATTTTGAAATAATTGCATGTAATGTTCATGTGCAAATAAATGTGCATTTATATCCTGGGTGTTTCTCGTGAATATATCATACCAAAGAAATAGGCCCCCTGGCCCCCATGGTACACATTTTTGCAAAATAATGAGCGTTTTGTATCTTTTATGTATCTCATATTGTATGTTTAATGGGAATATCGTTTTACTCTCATTTAGTCATGGTGATTGATATATTATAATTAATCCAAACATTTTTGATTTTATTGCTGTTAATTCACAAATCTTTTTCCAGAAAGTTAACAAAACATCAAATGTTACAATGCAGTAGTCAGAAATATAATGGTTATTTGTTGAATTAGTTTAGGTTGTCTGATAAACCCCTTCAACATAGTATTAATTATGTTTTATCATAGTAGTTATTTGTTTCTATAAATTGTATACGTTCCTGTACTTAGACAATATTAATTTCTTACCAAATAATTCAGTATTAGGTGCGATATGTTCAATATAATGAAATATATATTTTAAAATCAATATATGTACGAGTAAACTGTGTTATGCTTCGCAACAAGATAATAAGTTACCAAAATGCCATGATACTGCAAAGAGTTGTATAATTTTGATAGGTCACGTTGTTGTCGTTTATTCTAATGAAAATCGTAAAGCTAACTTCTGTGAACATCGTCAAAACTGCAAACTGGGGAAATTGTTTGGTTGTACGATTCGTTCTGATTTAAAAATAAAACTTGCATGTTTTAATGTACTTAAATAATATGTTGTTTACTTTTTTGGAACGTGTTTGGATTGAAAATTAATTTTCTTAATTAATCAGTAAAACATTTTTTGTTTGTTTTAATGTACATGGAAGTGACATGTTAATATAAAGCATTACTTACAAAGTTTATAGCTAAATATTGTGAATACTACAAAACTCTATATTATTGTAAAGGCAGCCGTTATGAATTGGGAATACAATTAATTGTCATCACATTCACAAGCTAATAATGTGAAATAGTTAGTTCTAAAATATATTGATATTTATTAGGTTTAAACAATGTCCAACACGGTCTTTCAATTAATATAAACCACACAATATTTATTATTTTTTAAAAAAATGTTAAATAAAATATGATTCACTATCAAATTCATTTAAAATTAATAAACGTAATAATCCAAAATAAACTCATTGCAAAGATTGAACAAGTAAACAATACATTGTACTTAGTTATCTAAATAATTATAATGGATTTGCAAATACAGTTAGGAATTACTATTTAAACATTTTATTACTTTAAATTATAAAAATTGTATTGTACTTTATAATTTTAATTACAATTATTATGCCTTATTTAAGATGGATATATTTTCCAAATGCATATAACTTTAAAACTATAATTGTAAAATATTCAAATATCCCTTTATTGTAATAATCATAACTATACATTTTATACTATCAAACTCGACATAGTTCTGCTTAAATTTATAAAAACGGTTGAATTCTTGGTATGTAGGCGTAGTTCTGGATCTTTATATGTACCTCTATAAAGATTTCGTATTATTTTCATGTAGCTGTATAAAGTATGTTTGGTTTACTAATTTTGTTTCATATATATATGTTTCAAATAAATGACTTGATCACAAACTGTCTTCATTATTAATTTAACATTTTCTCTAAACCCATGAATAATGTATACAGTTTTCGGTTTGCATAATATTAGTGTATATTTTGATAAATTAATATCCACTTATTACAGTCAATAATTTCAATATTATCTAAACATTAACGTATACGTATACTAGGTAAGGTCAAACATACAGTTTTTTTGTTCTAAAGTCCACAAATATTAATTGTATTAAGTTTTTACATTCTTATATGATAAACAATATAATTGTCTAAAAAAAATACTATATTCTTACAATTAAAAAAATACATAATTTATAATCAATTGTCTATTTGCACATCATATATGTTTAAAGTTTAACTTTATTTATTATAAATAATAGGCTGTTTAATACAATATTAGCCATGGTAACTCTGTTCTTAAAGCTTTACCCTTATTGTCTTTGCATAATATTATGTACTATCATGTTTACGAATATGAAACAATTACTAATGCAAAATTATTAATATTTTGACAGTTCGTAACCCAAGTAACTAGTAATATTACAAGTAAATTATAATTATTGTTGAGATTCAATTTTATCATATTAAAAGTTACATTATTTAGTTAAAACCCAAACATATTTTCATCTAGATGTCAATTAAAATTTATATTCAAAATAAAATATTCAGGAATGTATGTACTTTACACTTTTAAGTGGAAGTTTAACCTAAGTTGTATACATAAAAAATGTTAAAAGGGTAGTATAAAATTGCAATCAATTACTAACCAGAATCAATTACAATTATAAAACAGAATGTCTACTCTCAGCAATACTTTTGATGTTCCCAATTAGTTTACATATAATAAACGCATCATTTGAATGCAAACATAATAAATTACATAAAATATAAAATTGTCTTTTTTTTTAATTTTTAAAACAATACTATTTTAAAATTATGATTGCTGTCAATAATCTAACATAGTTCTGTTAATGAATACGTAACCGTGAATTCCATTATAACGCAATATAATAGAGTCATGTTTAAGATTAACGTTAAGATAGTGTTAACAACTTGAATGCTATTATTCCTTCTTATCTACTTAATTAAAGTATTTAACTTCACAAATCAACGGGGCCAGAAACAATTGTATTTAACACAAATTCACAGAAATTCTATTTTAGTATGTATTAAAAAGTTATATACTGTCTTAAATTTTGCCACGTAGATTACTTCGGCTTTTAGGTAATGATGCTTTTACATATCAATGTATGATATATTTATATATACTTTGCAATTTAAGTTTTGAAAGACAAACATCCTAAGTGTTTATCATCGACTGGAAATCGTAGAACATTTACATAATTCTAAGTAAGTGGGATACATAAAATCACACGCATTTTAAAAAAATTAACATTTATTTAAACACACTTGTTGCAAGGTTATTAAATACTATGTTACATAACAGTTAATAAAAATAGAATTAAACTAAATAATTATACAAAAAATCTAAACATTTAATTTATAATGCCGTTCGGCAGGCAAAACTTCTTACGAACATGTTATAATTTTTCAAACTTTAAAAGATGGTGGTTGATGGAAGACATTATTTATTTATAAGTAACAAAATTTCTGTAAATCTGCAGTATTTTGAATGAATGTATGTATTATTATTTGTGGCGGAATAAATAAAACTTCAAAAATAAAATCAGAGAAAAGTTTTATTCCTATAATATATATTTTACAGAGTTCGTTGTAGTAGTTAGAGTGTATTTAACCTTTAAATGTGTTTATACATGTTTGATTGTGTGTTTATTATTATTAGTCTTCACATGTTAAACCATATGGTATTTATTTAAGTTTTCTTCAGTAAAATCCTAAAATATTAGTTAATTCTCATTTATTTAGTTTTGCAATTCATACATACTGGATAAAACTCTTTGATTGTGCTCTGTAAAACATATCTAACAAGTTATTATAAAAATGTATGATAATTTATTAGTTCTAGAAAAATACAACCTAATTTCAAGTATATATATAACAAGCAACTTATTATAGTAAAATATCATTCTAAAATTACAAAATAATAATTTTTTTGTGGTATTATTATTATAGCATTGATAAAACAGAGAATATCTAAATCCGGTACATACATGTGCCATATAATCATAATAAAACAGCAGTAAGTTATAAAATTGTCATTGCGTGGTTAAAATGACTATAAACTATGACATATGAATAAAACAATGTTTATCCAATTAGACGGTTCACCTATTTGTTCAATGTTGATGTAGGCTTTTATTTAAATTAAATTATTTTAGTATAGTAATTTAGTGTGTATGTTTTGTTATCAAATTGTAATTAATATTACAATACATTAAAATGTGCATTATATGTTATATATGTGGTTTATATGTTGTATGTTTACGGTAATGACGTTATTTGACCATATTATCAGAAACTTTTAGTAGTAATATGTAGATAGGTTTTACAGAGCAAATTAAGCCTATTGTTTTCGAAAAGGTGTAAATACTTTTATAAAGTAGTCTTTCTAAAGCAGGGACATTTGTGCCCTTAACATATTGACATTTGTGAAATTGTATGGGCCCATAATTGGAGTATCATTGTAAAGGACTAACATAAGTGGCATGACTCAGTGGTTAGGGTAATATCTTAGTTTGCAACTGTAAGAGATTCACAGTCACCCTGAACACAGTTATGTATTGTAAGTTTACATATAGAACGATGCTCAAAGTTTCATTAGTCTAAATGTAATAAATTAAAATTACAATGTTTAAAATACAACAATAAAATATGCATTTAAATACAGAAAGTTGCATTTAAAGATTTTCGAAGAAAGATTTGAGTTTTAATAGATAAATAAAATTTTCACAACAAAGCTATTTACTTTTATTTGAGTTTGTCTTTTAGTAATATGATGTTTTAAAAATTCATCCTTAAGTCTATCTGTAAACCATTTATTGTTCGTTTGTAATATTTAAATATATAATAATCCTTCGTTTACTTTCAATTACAAAAATATATATATTTTATATTTGCTGGCCTTAAAATAGCAAAATTAGTTGTAGAGAACATATATAAAAACGTTTAAGTGGTTGACTATTATATATTATCTCTAACCATTAATAAATTATGTTTACTTTTCTAATCCGAACGTTTTAAAACGAGAGAGCATTATATCAGAGTATTTAAGGTTAATATTGTAGAAGCCGAGGTAGTATTTGATAACTTAAAGTGTTTTGAATATAAATGTGTTGTTATTGTTTTAGTAACTATTATAGACCCTGTATATGGTCTCGAAACTGTAAATCCATATAGCTAATACATTTTACTTAATTTTACTGTTTAGTTAAGAATATGTTTCGTTATGAAATGGTGAAAGAAATAGTTAATATCAATATAAATATGCAATTTTCTATAAATTTTTATTGAGCTTGACTTGTGGGAAGACAACCAGTAAGTTTATTAACTCAAACGGAATTCAAAAACAAATTATAATTGTCAATCTTAAGCGGTGTACGAGTAGCAATAATCAAACAATAACTTTCACAGTTAATTATAGTTAGATTTAGTAGAATATAGTAAAATTCGTTTTACATCTTATAATACTGACCATTAATTTATTTTAAATAATGGTTTCTTATAAATAAATTATTCAAATATTTAATTATTTACATTGTTTTGCTACAAGGATAATTTTATGTCAACAAATATTTTGTTTTGCTTTGTTTTTTGTATGTGTGTTTTATAATTTTGTTTTGCATTGTATTTTGTATTAACGAATGAGTTAAAAACCAAATGAAACATATATACTGAGACTACTGAATACATTACATCATGAACACAAATGTTTTTAAAGTTAATTGTATTTTAAAGAAGATACGTATGTTATATTTGGTTGTCCTAGTTGTCTAATATAAAGGTACAGCTGAAATAACCCGGGGCCGTTTAATAAAACAGTGGTTTGTATATACACAGCACATTCACATTTTCTTGCAACAGACATTTTAAGGTTATCCTTTATTCTAATCAAAGTCACACGAGAACAGAGGAAATTAGATTCATGTCAGTACAAATGTTAATTATTGGCGTTATGTTTTCTGTCATATAATAATTAAATTTTAAACGCGTCGTAGCCTTATAGATATGAATAATTGTTAATTGTGTTAGCGGTAAACTAAGAGCGTATTCCTATTGGTAAACCTAATTAGCGACTATACAGTCCACAGTTGCATGCTTTCATATGAGAATCATTTTTTGTAGTAGCTAATTCATTTCGACATCCTCTTTAAAGTCATATGTAAAAAAAGAAACAGAAATTTAAAGCAGCATATTGTCGAAAGAGAATTTCTTCCTCCTCTAATAATTAATTCAGAATTGAAAAAAAATTAAGTAAAATAAAAACCTATTCAAAATATTTCATTGAAAGGAAATTAAGTATTCATTATTATCAGATTGAATAAATATAGAAATATTTTCTTAGTTGTATATTTTTATTCTAAAAAAATTTAGTTGAAAATCATGTCTTTTATTTTCCACATCTATTTAATGGCACATAAAATGTAGGTAATTTAAAAAAATAATATATTGAGACATAAAAACCTTATAGTAATCTCTTAAAACCAATCTAATAACAATTACGTAAAATATGTTTATCGGAATAAAGAGAAAATTGATTTAATTTTACCTGATAGAAAGTATACACGCGATATCTAATCACGATATGTATTATGAACAACGGTTTGCTATTATCGGTTTATAGAAAAACACGACTTTAGTACACAATATTTTACACGTCAGAAGTAAAAATTACAATTACATTATCGATGACGATTAATAACATTCAAACATTAAAATCTAATGTGTACCACTTATAAAATACAAATAATTATAATATTAAAAACAACTTATATAAATGAATTAATGTGTTATCTATATAAATTACAAAATTAAAAACAGTTTAATTATAACTATATTAATACTTTACTATACAGTAGTTAGCAACTTATTGCAATGTCTCTAAGTCTCTACATAATTGTAAATTAGTTAGTTTAAAGGTTCCAACCTAAAGGGCTTTAAGTGACAGTTCAAAATCTGTAAATATCTCAGGTCTTTATTTGTTTATTTAAAATAGTCTGAACATGAACAGAGAAAACTTTAGATTGACTTTAAATGACAACCTACAAAATCCCTTTTATTTACGTTACTGCATTGTTGGAGAATTTCAATCTTAGCACTGAAAAAGGCAAGTAATGTATGATACATTTTTTATTATTATATTACTTAATTATTTGACAGATATTGATCTGTGTATAATATATTAATTGTCAAAGATTGTCAATGTTTGTAGATTATTTAGCGTGAATTTAAAATATAAAACAAAGACAAGGTAACAAAGGATGTTAACCAAGTTTATTTGTGAGCATACACAAAAGACCAATGCTGATCGGAACCAAGTTTGACACAGTGGTACGGACGGGCTAACACTGTAATATTACTTGAGTTTAAGCTATCATTTTTATACAAAATATTAAACACTTTTATTTCCTCGTTTCAACGAGATTGGATACGTAAAATACTGATTTATCTTGCATTTAGTAATTTGTTTGTAAAAGTGTTTAATACGTTTAAACAACTTTAAAATTAATATACTATCTTGTAATTACAGATATGAAATTTCGTAAATTTTTATTCTTCAAAAATGTTAGAAAAATTTAATGACTTATAGTCCGAATTGTCGCCTAAAAGGTGTACCAAAAGAGTAACTATACTACAAAATAAATTTAAATTTCCCCAAAATGCATTAAGGCTAGACTTTAAAAATGTGTTTGGTCTACATATACTGTATTTCTCAATGGTTGTATACGGGAAAGAAACAACAATTGCATTTATGTTACTTGTATTTATCTTAAATTTGGTAAACCCATAAACAATAAATACAAGCGATACTTCTGAAAGGTAAAAATTGGTATTTGATTATTCGTTTCCTAAATATGAAGAATAATATAATAGAAATACATTTGTGTCTACAGGTTACAAACGTAAAAACAACCTTTAAACGTATAGATATTCTTATATTTCCTTCTAAATAAAGAAGGAAAATTCAGTAAACAAAATTATTAAATGGCACATAAACAGATAAAACCACAATCATTCATGTTATATGTGACATCGGTTTAAAAAATTGTTAAGTCCCTTATGTAATACAATACATACTGTCATCGTTACATAAAGCTGTAGTGCTGAAATTATGTACATATTACTTTTATGAGGTATAAAGGAAATGAAGACTTATTGCATTTTGATTACGTGTAAATAAGGAGTCACAGTTTTTGTTGATGTAGCGGTTAGAAGTTCTATACATAGGAGTACAGAAAACTATCGAACTCACCTTGAAGTCAAATTTTAAATCAACCGGTAGAAAACAGGATTTTAGAGCTTAACCACACACAGCTGTTCAGGAATTGAGAGTTCCTATTTCATTATTCAACCAATATTTTAAGTAAATGCTCATATACATAAGTATAAATAAGCATTAGACATAAACTGCCTTCGAGCATGCGATACGACTAATACTAAGTATACCGGTATATCTACTCTCTAATTTATAAGTTATGTCAGAGAAAGTAATGTCGTGACTCAAGTCAATTGCAATACAGCTCGGGATATAATTTGCATTTACAATCGTATGTTTATATTATTGACAGTATTATCGGCATTTAGGGTCGTACGTACCTGTATAATACCATTTGATGACAACCGTTTAACTTATTATGTCTTTTCTTGGTAGAATTCTAGTTTCCGTTATTACATTTGTGAGTAATATAGATTACTACATGCGACCTAAACACTTAATGAAGTTTACTAGTTGTATATAATGTTTACTACAATATATTAACAATGTGTAAACCGATTATTTAGTTATTTTATTAGTTACTTATTATGATCTACTTTTCAATTAATTGGCTCTATAAAATTCACAACAAGATAAAGAAAATTTACTTTTAATTGTTTTAAGAAACTATTTTTAGGATGCAAAACTAAATAGTCTAAATTTTAAAAAAAATGCTATTAAACTAAAACGTTGTTAAATATCAATTCAAATGTTATTTAATTACTATCAAAATAACATAGTTATAATCAGTTCAATTAAGTGCCAGAAACGACAGTTGGCTTATTTATACCCAACAGCATCTAATCAATTTTAAATTATTTTTATTACAAATAAAACTAAACTTGTTATCTATTGAAGTACAGATTAAATACAAGTTTTGTTATTACATAAATATTATTATCATTATTAGTTTTCTGTCTTATTATATTCAACGAGATTTGAAATCATAATTTTCCACGAAAAACTACCGTATGCTATTTCTTTCTGTGTCAAATAAATGGTATTTCTAAGTTAGCTCTAGTGTAATAGTTTTGTAGCTATACTAACATGACACCATTGGTAATACAACCTAGATTAATATTAAACGCTATAATATTGTTTCATAGTATTTATTTCAAACTATTAAATTACTATATGGAGGTTTATCATTTAATAAATACCCTATATTGTTTGTTTAAAATAAACATTTCTAATGAACTTAATTTGTTTAAATAATTGTAAATTTTTAGGTTAATACGTATATTAAAGTAATTAATTCTAACCGTAATTATTGCATTATTTGCAAACATATTACATTAAATAGAAATATATGATGCAAAAGTAAATATTTTTCTTAGTTTACAGTTAGGGCAATCACTGAATGTTTGTTTAACACAGAATTCAGTAGCTGTAGGTTTACTAATGAACAAGTAAATAATACAGTAGGCATACCAACTTTAAAAACAAAATCAAAAGACTGGTTTGTAATTTATAATATATACTGTAGATGTAATATTTCTAAAATATAATTTAATGCGAGATCATTGCATGACCAATACGCTCGTCATACAGGGTGGTCCATATGTATGGGAACACCTCAATAAATTGGAAACTGTTATAGATGTAATACTGTAACTTTCAGGATAAGTTATTGGTCAAATACTCTACCTTTTGACAGACAACTGAATTTCAACCCCTTCTCAGAGGGTGGCCAAGGGGTTGTAACTCAAATAGTTTAAATGGGAACACCCATTGTGTGATACATCAACTTAAAAGTCTCTTTAAAACGAGTAAAACTGCATAAATAAAAATTTTCTACGACACTTGTATCCAAAATGGCGGCTGAT
>JAGFPH010000395.1:175792-189984 GCA_018207615.1 Philaenus spumarius | reverse complement strand
GGGGTTGTAACTCAAATAGTTTAAATGGGAACACCCATTGTGTGATACATCATCTTAAAGGTCTCTTTCAAACTATAAAAACGGCATAAATAAAAAAAAATTACTATATTTGTATCCAAAATGGCGGCTGATTGAAATTTTGGTTTTCAAATAAAAAATTCTGTAAGAATAATTTATTCTCTTAAATTTGCAATTAGTATCTAATAAACAAATTACTAAATAAATAACAGAGTTTTTTCAATGTATTTTGGTATTTGTTCAATAAAATTTTGATCAAACATGTATACCAATTATTTCTTTGAAAACCAACATTTCAATCAGCCGCCATTTTGGATACAAGAATCGTAGAAATTTTTTTTATGCCGTTTTTCTCGTTTCAAAGATACCTTTAAGATGATGTATCACACAATGGGTGTTCCCATTTAAACTATTTGAGTTACAACCCCTTGGAAACCAAAATTTCAATCAGCCAACATTTTGGATACAAGTGTCGTAGAACATTTTTATTTATGCAGTTTTTCTCGTTTTAAAGAGACCTTTAAGATGATGTATCACACAATGGGTGTTCCCATTTAAACTATTTGAGTTACAACCCCTTGGCCACCCCCTGAGAAGGGGTTGATATTCAGTTGTCTGTCAAAAGGTAGAGTATTTGACCAATAACTTACCCTGAAAGTTACAGTATTACATCTATAACAATTTCCAATTTATTGAGGTGTTCCCATACATATGGACCACCCTGTATATGCAGTATTGATATATCAGTTTAATACTTGTGACTGTATGTCGTAATTTCGGACATAAAATTTCATTTTACCTTAGAGTTTATTAAATATTTAAAAGTCTTTAGTAGATAATATTATTTTTGTAAGTGCGTCACTGAGAGATCTGATAGGTACAAGCTATTCTTATTGTTTAGTACAAACTAATAGTTTTAATATTAATAAAATAAAAGAAAAATTTTCGAACAGAAAAATAAGAAACTTTGTATCAGGTAAAAATTGAACTTTCAACATTTGATTGGTTTTGTATTATTACTGTATTAAAACGTGTTTTTATATAAATTTGCTTCGTGTAGAAATTAGTATTAAATTAAAAAAATGTTTTTAGTAAAAAATATCATTGATAAATTTGATTACAATTTTATTTGAGCGAAACCTTAATCTATAGTTTAAATCTATTTAAATATTAGAATATAATTTTCAAATTTAGATTTTATAAAATTTAGGTAATATATAACATATTCTAGAACTGTGGTCGACAGTTACATTATAGTTTGAATACAAAATGTTAAATAACTCATTTAAAGATTATTATAAAATCAAAGATTACGATATGTTATTCTTTTTCTTATTTTTGTTAATATATATTTTTAGAATACCAAATATATGGTCAAACTAGTATGTGCTCTAGTATCACAGAATTTTCAATGTAATAGTGTATAACATCAACAATAAAAGTACACCTTATACCACGTCTGCCTGATAAATTAAGTTAAAAGATACAATTGAAGCTACACAGCAAAACGGATTGTTACAAATAAATTCGTTGCTGACAGATGTTGATGTATTATGCTTTGTTTGTTAACTAAATCATTGCATTGCTATAACATAAGTTAAATTGAAATATACAAACGTAATCTAACCTTTATGTTGTTTAAACAAGTTTGGAACAACTGACGTAATAGCCTCACGTAAACGTATTTTATTTCATACGTAGCGAGCTTTAAAGAGTTTTGGGCTTAACTGCCTTTAAATTAAGTATCTTTGAACCACTTGTTTTACTTTTTTTTTCTCTCGTAGAGTTAGTATATTGTATTAGGGACTGCATTTTATAATGTTGTATATTTGAATCACTTAATTGTGATTCATGGGAATCCAAAACAGTTCACTGTTGCAAACTTCATGTATTTATAGTTTCAAGAAGAGCAATGTTGTGGAATATGCGATATATAGGACCTTTCAGGGGCAACATTTTGATTTTGCACGATCGTTATTTGTTAAATCCAACCTTCGTTGCTCTATTTTATAAGGTTAATGCAGTTACAATTTTCAAAAATAATAATAAAACTTTAAAATTATAATATTTTTTATTTATTAACAAACAGCTTTCAGCCAATACAATATAAACCATAAGATAAAAATCCCAACTAGAAAAAATATGTAATCTAAAAGAAGAAAGACGGTTTTTTATTTTTTCTCCTATCTGACTCAAAAATAGCAATCAATATTTTTCGTATAGCATAATTATGTTGTTTACTAATTTTGCGAAATTTTAAAGTTACCTTTTGGTTTAATTTTAATTCATGACTTAGTAAACACATAGTAATTGGATTTTGATTTGACACAAATCCTAAATTTCATGTCTATATTTAAATTTACATTATATTATAACAATACAATGAATTAATTAGTAACCAATACAAATAATATGATGCAAATAATATGTCAGAAACGAAATTTGGGTAACAATCCATTTTAGTTTTTTTGCTGCGTATATACCTTGCTAACTTGAATTATCTGGAAACGTAGTACAAGGGGTACTTTGGTTGTTTATATTATTTAATTGTAAAATCAAGACCAATCAATTTATGTTATACTAGATTATAGATTATATTTTCAAAATATGTATTTGTTCAAAAATGTTTAAACAAATTAAGAAAATTATTAACTGAATAGTCCAAAATATAAATGTTTTATATTAAACAAAACTAATTAAAGTAAAGAAAAGTAGTCGCTAGAGTTTCGTCTTGTAAATGACATGGTGCCAATTATTATTATCTTTTCACACGTTTTACAACATAAATTAATTTAGACATTTATAATTGTTAACATATATATATTCCTTAAATTTTAAATTAAACATAAAAACATAAAATATAAATAAAATAAAAAAACAACAAACATTTAAACTTTTTACAAAAAAAGGAACATATAAATTAATAAATTATATACAAAATAAGATATAATAAATACAAATTATGAAGAAGGAATAAATGAAAAGCAATAACTATTTTTAGATTTATTTAAATAAATGATAAAATTTTACATCTCCTGAAAACCACAGTATGTTAATGATCTTATATTGAAATGAAAAAGGCTTTTGTAATAATTAAAAGAAATATAAAGAGATACCTCTTCCGCCTACTAGCTTAGTTTAGTTAGTATAAAAGTTAGTTAGTTCCATAAAAAAAATGTAAGTCATACTTTAAGTAAGTATAAAGTATACAAAAAGGTTACGCCAAAGGCAATGTTCAATACATTCATATTGAAGACTTTAGTATGACTTACTATTATATGTAAAATATTTGTATTGCGTAACACTGGATGTCAATAAGTGTATTTATAGTTATCTGTATATTTTTGATCAAGACGAGTTGTCACATTAATTTATTTTTTTATTATAAATTTGGTCAAAATATTATTCTAGTTGGTATTGTTTAACATAATTAATAATATTATTACAAATAATATTTATTTAGTATTTTGCTTACGAAAACATAGCAAGAAATCAATACATTTTTAGTTCACCAATATGTATTATTTCTGTTAAAATTATTGTGTTGCAGTTGCATTTTCTCTAAGCAATAAAACAAATGCAATAATCAGCTCTTATCATTAGGTAAAATATAATAATATTAATAAATCAATGTAACAAAATATCCCATATGCAATTTCCTCGTCGAAATGCTACAAACAGATTATCTTGTTTCCTACTTAGATATTGGGATGTAGGGATATTTCCTGTTCGGGTCCGTGTTATCTCGGCATTGATTTGTGGACGTAGGTCTGTGATATTGGAGTACCAGCAATAACTAACTCGGAATATCGGTTTTTGAAGTATAGCTTTTAGTGATAATACTGTATTAAAATTTTTACTATGTATAAATGATATGCATGATGCGCATGTAAATAAAATAATACATTTTTGTTATTTTAAAATTTCAAGCTAAACGCCATTACTTTTCAATATTTTACATATATTACTTTTCATGGCGATTATTTAAAATTTTTAATAAAGAAATGACAGTATATATAATGTATGTGAACTGTGTGTTCTATTTATATTGAAAGCAAATGATCCGTTAGCCCTTTTTTTGGAACTAGGCGTTTTTATGTCTAACTAGCAGAATAGACTCTGGTGGTACTGTGACAGTAGTAAAACTATCTTTAAAAATTGATTCTCTTTAAGTTGTATATATTTTCGGTGAGTATACTACCAATAAAATATAGTAGGCTTATTTCCTTACTAGCTGTGTAGCTTACAGATGTGTATCAAATCAAACTGCATAGTAAAATGTAGAGAGATATTTTTCCTTTGAAAATTTATTTGCCAAAGATCGAATAAAACATAAAATACTAACTTATAAAATGAAAAATATAGTTTAAAGTATTAAAGATAACTATTTTACATTACTTATACAACTCTAGTATAAGGAGTGGTTTGTGCAACCAACGGGGTTTTAACTTCAAGTTTGTTTTTAAAACTATATTAATTGTATATTAAATGCACGTTTCAACATTTAGACGAATGGTATAAAATAAACTTGTACTAGTTGACCCGGAAATGCTTCGCTATTGCTTGATTTAATTTTACCAGCTAATTGCATGTGTTGACATTTTTTATTTTACTTAAATTGCGCATATATGGTCAATGTGTAAACAAATCCTATCTGGCATAAGGATAACATGGAAACTTTGAAAGCTACATTTAGCCCATTTTAAGGGACACACAACTTCAGAATGAGCTCTTCAAAATTACACCAAAAACGTCAAAATGGGTAAAAAAAAATTAAGATAATTTTTACTCACAAAATAATATTAATAAATTAATATTATCAAATTAATTATGTATAGATTTTCCTTCCAATATAGAATATATATATGAAATTGTAGGTCTTTAAATTTATATGAAGTAAGATGATTGTTTATTGAGTAGAGGTAGTTAACCTTTTTCAACCTTAAATTGAAAGTAATTTAAATGCAAGTGGTCATTTATATTACTTTTGAATAACAGTTCCAAAGTTCAGCACTGTAACTTTATGTGAAGTTAGTGAAACTTGTTTCTATTGTATTTTGTAGCAACCAAAATTTACCCTTTTGTCTAAAATTAACAATGTGACTTTCTTCCATTTCTATTTATCTTTTAAGAAATAAGTAAACTTAGTTATATCTACAGAGTTTTGAGTGTAATTCTCGGTATTTATTGTTTTATGTGTAGTTATGACATTTCATTTAAAAGTAAGTAATACACAAGTGCTCCACTATTCTATGTAGGTCTTAAAAATAAATTGTCAAATATTATTAAGTTAAGAGTTGTTAAAGAATTGTTTCTCAATCTGCATTACTTAGAAGCAGTGTTAATGCGAGTGCGCTGATCTTCCTATGTATCGCTTAGGAAATAATTGCTTCCGATAATTTTATTCTACCTAGAATACATACAAGTAAAAGAGATTATATAGTGGTATGGTTGTATAGTGGCTGTTACTTCTATTTTCGTCTTTGTAATCCATTCCTTGTAACCAAACTAAGTTTATTTAAGATTTAGTTTTTTTTACTTTCTATGGAATCGGCTAACTACTAATACTAAGGGGGGAATGTCTACTCTTATATGTATATACAATATAACATACGATTGAAGCTTACCCCAAAATGTCATTAATATTGAGCATCTGCTTTATTGCTAAACCATTAAAACACATTCCTACAATGTGTTTCAATTACAAATCTTTGGTTATGTACATATTTGCGTGCACATTAAACTAATCCAATAACACCCTCTAAATACGTTTATTTTTTTCAATATTAACACTGTACACTGTGTAAAATTATATTATACTCTTTTATATGGAACTAAATAATCTAATGAAACTATTTTCTACTGCGAACGCCAACAGCAATAATTAGTTATGTAATTAATTTATTTCTACGTAACCATTCTTACTTGTTTTTTATTGTTTTATGTTTATTATTCTAACTGCGTGTCCATAATAATAAAATGCCTATTTACAAATACTTCAAAAAGACTAATCAAAATATATGTTTGCAGTTTCAGGTATATGTCAAAAAACGTATATTTAAGACCTATCTCATCAAAATGGATACGATTTAAAATCATGTATAGTTTATATAAGATTAACTTAATTGAATAAATCACCTGTTTTAATTTAGTTAGAAATGTATACAATTTAACCTAGATCAATATGTAATACTTTATCGAACTTCTTAGAAATACTTGGGGTTTGGGGATTAGCGACAACAGTTACTAGCATAACGTAACTTTAATTAATCTTACGCATTTAATAAATATTTTTGTGTTAACTAAATCAATAAGATCTAATAAATACCAAATAATCCTAGCTTCCCTGTCTATTCTGTGTAAATATGGGTAGTTTTATTTGTTTCCCTTCAAAGTAGGGGTCGTTAAAGGTTCGCTCTAAGCCGGTATAACATAATTTAATAATAGAGTAGAGCAACAGAAGCATGGGAAGCCGCGGTAAGACCTTAAAGCAATAATTTATAACAGTACAGCTTCTACCTGTACTCCATTTTGAATGTTCAAAGATTCAATTAACACTAAAACTTACAAAATTATCAACAATACCGCAAAAATTGCTGTTTATTTTGTTTCATATATTTCTAAATGCACTCACTAAATGTCTATCAGTTTTGTAAGTTCACAATGTGTGAACAATTAGATTTAACATTGCAGAAATATCAGTATTGAGCTAAACAAATTATAATTAAAAGTGTATCTCAATCAGAGTGAATATTTATCTTTATTTCGAACAATTTGGTTTTTTATTTAGAGTTTCAGGTGACTCTAACATATTATCCGGCCAAATGCGAGTTGTCGTTTACAGTAAATTGCACAAGTAAAGGAACTATATAAGATACTGTTGTACGGTATCAAACTATCTTAAAATAAATTAAGTAAAATAGTGAAAAAAATTTGAAAATTTTAACTAGGTTAGTTTTAGAAACAACATCTATATGAAACACACTATACTGCAATAAACATATACAACCAATACTACGAATTCATCATTCATCTCGTATGACTATAAACGGAATTAATTCCAAAACCAATCACCGTTTTTGCACATAGGGCTCTTTTAAAAGAAATTTATTGCTTTTAGTTTTCAAACCAAATTACAACCACTAAACTTGATATATGAAAATTAATGGAACAAAATTTATTGGACTTGTGCGCAGTCACGATATATTTTAAATCGATTTTTAATTAAATAAATTATAGCACTATAATTTTATAGTTTTTCAGAATACGTACTTGTATTGAAACACACGTGTATTCAACACATTCAACTATACTATGCATAGATTTTGAAATCATTATTTTTATATTTGTTTTTTAATTTCCTGCACCGCATATTTCTAGAACTATACTTTGCTAATGTTTTAATTTTATGATTTTATGATATTCTAAAACCCTTTCTTTAGAATATATTTTCAAAATATCAGTTTATATTACAAAACATTTTCAGACACACTGGCTATTAAAGCTTAAATTACAAAACTCAATTGACCAGGCCATTACAGTTGTATTTGAAGCTCTAACAAAAACAATGAATGGACCCAGCTGCTATTCTTGTGTTTGAATCATTTATCACAATGTCTATTTATTGTTATGAACACTACACTTGTATAACAAAAGTCAAGAAACCAACTCACTTTTTCTTGTGTTTTAAGCATTAATAGCAAAAATCAAGTAGCTAAACAATTAACCTTATAGTTGAAACTCATTGAAGTCCTTTATCCAACTATTTCTTGTATTTGAATCATTAATCACACAAATCAAGTAATACAGCCACTAAACTTGTTGTTCAAGCTTTAATCCCAAAAGTCAAGTAACTCAACAATTAAACTTGCATTTGAATATTTTATCAAAAGAGTCAAGTAACTCAGCAACCATTTGTGTGTTTTAATCGTTCATACAAACCCCATTAAACCTGTTAATACATTTATTTTTAAGGCTTTCA
Organism: Philaenus spumarius; assembly: GCA_018207615.1. Lineage (NCBI taxonomy): Eukaryota > Metazoa > Arthropoda > Insecta > Hemiptera > Aphrophoridae > Philaenus > Philaenus spumarius. The sequence goes on along the minus strand of JAGFPH010000395.1, from coordinate 181,985 downwards.
TCAAATTCAAGTAACCCAGCCTCTGCAATTGTAATTGAATCATAAACCAAAAGAGTCAAATAACCAAGAAAGTTTTTATTTCGTTCCTCAAAAAAGTAAATTAAGCTAAAGTCACTAAACTTATATTTTAATATTTACTCACAAGTCAAGTAACAGATCAAGTACATTTAAAATTTAATCTTTAATCAAAAGATTAATTATTTAACTAACCCAGCCACTGTTCTTGTATTTAATGCATAAATAACTATAGGCAAGTAATGAACACAATACCCTTTTACAGTATAGTTGATTCTTTTATTACAAAAATCATGTAAACAAGTCAATATAGTTGTATTAACTAAATACAATTGTTTGTTAATTTTGCTTTGTATTATCTGTAAGAGAAGATCATAATTATTGAGTACTTGTTTAATTTAAAAAAAACAATGCTTCTACACTTATTACATTAAAAATACATTAATTTATTTAAAAACTAGCAGTATTCTACACAAAATATTCAATCAGTATTTCGCTAGCCTTTTTAATAGTAATTCGTATTGACTACAATTAACAGACCCACGACCTTCACATCTATAAAAATACTAAACCGTTGTCTGAATCACCATCTCTTGGTTGTTAAAGCTCATCGAATAACGAAACGATTACATAATCTAAGTGGTATAACCAAGATTAAAATTTAACTAAATACTATCAAATCTTAGGAAATTAAAACTGCTCAAGTATTTGTTTAGTAATAATTGTACGTGTTTTGCGTTTCAATGACTGTGCAACTACATTGTTTCGAATATTTTGTATTTGCTTATACTTAATAAACCAAAGTAGTATGTCTTTTACTGGAAGATTAAATTATATGATTGTCTAAACTTGTCATCCAATATTTATTGATTCTAATAATTACTTTTTCTTTATAAAACCTCACTTTAATGTATACATTGTTGTTAAAAAACTACCTTTTTTCAACTAAATTAGATTTTGGTTTAAAATAAATCAAAGACTTCCTATATAACAAAACAAACTTTTTAACTTATCGGGACTATGAATTTTGGGTAAAATAATTCGACCACGCAGCTGGACCGCTGACGTGGGTTAAGCAAATTTCCGAAATTAAGTTTATATGCCTATGTTTTAAGGTTTCAACCAACAATTTGGGAAATAGGTCTACTCACGAAGGCGTTGATCAGCTGTCTATGTGTACGCAATATATTAGTAGAATTTGTTTGCGCCTAGTGGCCTCGGGAGTTTTCACCACTTGACTTCGAACCGGGTACTTTTATGGTATTTTACGTTTTGGTCGATTTTGGGGGAACCAAGCGAGCTATAAGGTCGCGTAAAAAACAAAATGTGCAGAATAACATTCTACATTTATATTTTTAGAAAAAACTCTAAAAAATTCATCCTTGTAGTAAATATTTCAAAAAATAGTTACTTCCGTTCAAAAAACGTACTTCCGGTTGTTGGATTTTTTTGGCTAACGAACTCGTCCGAGACATATAGACAACCACCACGTATACCAAATTTGGACCAAATCGGACATAAAATGCGGCCGCTAGAGTGCGAACACACACATATATATATGAATTTAAATGACACACCAAAACGTGTTCTGGGGAACATGATCGGTGCTCATTTGCTACTCCCGACCTTGGGTCTTACCATAAGGGCCACTGCAATAACTCATTTTTCCTATGGAAATTCGCTAATGAACAAATTTAATTAAAAGATTAATGAGAATCAAAATATTTAAAATATATTTTTTTAATAAAGCTTAAGTTGTATTAAACATATATCCTACAAAATGTATTGAGTTTCTTATACATTAAAGAGATACCCTTTGTTGCACCACAAACAAAAAAGGAAATTAAAATTTTATTTTAAGCAATACTGAAAATTGATTAAACTTAAGCAACTTTTTTACTCACTATGTGGCTTTTTGAAAAGTATTTAGTATTAAATATAAATAAATATTGTTTTTGACTTTTGAAAATATATTCTCGTTAGATTGTATCTTTAACACAGAAACTGACAACTTAAATTGTTATTTACTCAATCACGTTTCAACAACAGCCTCACTATCTTAGTTCTGACAAGCTACTGTTATTACTAATAAATATAATATTACAACGTTTCACACAAAAATACCATTAAATTTTTTTCATGTTTCTAAGTATAGTAAAAGAAAGAATTATTTGTTAGTATCGAACCTCCTCATTTAACAACCATTTAAACTGTAGACTTATTATTCGGTAATAACTGCGTATTTTAAATTATTAATATTTAGATTTTTATGTTCGGCGTGTTTCTTTAAAATATATAGATGTCGAAAGTAGAAGATGGCATTTTATGGCATTTTCTAACATATTTTCTATGCAATCTTTATATTCTTTAAATGATTAACACAACTAAAAACAAAGTATGAAAATATTATCGTGAACCCTGTTTATAGAACAAAACAACTCGAAAATATTCATAACGTAGTCATTTTATTCCTACTTAAAACGAAAGCTTGCAATATATACATTATTTAATAATACAAAAATGTATTAAGTTTCAACAACAATATTATATTATTTCATTGTAGGAAATACATATACTAACATTTATATCTTCTATTAAACAAGGTGTGTCTGAAATTGGAATTTCCTAATAAGTACACGTATTGCTGCTGTGCACGAAATTGAGATTATTATGAATCAAACTAAGTCTAGTTTGTGATTGTTAAAAATATTTGTCATATAAAATAATATTTATTTTTGTATACTTGCAGTACTCTGTTTTAATCGCCATATTGATTGTGAATTATTCAAATTCGATAAATTAAAACTACGATTAATAGAATCTTTGAAATTTGCAATGAAACAAACTTTTAATGTATACAATCTTTAACTATTACTTTAGTTATTAGTTAACTATTACTATTAGGCTTTAGTTTATCAGAACAAGTAATTGTATTTATTGCTTTTTATCTATATTCCTACTCCATAGTTAGTTTTCACCGTTTTTATAATATTTTCTATACATTTTATTTTGTAAAAATAACAAGTGTCTTATTTATAACTAAATGTTTCATTATTATCCTAAACTATAGGCTTTTTAAATTCAGCATAATACTAATATTTTATATTTTAGTAAAACAATTCATATTTAGATTAATAAGACTAATATCATCGTAGAGCAATATTTCTTTTAAAATGCTACAGTAACTACTATCAACGTTTACGTAATAGGAAAAGGCAAAATATTGAAATTACCTGTTTGTATCTCGACTAATGCCATGACAACAGCCATCAAAGCTAGTTACATTAGAATAATCCCTGGATAAACGTCACTTAAACTCGCTTCCTTGTTTAACTCGTCATTGACGTTACTGCAATTTAGTATTGTGTTTGTTAAGTTCGAAATACTTACCAAATAAAGATTAATGTTTTAACATACTGCCTTCAATTCAAGCAATAAAACGTTTCGCGTGATTTCAGAACAATGCAGGAGTGAGAAGCAATCGTTAGTTTTAGCTCTGCACGCGAGTCTATAATACAAACCTTACCCTTAACGATAATTAGAGACTCGGTTTCTATTACTGAATGCTATGTTAATGTGGTCCTTTAAAACAAAGACTGATCTCATGTCTAGACCGCTAGTGAGATATAAATTGTTTAAGTTCCTAATTATGATGGTTTTACATGTTCATATGCAACTTTAGACGTGTACACTAAACTCTAAAACTAACCAAACCCTTTATGCGTAGTATAATGTACATGTGTTAAGCTATTGATACAACTAATTATAAAGTATGTTCTTATGTTTAATAGGAAATTAACTAGTAGTGAAACATACTTTTCAAATACATTTTCTTACGCAAATATTTCTTTCCGTTTAATATAAAGGGTTACAAATATATGAAAAATATTGGAAATTTATGTTTAATGGAGACCCTGTTAAACAACAATCGCCATACATAGAAAGTAGTTTTTTGTTTATATAGGAGGGACGACATGAGATACGTGGGTGTAAAAATTTCAAACATAAAAGATCATACAACACATTAGGTAATCAGTTCCTAGCAATTCAGTGAAACAATCCGATCGATCCAAAGATCACCCGATCGTTAAGTAAAGAGTGACGTAGAAGAGACACATTACAAGGAAATCGTGTTTTACCTGAGTCCCATATACAGTATTTAAATTGTTTATATATATAACCAAATAATTATTAATGGCTAATTAAATATTTCGGGGGCAAATATAGTATACTGCCGTTATTTTTGAATTACTGACCAAATACTAGCCGAATATTGATAATACTTTCATAGGGCCTGGCTTTTCAAATTATTTTGGGTAACATGGCCTGGTAATTTATTAAGTTTTATTTTTAATATTATGTATTCAGAAAATTGCTAGCTCTTATAATCACCTCGTCAATGCTGGATTTGGATCAAGAGATGGTTTGGTTTACTAGAAAATTGCTTGGAATTAATAGTTTTAACTATATAAAATCCACTTGGTAAATTTAACATACATGAGGCACAAACGTCATATAGGTTTAATTTAACAGCTATAGTGCCAACAAAATAACACAATCTCATAAAAAGTTTGTATTAATTAGCAATACGAATACTTTATTTAGATAAATTGATTTTAATTTATATATATAATTATGAAAAATGTTTTACGAGATAAGCATTTTTTTTTTTTAATTGTATAAACGATACTCCTTTTTGACAAGGAATAGTCACGTAAACAAAATTGACGTTTAAAATTGTTTAATAGAAATCAAATTATAATACTTATACATTTACTACAATTTACTCATTTAATATTTAGTAATCTAAATAGATACTAAATGGTATCTCTTTCATTTTATTTTTGAACAAACAATTGATTTAAATTAATATTGTAATAATATGCATTGTAATCATTCTTTCATCACATGCAGATTTTATTTAATGGAGTTAATATACGCTTCGTTTGTGTTATAAAAGAAGTTTTAGAGTTTATAATAATGTATAAATAATATAGTACCTAGCAACGGCGCTATAAGTAGAAAGTATAATGTTATGCAAATAAAACACATAGGCTGATAGGCTTAAGAAGTCTTCCGATTTGATACATTAGAATTTACGACAGAGGCTGTGAAGGAGTAAAACTCTGAAATAGATTTGCACGCAATACTAGCAGATCTAACCGTCTTCTTAACTATTCAACCATAAATAAATACATAACATGGCAGGAAGTTTAACATAACAATGATATATCTCAAGACAAATAAGCTTTTAAATCCAATCATGAGTTTCAAAATGGCGGCTGTTTAAAAACTTCAAACCTAAATATTTTTAAAAACCTGTATATTTTAACAACAAATTTAAAATACCTTTTTCGGATCCCCGCCCCTTTTGATTCGCTATCGGATAAAGTTCTGTCAAAACAATCGGATAAAGGATAATAGCTATGTTAAAGATAATGACAGCAAATGTATATACAATATTGTAGTATTTACTTTGTTGGTGTAGGATGGGGTAGAACAAACCCATTATTACACATAACTTAACTATTATCATTTATCCAATCGTTTTGACAGTTAAGTTATCCGATGGAGAATCAAAAGGGCTACAAAAAAGGTGTCTTGACATTTTTTGTTAAAATGTACGGTTTTTTAGTAACTTAAATTTTCATACAGCCGCCATTTTGAAATTCATAATTGTAATTATTCGCTTATTTTCTTCAGATATATCATTGTTAGGTTAAACTTAATGTCAATTTTGAACTCAATCAGTCAAACCGTTCTCTGCATAAGAATTATTTTGTAAAAAAATTGCGGATATCTAGAAAACGAAGCCTTTTCGGGTCTGAGTTTGTATGTACTTGTTTTCTTATTTTGACCCATAGAACCATTCCCTAAAGTTTGGCCCTTTATTATTGGACACCCTGTATACATCATTATATTGACAAAACTTTTCGCACAGTATAATAATTAATTGTGGAGTGATTAGAACCTGACTACGGTATTATTAAATAATTCGACCACGCAGCTGAACCGCTGACGTGAGTTGAGCAAATTTCCAAAATTAAGTTTATATACCGATATTTTAGGGTTTCGACCAACAATTTGGGAAATAGCATTCCGCATATTGGGAGTACCTTCAATAACACAAAGCATTGCGTGCTTCGCACGCCATTCCACATATTGGGATTGTCTTCAA
>JAGFPH010000395.1:125399-157688 GCA_018207615.1 Philaenus spumarius | reverse complement strand
AAAAACTGGCTTACCTTAAATATTTTTCAGTCCAGTTAGGTTTTAAAAATATTGCTAAGATATAAATTTAGTTAACTAATCTATACATGGAATAAAAAATAAACTTCTGATACATAAATCTAAATAGCATATCTACAAAACAATTAATTTTCGATTGATAAAATGTCCGCAACTTCTGAATTTAATGTATGACGATATTAATATGAAACGGACTTATTGAAGAATACAAATTTCTCTGCAAATGAATTTTCATTTGGAATCGAAATTATTTTATCAAAACAATACTAATAATATACAAATAGATATTATTGGAATAAAACAACTAAATTATTGCAGTATTTCGTCAACAATACAGACATTAACTTCCTTTTACCAATGTCCCTCTTTCCAGCAATAAAAGTTATTTTATGAGATATATGATTTATATTGCTATTTTGTATTCAGTATTTGTATTGCCTCAACGTACGTGATTGAGTTTCTTGTTACGATTCAACCGCAGTCTAGTGTAGAATCGATAAAAATATTGAAACGGATTTCTTATTATACTTAGATTATTTAATTTCGAATTTGTTCAGACTGTAGTAATTTATTTAAACTTTTAATGATTTTTTTACATATTTGCTTGAAGTAAAGCTACTTGTTATCTAAGAAAGAAAATAACTTTAAACATGTTTCACGATAGATCATTTTTTTTTTATTTAAAGGTAAATAGATTTAAATCATAAAATAATATAGCAATCAAATAATTTGATTATTTATATACTATTTAGTGCATTTTGTAAATGTTTGTATTATTTAAACATTTCTGTGTTAGTCTCATAGGTAAGGGGATACATACAGTGTGGGTTCCAATAAACTGGAAAGTTTTAATTAAAACTATAATTAGAGTTCAATTTTAAGTATTCAGGGTTTCCTTTAAATTAAATGTGTAACAACTTGTATAAGACTACTATAAATAGTTTTCAGGTAGTAAGACTCAAAACCCTTTAAATCTTGTACTGCTAAACTTTCCAGGACTTACCAGTTTCTTATAATGTTTATCAAAAAAGGGTTATTCGTTACGAAATTTTAAAAATAAACCTAAATAAAAGTTAAATATTGTGAAATAATCTATATAATATATATATATATATATAATCCAAATACCACCCCTGACTCACTCATCACGAAATTTTAAAAACCACCGAACGGATTGAAATGAAATTTGGTAAGTAGCTTCCTCTAGGGCCATATTTGTTCGCTAAAAAGATATTTCAAAAAATTCAAAATTGTAGGGGGGGGGTTAAGGGTTAAAGTTAGTAAAAATCCCTATAATAAATACATAGTATATATAATATATTTATTGATATATGTTTTTGGTTAACATACATTTAACTTTGATTTGTCTATCCGTGCAAAGCCGGATCGGGCCAGCTAGTTTTATATAAATTTAAATAATTAACTATACATAAAAAATGTATTTATAATTTCACAATGACCAATGAATGAAAGCATAATATATTATTATTCATTTTACTTCTATTTAATCATGTCTTAACCAGTAAGCTTATTACGTGGAATCTTTTATTTATTATTTTTATAAACACATATTTAGTAAACGAATGATTTAGCAAAATAAATATATATTGAGTAACAATTTTTATACATCATGTTATAAAGATGTGTTTCCTTTTTAATTACACTAAGGTCATTATGTTTATAATTCACAGAACATGAATATTAAGTTTATACTGTAATGAATATCACTTTTTACTTTATGCGTAAACATTATAAATAATAACTAAGGAATACATTTAAAATTTTAAACATTAGCTCGAATTCTTAATGCAAATATTAGTCATACTCCCATAAATAAGCCTATAAAATACTGTTTTAAATTTAAACAATTATTAATATTTTAAAATACTAGTATACAACATCAACATCCTTAAAAAGTTATGGAATTAAAGTATACCCATCTTAAATATAAAACCTGCAATATGTATTAAAATTATTTTGTTTGATAAATTGTAATATTTAATTTGTATCTGGACCCATGCCGTGACATAATCTCTCCAAGCAAGTTAATTTTAAATAATCGTAGGGTTAAGTTCGATGTATTTTACATTATTCACTTACATTATTATTTTACTTCTCTGGTATTTGAAGTTATATCGAACTCTTACCTAATTTAGTTTAATTTTTTTAATATATTGCTTCTATTACAAGATCTTTAGTGTATAAATAATTATATCTATATGTTTACTATAATAATTAAAGTGTAGTTTTCTTATACTAGAAGCTTCTTATACTAGATGTGTCTTATAAGAATATATAGAATGCTGTATGGATTTTTTTTTAACGGAAATTATGGCTAGTTGAATTATAAACTACATATTTGAAATTTCTGTTTAGTTTATCTCTTCTGTATTTGTTATTTGAGTAGACTGTTTTTTATAAGTTCAACTCTAAAACGATAATTTTAAAACGAAAAAAAGAGAATTGCAATTTCCGCAAAGTAAAAACTTTCTTAAACAACCTTTTAAAATATATACATTTAAATTTTATTCCAAATAATATGAACAAATATTAATTTAGTTAAATTCATGTAATAACATTTAATGCTAATAATTATTTGGGATAGTTGTAATACAAATTAATTAATATTACATACAAAATAAACAGTACAGTTACTTACTTAATAAGGCTGTAAAAACAATAAACCCATTACAACTAACTTATCTCAAAATATTGTATAACATTATCTGTTATAAAAACTTGAATACATATTAGGTAACTTTAAATATATTATAAAATACAACGATAAAACTATAATAATACAAATTTAAATAAAGACGTACTGGTTTCATTAAGGGAGTTGCTTATTTTTTTAAACGTATTTAATTTATGCAAATCAGTTTAACGAAGTACATTAGATTCTTATAGCAGGATAACCTAAAACCAATAACAAAGTTAAAACCGTAGAACACTTGAACAACGTTGTAACCTATCCAATAAACCACGTTCCTACTTTAATACAGATCAATAACTGTAACCAAATTTACAAGTCTTTAAATTAAATAATAAAAGAATGTTTGGCTACTCGTTCAGACGTTTTTAAAAAACTCAGTACTGCTCAATGTTATACGGAAGTGAGCATTTAACTACAAAAACTGACTAACTTTATTCAACAGATTTTAGAAATTGTGAATAACACATATTTTTTATGAAACAAGGTGCATACCTTAAAAAATGAATGGGTTATCGAAACATATAACAGCAAACAAACAAAAATACAACGCATAGAGTGCATCTGACAGTACCATAAATGTAATTAATTTCCAAACCAATAGCTGTTCCGGCACATACGGCCCCTTCATTTGCAATTTATTGCTTTTAGTTTTCCAATCAAATTACAATCACTAAACTTTGATGTATGAAAATTAATGGAACGAACTTGAATAATAAAATTTGTAGATCATTACTAGATTTAAATTTATAATCCTTTTATACTATAACACATTTTAACTTTGTTGTCAAACAGCATACATAAATGTAAACTTTATCATAAATGTTGCGTTAAAGCACTTTTTTTATTCTGCCCTGAATAGTTATTTTCTTTTCATCAATACAAATAAATAAATAATTACATAATATATATTTATATTTTCTAATTGACAATTTTATTAAATAAATTTGAATTACTTTTATAAAATTGTTTTCTAATTTTGCCTTTGCGTGTTCTACAGTTAATGATTTGTAAGAATACTATGTTATTTCTTTAGTTCAAGACGTGAATCCACAAACACAGCTTATTTAGCATTAAACGTGTCACACCTTATTACATCTAAACAAAATTATTGAAAACAAAAACATTGAAGTGTCAATCCCCGATAATGCTATAACAATACTTTATTTAAATTATTGTAACATTTTAGTCGTTATAACGTATACAAAAAATAATTCGTGGCCATCTCTATATTAAATCATATTTATTAAATCACAATTTCACGTTATTATAAATTGTTTAAATAAATGCCTAGCAAACTCAATAGTATATAGTTTTATTTTATTTATTTTAAAATATCAATATTTTGTACATTCATTTGTTCATCTATGATAATAAACTCTAATATAAAATGATTATTAAATTATCATCCAGTTCAATCCTATTTGTGCAAAATAAAACAATAACTTAAAATTTTAGATATCTTGTATATGTTTTCGAAGTTTTAAAGACACGCGATTTTTATAAATAAAATTTAAGTTTAAGATATAAATTAAAATTTAAAATAATCGATTAACTTTCTGCAGTGCCATTTTGGTGCGGTTTGCAAGCATTTTTTTTAATCAACATACATAGTATACCACAATAAAAAATTGTTCCAAATATTATTTGTAGAAAATATGTCTAATAAGTCATAGGCCTGTATGCAAAGGAAAAATTATTGATGTACAATTTATAAAGTTACTAATATTCAAGAATATTAAAGAAAACGGATAAAGTCCAAGATTAGGCCTAAATAAAAAATAGTTAAAAAATGTTTGAACATATTCATAAGTTTTGTACTTTAGTTCTAAATAGAAATGTATAGAGATTTATATATTAAACTCTAAAGTTATATATTAAACTCAAAAGTTATATAAGAATTTATTTGACATAATAATAAGTTTTAAAATTTACGTCTTTTTATTTATTATTCTAATTTAACGTAAGTACAATATTTATCATTTAATATTATTTGTTGTATTTATATAAAATCAAACAGATTTTAGTAAACAAAGGTTATACAGATGAATTAATAAAAACATCTTGTTCGATAAAGAAAATTAATAAATTAATAACATTTTAATTTCATCAGACGTTAAAAGCAAAAATACATATTGTAGAATATTATTTGTTGGTATTATTAGCTTTTAAGGTAGGACGTTTAATTACTAATAAACTTGATATAAAACCAGCTTTTTACTGTAATAGTAGTCTTTGTAAGTTATTAGTTAAGATAAAATATACTCAGTTGAAAATAGTGCTGTTTACAAAATTATTTGCATGACTGTGATGGTGTACGTGTAAGCCAAACAGTCAGATCCTTTAATATCAGATCTGAAAGGAACATATTTATTGCTGGAAACATGGTAAAACAGAGTAAAATTTAGCAAATCACCTAATAGTAGCAGGACATTCTTTTAATCGAAAAGATATTGTGAACATTTTCCATAATGAACAGAAAAGTAAAAAACTAAATAGTTTGGAAATTTTAGAAATTACAGATCTATATACAATGACCATGCTCCTAACATAAATGAACAGTTACATAACAAATCTCCTTTGTTAAAAAGCTATTGTTTTCTCTTTGCTAGGTACTCTAAGGTCAGGCCCTTCCGGTTCCTTGTCTCTTCCTACCCACCCTCTTAACCAGGACGTTGTTTAAAGTTATGTTGCAATTTATAGTTTTGTTGTCTGATGATGCTTAACTACGAAACAGATGTTACAAAATAATATACTTGTGTTTTGTGAATTTTATAGTAAATGTATTTGTTTTACCTAAACTTTGGAATTTCACCAAGTACCGACTGTGGTCACATTGAATATAGTATGTATATATCATTAAAACAAATTATCATAGTTCTTATTATTAACATAGTTATAAATTCGTTAACTAAATTACAAATAACTCTTTAATTGTTTAAAAGGCATGAATAATTTATCGATTAGTGATCAAACTATATTTAGAATGTATTTGCATGTGCGCTAGCTGTTTTACGTTAGAAATAGGTGCTGAAAAAATCTATTTAACAGTGTTCCAGGAATATTTATAAACTCCTTTTGAGGCGATCTAGACTTTTTTTTTTTTAATTTAATTTTTTTCAACCTCATTTACCTAGAGTCTGAATGTTATATGATTGTTACAAACCATTTCCTTGAATATTATTATGTAAAAAAGTCTGGCCTAAAGAAACGTTTATTTTATATCTTTACTGATGATATCTTTAGAGACTGATTTTTACTTTAATGTGTACGTCATCATATGCTAACTTTCCAATAAAATGATAATTTTCTAAGGAAGTACGAATGGGAATTTTAAAATATTTATAAATTCATACTTTAACTAAGATAATAACTTATAACCTCCAAAAATAAAATGTGTTATACAAGACATATTTTTTAATCAGAACACGATGATGTTCAAAGTAGGTTCATAAATTATGTGTGGCAAATTTTTTACTCGTATGGGTAAACGGAAAATTAACATGAAAAGATTATGTTTTAAAATTAATCGGCTTTGATAAATTGCACATATATTACTACTTAGCCATACTTATGCTAATTAGTGCTAAATAAATTATGTTTGATTACTTAAACGATATATGTCTGCACTTCTTTCAGTATTTTTATATTTCACTTCATAACATGTACCATCGAATATTACCTTCATTAAATACAATAAACAAATATAACATATTATATGTTGCTAATTATTTTTAAAATGCTATAAACTGTTTGCAAAAAGATTAATATTTCCTTCTAGATGAAAATAATTACTGTTAATCTCTTTTCCCTGTATACATAAATTTATCATACTTTTTAAACGTTTTAACCTTTATAAATTATCAGCTTTTTCTTTAAACTGATGAGTGTTACTATACTCATTGTCGATAATATGTTTTGTTATGATAAGCCAATTATATAATAGATTTTAAATTCTAAATGAAAAAAAAATTGTATAACATCAATTTTGGATTATATCTAATTCCACTTTAATTAGTTGAGCTATATTTTAAATGTTAATAAATTGTTTTATGTAATGAGTTAAACAAAGTGCTACAGTAAATAGCATTACCCTTATGTTAATTAATTAAAGTAGAAATATGCACCATATGGACAATGTAGTAAACAATGACAATTTCCTTGGCCGAATTTGTTAATTTTATAAACTTCTATACGGGCGAAAACTAGAAGAGAACAATGCAAATTGTAATGTTTACCAAATTAGCATACTATCTTGTTTTTAATTTATTTTAACAATTTATATCAGTATATTATGTAGAAATGCATAATTTTCGTAAACAAATTTAGTAATAATGGGCCATATAACACATAATTTTTGCACATCTCATTTTTTATTTTGAAGTAATTTATTTAAGGTAATTTAATATTGCATTACATAAATTTTATCTCTGTCTTGAGACCAATAATATTGTATTCTATATCCAAACTACACTTAATACCTCGAAAAGTCACTTTATAGTAAGTAAGCATACATAGGGTGTCAATTAAGTCTGGGACCAGTTTAATATTTCGTATATAAATTTGAAGGTAGATGTTGTTAAGGAACTACAACGAACACAGGTTCACACCCCACTTTTTGTACGTTTATTTTACTACGGACACAGGGTGTCGTACCTTTTTGTTCTTTTGTTGTACAATAAGTTACAACACCTACTGGAAGCCTTTAGCCAAAATTTTATCTTTAGCTTAGGTGATGCAACTGGGTGTCTGATACCTATTTCTATAAGTATTTTGACTGACTCTAACACTTTAAAATAGCTTCCAAAAATTAATAAGTTTACTAGCTCTGAATTTAATTTACAAGAACTCTTGTTTATTTGTGATCTCAGGGAAATGAGAACAGAGGAACAGCCCTTATAACTTACCTAATTTGTGCTTCGATTATTTCTACAGCTAAACACATTTATTCGAATATTTCTAATAAAGGAAAATATCATGAATGGATAACCATAAAACAGGTAATTGATTACTCTCAGTATTTCAGTATAAAAATTAATAGTTAATTTATTCAAAAATAAAAATAAAAACTTTTTCAAAATGAAACCATAAACAACTCTCTTTTTCTCACCATCTGCTTGTACATACAATTTATATACAATATGAAGGTTAAACCTATAATTCTATTTTCTAATTGGCTTTGCAGACAGTCTAATTTTATAATCAATTTAATTTTTAATTTATTTGAATTTAATTTATTTATAGTTATTATTTAAGTTTAGGGAATATCGAATTTACGTTTATTTAATTTTATGATTTGAATTTAATTTGAAACTAACCTATCTCAATGATCTCAACCAGTACTTTAAATATTTTTATTGAATTTACTCAGGCAATTAATTAAAATGGGGACAACGTATTCTCGTTTACACAGACCTTAATTCAGCGTTTTTCACCTCCGGTTTTCCGTGATGGATGCCGCTATGTTGATCAGCTGATGCTGGAACTGCCAGGATGCTGTGTATGATAGTCTGGATTCTCTGATCTAAAGTTGTTGGGTTGATATGATGGCTACAGATGTACTTGAAGAACAGATCTGGTAGAATCTAGTAGAGTTACAGTTGATCCTATTTCTTCCTTGGTTCGTGAGAAGTGAAGTATCGTTTAGAAGATCATGTCCTGAAGGATTGCCTATGTCGTCTCAGTATCGCCATATAGAGTTATTCTTGCATTAACTCATTTGGATAGGCCGTAGAGTTACTCTTGAAAAACTACTTCTTACTTGTAGTTTAATTTATAGTTTAAAATTATTTAAAGTTGATGAAGTAAACATATAGTAGTGCTCGTGATACTAAGGCTTTTAAGCATAGCACGTATTATACGAACTTGCAGAATAATACTTGCTGCAGAGTGACGTGAAGTCTACCTTCGTAAAAATTTGAGTCTCCTCTGATTTTTCGAATCTAAGCCTTTATACACTTCGTGACGTCATTTCTTCCTAGCCCTTTCCATCATTTTCTAAATAACTTTGTTTTCCTTTTCTAGAAACTTTTTTGATCTAGTAATATGTCTAAATTTGCACTGGTTATATTTCTATAATTTTCTTCTTTTCTTTTTCCTTTCATTTTCCTGGAAAACACCAATTTCTCTGGTTAATTTGGCTGTTGGTTAACGCCCCTTTCTGTACCCGTGGCTTCATCCCTTCTACTTTGACTATCGAATCTTACTTGTTTTTCTTTTCTAGCTGTATCTTTTTTCCTTTTTAAGTTTTCTATAATTTTCCTTTTACACTTTTGTCAGATTGCTTTCGGCTATCCGTACGTTTTTGAATCGTGTCTGTACTATGATTTTTACGCGTGCGCGGCACGTATACGCTTTCCCGCATTTTCCGCGACTGTCTTTCGCGTTCAATGTCTTTTTTGTTTGTTTACGCTGATTGTCTTTAACACCTGTACAGTTCTAACACTTTTCACCACTTTTACTAATTTCTTCTCTTCTGGGACTTAGCCTACAAAAAAGTTCTTTGGGAGTTTTTATTTAATACGCGAAAAATGTTTAAGTTACTGGTTTCCTAACCATACAATGTTAATCTAAAAATAAATCTCTTTACTTTTTTATTATTTACAATTTTAAAATTCAACTTTTACTACTTTAAAAGGAATGAAAACTCTTACCCTTTTATCTTAATTTAATTTTACTTTTTGTACCCTTTTTTACACAGAACTATTCATTATCTAGCAACTCTTGTAAGTGGAAACATATGATTTTAGTTATTTCTCCCTTTTTAGGGTGTGTGAAAATTGACACTTGAGCTTACTTTTTTATTTTCAATAATTTGACATTTTTTTATTTACCCTTTTATTTTTATCTACTTATGTAGATTACAAAAATGTCTGACTTTTTCGGTTTCGAGTTAAATTGAACTTTTCCCTTAACTTTAACCCCTGTTTACTTTGGTAGTATTACCTTTTATGATTTGAAATTCGCACGGCCCTAGCTCACGCGTTTAGCGCTACGTAATAAACCATGAAAATCACAAATGCATAGAATTCCTGGATTCCTTTATTCCCCTAAAACTCAGCTACTTTCAGGCAAAGTCAGATTTCCATTCTTGACGTGTCCTTGATCAAGGTTCATCTTGGGAGATAAGCCTTGCTCTGATTTAACTTGTATTTTGACAAACCATTGACACTCACCGAAGTTCGGCCTTGAAAACCTCGAATTTTATAATTTAATATAAAACCCGATTTTTCCCGCCTTACAACGGCCAATATCCGTTGTAGAACCTACTCTACGTAAAAATAATATTTTATTAAGATATAAACAAATTTATCCGCCATCTTGGATCCGCCATTTTGAATATAGCTTTGTTTTTTTAAATAGGAAGGTGGTCATGTGATACATCATTTCGATGTAGAAATTCAAGAAAAAACCAACGGTGAAATTTCGAACCTTATTTTGGAATCACAGACGTTTAAGGCCTCCGTATACACGTCACCATCTGTTTCAGTTACAAAGTGTTACCAATTAAATAGAAGTAAATCATTGTCACATTGAATCTGAAACAGAAAATTAATTAAAATATTTTTGAATGGACTATGATAACTCATTTAGCTTGTAAAAGTTTAATATGAACTTAAATATCGATTTATAATGGACTATAAAAATTTATATATTTTTATTTGTATTTATAAGCACTGTCAGTTGATAAGTCTAGACCGTTTAAAGTTTATGTATGGTACCATGCTGATTTTTTTTTATTCATTTATTTAAGATTTGTACATTGTTAGTATACGAAATAAATATTTGTGAAGCTTTGAAGGTTTATAACTCAAATTAATATGTGTACACTATGTTATTTTTATTTTAAACGTACACACATTGACTTTAACTAAATGTTTGAAATACCAATTAAGGCGAGATATTACAGCATTACGTAGACATTTCCCAGCTGTTTTCAAGCCTAGCGCAATGCCACCACTCATATAATAAAGAGAATATAATGTCGTATTATATTATGATGAAAAATTAAAATCAGAAATAATTTAACTTTATTATAAAATATTCTATTAAAATAGAAAACTGATACAAATTATTACAAATTTTAGTCATATTTATCGTCTATAATTAATAGGAAATAATAATAATCTAATTTTTTCAAAACGCTTAAATTTATTATAATATATTGTATTTTTACAGTTCATTTTAGTACGTATCTATGACAATTATTTTTCATAATATAAATCATTAGTATTGAATATGAATTATATATCATATTTATACAATTTTGATCTTCTATCATTGAAGTCTTATGGGATTTATCAAAACAACATTTAATTATATCGTTAAAGTAGAAATTTGTATTTATTCATGGATTGTTGATAAAAAGATTCAAGATATGAGCAACTTTGCAATGCTTCTATTTTGCATATAACAGCAGAACAACACGTAAGTTTCAATAGAATTTATTTTTAAAGCTATGTACAAACATCTTCAGACATACATGCACGAGGTCCACCTATTAGGAGTGTATATTTTAACAGACATAACTAATAACGATAATAAAAATACGAAATTATTTCCTGCTTACATAACATACAAAACATCTGCACTAACAAAATGCACAACCATGCATAAACGAAACTAAAAGTACATCTAGATAATAACTAAGTTTTTTCACTTATAACTAAATACAATAATATTTACAAAGGAAATAAGTTATGTAAAATTTGTTGTCTACCTTCAAAAACTCAATGAAATTAGTAACCCTGTCTGCGAAGAAAGTTTTGGTTTAGCAGCACATATGAAAAAAAAAAAAAAACAAATACAAAAGGCTAGATCATAAGTGTGTTTATTTATGCACCACCCCAGTAACAGTCCATATCTCAGTTTATAATAAGTAAGTGCATAATATACAACTTTTAATAATTTAACGATACGAAAAGATTTCAAATAATACACATTTCTCAATGCCATACAAAGTTTCTTATTTTTAGTTCCTTGGCGTGTTCTTTTAAGCTTAATTTATAGCCCGTTACACCCAGATATTTTAGGCTATTGATGCTGCCAATAGTTTCACAGTCGAAACGAACATCATATGAGAACGATAATGCATGATACTTTACTTAAATTTCAAAATTATATAATTTTTCAAATAAAAAATTAAATATTTATTTGTTTTACTTAGTACATGCAATACGTCCTAAACCACCAACTGATACAGCAGAAATCCAGAATAAGATTCTTCTTCATATCTCTAAGATTTGGTGTAGGCCTACTATACAGGAAGTGTCATCTGAAAATTCAGTTATCTCCCCCATGAAATCACCCTCGCAGAAATTATTAATATATATATAACAAACAACATAGCACCAGGAACTGAACCAGGATTATCAAAATTGTAAAAATTCATCTCATCAATAACACTATTACCTATTCTAACATATTGTATACGTTTCAATAAATAACTACAGAACAGTTTGTGTGTTGTAATTCCCCTTATGCCCAACTCCCATAATCTATTTAATAAAAGTGTATGGTCCACTGTATCAAATGATTTTTCAGTGTCGATGGAAGGACCAACTGTGGTTTTATCCATTTACAGTTAATAACTATAATTACCTTTTCTTGGAAGCTGTCGTACAATCCTTGTGTTTTTCGTCATTCTTATTCCATGACGGCCGTTAGAACTATTTATTCAGTCATTGTCAAATGTTGCGGTCCGCGCACTCGGAACGTTGTTGTAAAGATAAATTTAAATCACTACACATAATTACATATATACAAAAGATACTACAATGTAAATTGAACAAATATAAATTAACATTTAACGTCGACGGTGTGGAAATCATCAGCACGTGCTACTCGCGTTTAGTTAAAACTTGTACTTAATAACTATAACTTCTTGTAAAGAACCCCAATAGAAAGCAAGTTTCAATGAATTAGTCTTTATCGTCTGATCCGGGACATTAAAGTGTTGCTAGACTGTCGTTGTCGGAAGTAGTCGTTTCAATAAATACTTTAAATTTATAAACTCTGAAAAAATTATAAGATCGAGAACAATTTGTAAATTTATGTTTGAATTTATTGACAAACACTTTTGAATGACTAATAAAATATAATTATGCAAAGTAAAGTAAGTTAGAATAATACCAACAACAAATATTATTGTATGCGTGCAGGTTATTCAAGGCATGACGGAAGCAAAGTCAATGAGTTGTATTTGTATAATCGGCAGAATAATCACTACTGATTACCGTGGTTAAATCAAACAGTCCTTGAAAACGCTATAGAGACGGTTGAAAAATACTTGCCTTAGGGCCTATTTGGCATTTTATTTTTATAAAATTGAACCTATATCAACAAAAGTATAAGGTAAAACAAATAAATTAAATTAATTAAAATTTTGTTACGAAATTAGTTTTGTGGAAGTTCATAAAATTATTTACGGAACAACTATCTATTTTATGCTTTTGATATTACGATATAGTAGTCAATTCAATAATTATTATTTATAAATAAATTATTAATATACATCCTATGTATTCAAATGTATTTATTTAATAGGCCTACATGTAACATATGTTATTTAGTTTCATAGTATAAATAATGAATTTCGCTGAAGTTTATTAAATTAATTTTTGTGTTGTGGAACACGTTTTCTTTGTTTTGTATGTACTAGTCTTTGTTTCTTAAACTACCAATATATTGTTTTGTAATATTACTAGGGTAGTCGTCTATGGCTCCGTATCAGTACTGGTACTATTATTTAACATTTTTCGATTAGTTAGGTTGGCTCTAAAATGTTTTATCAGCAAGATACTTAACATATTTAGTTTTGACTTGTACGAAAAATATACGAAAAAGTATATGTTAAGAGTTGTGTGTGTATAGGTGTTTAAATGTACATAGATAGCTGGCCTGATGATGCTGCCTGTGGCAGTGAAACATGTAGCCACATAAAGGTAGAGGACTACATTTGACAACAAACAAATAGTATATATATATTGACTGGTTGTACAATTAAGGCATTTCCCAATTAACGCCACCTAAGGAACATTGTATACATATAGAATATTACGTTACTGGTCATTGAAACTAATTTTGAAACTCCCTTATTATGTGTAAAAGGTACCAAAATTAAATTGAATAAGATCCCAAATTTTTATGATGACACAGATCGTCCGGGGACACTATTATTTGTGAACTTAATCAGAAACTCTTTCTATTGTTCGCATGGTCCTAACATATTTTTAGATCTTGTTTCCAATACTTCATCTTACTATAGATGTGAACCAGTTAACTCAAGTCAAATCTCGATTAATTTTACTGCACGAATTTTTACTCTAGCTGGTTTAATTTGAGGGATATTTGGCTCTTTTTTAATGTTTTCACAATAGATTTCTACATTTAAAATAGTTATAAATTGTTTTCATCTGTAAAAATACAAATTTTAGTTTAATAATTCTTGAGCATTTATGAGTTATTCTTTGTGGAGGCAACATATTATGATTTTAAAACCATTTCAAATTTCGTCTAGCGAAATATTAGTTCCAACTAAATGGGTTCTTTGTGTGTTGGAAATTAAATCGTTAAACATTATTGAAATATAAACCAGCATTTAAGAAAAATCAACTTATATTTTTCTTACCTTTCCTTCGTTTTATAATTGTCAAATCATACAAAATTAAGTAGGACATTAAGAACATGTATGGGTATTTTAACACGGAAATATAACTTCACGTTTCAAATGTGAAACATAGTGATAATAAATATTTATTTCTGGATAGAAAAAGTAAACATAAAAATAATAAAATAAAGAAGTACAACTAAATTTTCCATTTTCATTACATTCGTTTCTCCATGCTTAGTATTTGTCGTGCTTTTTTATGTTTTTTCTTATTTATTTAATAATTAGTAAAAGAAAATTTTCAGGATAAATTTATAATTTATGATTTTCCCCAATATTATGTCTCCGGCCATTCAAGACTCGTCTAATTTAGGTTGCTGGCACTATGAATACCTGCAAACAATAAAATTTTTATTGTTCCATTTTTAAAGAAATAATGACCACAATTATTGGAATGCTTGCTGGGCTAAGACGAAGATGGTACATACAATCCTACAAGAAGTAAAGATTTACCAAGTACAGCAAGGATCTGTAACCTTACCTTATTTAAAGTTGATACTGAACATCTGAGTTAGTTATTTACAGGAAATAGAATAAATACAATTCGTATAACAACAGTTTGTTTATTACTTTAACTGTAGACGGATATTAAAAAATTATATTCCCTTAAGTAAAAGTTAAAAATGTATATGCCCTTAGTTATAATAAAAAAAGAAAATTTAAGAAAAGTTTAAATTTACAATATTAATTTGAATTATATTTTAAAGATCCCTCCCCTAAAGTAAAATTAGAAAAACACTCCCCATTTATAATACAAGATTTATTAAAATTTATTACCTTTTACAACATTACAAAATTAATTACATAGTACCATGAATTTAGTAATAACTCTTGTTTTGTTGGCCAACCTTAATAATTTAAGTGAAATTAAATAATAAAAATAATGGCGTTTAATAATTCAGTGAGACGTTTCTCATATAATAAATAAAAAAAACTTTTAGAATTTTAAGATGAAATCCCTGGGGATTGTAGTTCCAAAATTTGCTAGCGGTCCCTTCCAAATATTTAATTAAACAAAATTTTACATACAGCCTTTATCAAAATTTTATTTTCAAACATGTATTAAGTATTTTAAACTATATATAACTATCCATTAATTTTCACTAAAGTATCACAATTTTGGATTTTTAAACTCATAGTTCTTCTGAAGGCGCAAATTTTCAAAAGTTTAAGTTTATTAAATTTTGCGAGTCTTTCTTGGACCAGTTGTAAACTATGAAACAAAATACAACATAATTTTAGTTTCAGAACCAAAAGGTTAGGTGCAAAAAGCATGTGCAAAACAGAATTGTAATATTGTGCAAGAAACTGAATGTTTGTTCGTGCAAGAAACTGCATGGTAGCATATTGTTTTATAAAATTAATAACAGTAAAATCTGAACAGAGACTATGGCCTTACTTATTATATTTCTCCTTTATTTAGCACAAAAGGCAAATATTTTTTAAACTAAAATTTGCTGAAGGCTTATTGGCTGTATAGAAATGGCCGTATAGGTTAAATTTACTTATGGATTAACAAAATTATTCTGTAACTGCAGATATATAATTATAGTTAAAATTTACAACATTACAAATTAATATAGCAACTCAGATGGTAAAATTTATTAAGAAATGGTTTAAATGATTACCTGGCAATTTATGTCAAAGTGTTTAACGTAATCACATGTTTAACTAACGACTCGGAGTCCGCGAAAGACCTTCGCGACATAACTAGTCTTTATCATTTATATCGCAAGATATCGCACCTTCGAAAGACAATTTTTTTAGATTTAAAATTTTACTGATTCTCGTACACTTCGCATCTTGCAAAGGTTCACGTCGCCATGCGGTTTTCTTCGTTTTCAAGTCTTTTTGTCTGTGTCCGAAAGAAGGTCTCCAAGTTCAAGGTTGATTAACAAAAAGCATGACTAACGGAGGCTCGAATTTCTTGCCTTTATCCACGAATGCGCAGTGCTATGTTAAAAATCAGCTGTTTCTCAGTTACGTCTTCTATCCGCTAGGTACCGTAGGCATTCAGTGTATTGGGCAGGGAAGCAGTTAAGTTTAATCAGAGAGCTTTTTGCTTCAATTAGTGGCGCGCTATTTAAATAACGGCACATTATCAATGCATTGTTATAAGAAGGAATTATTTCTCGAATCCCTGTTGTTTTAGTCTACTTGTAAAACTATATTCCAAAATAAGCAGCTTCTGAATCACAACTTTTGTCTGTCGGAGTATAATATTTACTTAGGCTATAATAACTTAATTTAAAACATCATAAATATTACTCAATAACTCTTCGAGAAGAGCGCATAGGACATGAATATTTGGATCCAAAGTTGTGGAATGTGCATACAAAGTGTATTAATGTTATGTGAAACAATTCATAACTTAACATGTAAACATGAAACAGATACTACAAAAAATGTCCTAATTTACACTGTTAGGACAAAATTATAAATGTTGTGTTTTCTAGAATTTAAGAAAACTAATACAACTATGACCCGGCTATATAGCAAACTCGAAAAGGTGTGTAGTTAAGAGGTCACTCATCCCATTTACTTATTATCCATTATATTTCTATATTATATAATTTCTATATTTATATTTATATTTTAACAGTAACTTAACTAATTTCCAGGTTTGAAATAACTCTTTAGTAGTAAGTTATGGTTTACATATTATATAACAATGCATTAGAACAATAAGAAATATTTTTTATTTACATAAGTTTTAAATATCACGATGAAATAAGAATGTTTTCTAAAATATTGGAACACTACATATTTGTATTGAATATTGGTTTTCACTAAATATTAATATTTTAAGCTGGCTTGTGTTTAAGACTCTTTACTATTATCTCAGGAAGGGTGACGGGCTAGGTTTGATAAAGTCCTCTTTTGTACAACGCATTCTGGATGAAATTTGTTAATGTATTAATATAAATTTAGAAACGAATTAGAGTTTAATTAATTATTAAATACATTTATATACCATACATTACTTTGGCTAAGTCTTTAAAAGGACAAAACTTATTGGTACAAGACATAGTTACGCCATAATATCAATTTTTTGTGACGAACGTTCAATACACACAACTATATACACTTAGCTGCTCAACTCGTAACTCCAGGCATCACTTTGAACAACCGCATCCTCCCTCCTCTTGCATTAAACTGTCTATCTTGTTGGTGATTGGCTGTAGTTTTTCCTTTTAATGTGTAGACGTGAAACTGTCGTAAAAACGTCGTAAATTTCTAGTTTAATTAAGAAAATATAATTCCGTGCTTTATTGCCCGCATAATTCACAATTTTGTTTTATTTATATGATAATTTACTATTTAGTCCTTACGTATCTAAATTAGTATTGACTACAATCGTGCCACTGAAATTCTATTTCTAAAACTAAACATTTTATTGTTTTTATTTCTATTGCGTACTATTTCTCTAGGTGCTTTTATGTTATTTGCTATGAAAGAAATATTTTATACCATTGACTTAAGATGGTGACTTTATGTTTACAAACTTTTGTATATTATATGATTAGTGGTTCTAGATGAATTTTTAGTATTTCTAGAGTTTTTTTGAAACTGGTATTAAATATATACATCTTAGATTGTGCGTTGTTTTTGAATTGCGTGTGTTTATATTTAGTGTGGGGAATGTTGTGTTGTTACAAGAAAATAATTCTTAATCTAGGATTTTTTACATTTCTTAATTTAGTGGTTTGTTTATAATTTTGAAGAGAATTTGCATACATAATATTATTCTGCATATAATCCCTAACATATTAGGTGTGACCTACCTAGTAGTTTTTTGTACATGTAAATTTGGTTTTTGATATTTTCCTTTTAGGAGGCGCATTTAGTATTTCCCTGTGCTTTGTTTGGCATACCTAGCATAGGTTACAGAATTTTGTCATTTATATTTATATTAATGTTATGTTATAACTTTTTGTACACCGATTGTCTAAATCTTTATACACTGCATCTAAATAGGAAAACAACAATTATGTTACTTTGTTGCATGGTTAATATTTACCATGATTAGAAATTTAATAAATTTGCATTATAATATATATATAGTTTATTATAATTAAAAATAATATTATAGGAATTAGAAAAATGGTTTTAATTGTTGGTTGGAAATTTGTACATGTAACTATAGTTTTATAAAAAAAATACAAAATTAAATACATTCTTTTGTATACTTAAAATACACTGTGCTATTTTTTTATTTAATACGTTATAATGCAAAATGCTATATATGATTTAAAATGTACTGCTTGATCGTTAGAACTGACTTTTCAAAGCAAAATTATGATATCAAAATCTCTGGCAAGTTTTGGTGCACTCGATATTACAGACCTTAAGGCATTTTTGGAGCAGAGTCGAATCGAATTTCAAAACAATAGGGAATTCACAAATTCTTTCAACGAATCAATAAAAGACTATAATATTTTGGTCTTCATTGTTGGTGGAACGTATGGAAATGTGTATCTCGTCAAAAATAAGAATACAAACAAATTATATGCAGCCAAAAAGATAAGCATATCAAAAATATTGGAGTCAAATCTATTTGTAAGAGTCAAACAAGAGAAAAGCATAATGCAAAGATTAAATTTCCCATTTACGGTACGTCTAGTATTTGCTTACGATAGTCGTTATATTTATTTTACTGCACCTTTCTACAATGGTGGAGATTTATATGAGAATATTCAGTCTAGAGGTAGGTTTGAAGAATACCAATCGAGATTTCTTGGAGCGCAAGTTGTACTTGGTTTGGAATATTTGCACTACCTTGATATCATTTATAGAGATTTAAAACCTGAGAATGTAATTCTTGACCACACCGGTTATATAAAATTAGTTGATTTTGGATTCGCAAAAATCGTTAAAGCAAGGACCTACTCGTTATGTGGAACTCCCGGTTACATGGCACCAGAAACATTCTGTAACAAAGGTTATGGGAAGACAGCGGATTGGTGGGCCCTGGGAGTTTTTTTATTTGAAATAACTCATGGGGAGATGCCAGCAATGGTAAGGGACGTAGTTAAGTTAGTAAAGGAAGGAAAGGAGTTTGAATGCAAAATGCCTTCAGATTTTAGTGCAGAGTTATCGGATCTTTTACACAATTTACTAACATTTGATTTATCAAAACGATTTGGAAATTTAAAAAATGGCGTCAATGATATTAATGACCATGCATGGTTTCGTCCAATATTATGGTTATCTTTACTTAATAGAAGTTTACAACCTCCATACAAACTGATGAAAAAATCGGTTTCACAAAACAGCGATGCCGCATACCCTGAACTTGATTGTTACTTGAAGAAATCAGAAATAGAAGTTCAAATGGATATATTAAATGATTTTTAATATACAAATTTTATTGAATGATTTGCTCGTTTTACTTGTAACAAGACATGTAAATAAAATAACAGAATTTACTATGGAAACAATAAGCATTGTATAAGAAACTATAAGAATGTATCTGATATTGATTATATTCCTATTTTATTTCTATTCTTGTTGGATTTGTATTTAGTTTTCTCAGAATTTGTCGCACATTCTGTTAAAAGGAAAATATATGGTTTTTTTTCATTTTCCAACTTGCCATTTATAGTAAGAATTTTTAAAACGGAAGTTATTGTGGTAGTAGAAACGATGTGCTATTTGAAGACCCTTATGGTAATACATAAGGTCGGAAGTAGTAAATGAGCACCTTCATGGTACCACAAGTTTTGGGATGTCATTAGACATTTTAGATGATCATTATAGAAGTCAGTTGATTTGGTCCACATTTCGTACACACGTGAAGTTGTCTACGTGACTCAGATGAGTTTGAAAGCCACAAAAATCAAACACGTTTATTTATCGGAAATGACTATTTTGTTAGATTTGTTAGTATGAAACTTTTTTTAGGTGTCATGTAAAACAATACGTATAGGATGTTATTCTGTACAGTTTTCCTTTTTTTACATGTCCTTACAGCTCGCTTGGTTCCCCCAAAATCGGTTATAACGTAAAATGTAATAAAAGTACAGGTTACAAATCCACGTAGAGGCCGATGGATCCATCTTCTAAGACGGCTGAGTGTGTTCGCTACTAAACAGTCTTTATAAAACGTCTACACACTATATACATTTATATGAAAGGTTATAGTTTAAAGTCATTACATATTGCTGTTGTAAAACATTTTCATTTTAACAATGTCTTAAACAAATATTTTTAGAAATAATAGCAAGAAAATATCAAATAAATAATAATACCTTAATATTTATCGTAAAGATTGAGTGGTATATGAATTGTACCAGTCAATCTTTACGAAACTAATGAAATATTTCAGAATTGTGAAACTAATTAATATAGAAACTAATGAAATATTTCAGAATAATTGTGAAGTAAGAGTAATATTAATTTATAAAAACGTTATTTATGTTATACTTATATTTATACCCAAATTGTGGTAATTTATGGTTTACAGTTATAACGATGCATTAAAAACAATAAGAAATATTTTTTTTATTTACATATTATGTTATCTATATATATACAACTGAAATACCAGTGACTCACTCACACATCACAATATCTCGAAGACCATACCTCCTAGGAATGTGAAATTTGGTACACTTATTGCTCATAAACCCTAGAGGCGCACTAAGAAAGGATTTAAAAAAATTTTGGGTTTGATTGTTGAAACAACCCCTAAAACCCCTAAATATATGTTGTTTGTTTTATATCTCAAAACCCATATTGCCTATGGATGTGGAATTTAATACATATATTACTTATAGGTGCTAGAGGCACACTAAGAAAGAATTTTAACATATTTCTCATTTAAGGGTTGAAACAACCCCTAAAACCTTAAAAAATTTTTGTTTTATATCTAAAAGCCCATATGGCCTAGGAACGTGGAATTTGCTCATATACCCTAGAGGTGCACTATGAAAGAATTTTGAAATATTTAATGCTTAAGGGATGAAACAACCCCTAAAACTATATATATTGTTTGTTTTATATCTCAAAAACCATATAGCCTAGGAAAGTGAAATTATTTAAACATACTGCGCACAGGAACTAGAGGCGCACTGAGAAAGTATTTTAAAATATATGGCCTTAAAGGGTTGAAACTACCCCTAAAACTATACATATTATTTATTTACTTTTCTTAAAGCTAGTAGAGAACTGATTTTATTTTACATTTATTTCTTAAAATCACATATACAAAGTAAACTAGTTTTACTTTTTGTCGTGTTCTGTTAAGGAGTGGAAATGTGGTAACAACCCCTAAAACAATTAATATTAATTTTTATAATTTCCTGAAAGTTAGAGAGCTAAAATTGTGTACATTAATTTCTTACAAGATGCATATATAATAAACCAGTATTACACTTTGTAACGTTCTGCTAAGGAATTGAAAAGTAGTAACAACCCTTAAAAATTATAAATATTAATTGAATAACGTTGAGGAACGAGAAACTTGGTACACATATACTCATAGGCACTAGAGACGCACTAAGAAATAGTTTTGAAACATTTGGCCTAGCTAGAGATATGAAATTTGGCATTTATTAATTTTAAGGAAATATTTAAATGAGTAAAGCTGATCAAATATATCCCGATCTATACATGCGCATATTAAAGTCGTATCTGTTCGATCTGCAACATCAGGCTAAGACTGTGATTTACCAGTCTGTAGATTTAGCGGTTGAAAAAGAATTCTCTTTGTTCTGAAAATTCTTATCCTCTTCACTCTAAATTCTTTATTTTTAATTGATTTAAATTATTCAGCAAACATACCTTGTCGAAGACAATTGACGGGCAGCCAATGTACAAAACATACCAAACTAATTGAAAATACATGTAATAATTCACTTTCATGAAATAAAAGATGAAATGCGGGAGAAATATTACAATTATGTACCATTGTAATGCAAAACAATTCCCCGTAGCGAAGCACGTGTATTCAGCTAGTAAATATCATAATAAAATATTTTTTTTCTAATATCTTGTAACACTACATATTTGTATTAAATGTGTCAAATCCCAATAAATATTAATATTTTAAGCTGGCTTGAGTTTAAGACTCTTTACTATTACCTCGGGAAGGGTGACGGGCTAGCTTTGACAAAGTCCTCCTTTGTACAACGCATTCTGGATGAAATTTGTTGATGTATTATTATAAATTTGGAAACGAATTAGAGTTTAATTAATTATTTTAAAACATTGCTATCCAATACTTTAATTGTAAAGTCTATAAGAGGATGAAACTTATTATTACAAGACATAATCATAGCCATGATATACATTTTTTTGTGACGAACGTACAATACACACAACTATATACACTTAGCTGCTCAACTCGTAACTGCAGGCATCACTTTGCATCCTCCCTCCTCTTTAATTAAACTGTCTATCTCGTTGGTGATTGGCTGTAGTTTTTCCTTTTAATGTGTAGACGTGAAACTGTCGTAAAAACGTCGTAAAGTTATAGGTTAATTAAGAAAATATTATTCCGTCCTTTATTGCTTGCATAAATTCACAATTTTGTTCTATTTCTATGTTAATTTACTATTTAGTCCTTACGTTTCTAAATTAGTTATTGACTACAATCGTGCCACTGAATTTATGTTTCTAAAAATAAACATTTTATTGTTTTTATGTCTATTCCGTTCTATTTCTCTATGTGCTTTGATGTTATTTGCTATGAAAAAAATATTTTATACCATTGACTTAAGATGGCGGCTTTATGTTTACAAACTTCTGTATATCTGATTAGTGGTTCTGGATGAATTTTTAATTTTTCTAGAGTTTTTTTAAATTGCAATTAAATATATACATCTGTTGTTCTTAAATATATACTTAGATTGTCCGTTGGTTTCAAATTGCGTGTGTTTATATTTAATGTGGGAAATTTTGTGTTGTTACAAGAAAATAATTCTTAATCTAGGATTTTTTACATTTCTTAACTTTGTGGTATGTTTACATTTTTTTGAAGAGAATTCGCATACATAAAAGTATTCTACAGATAGATCCCTAACATATAAGGTGTGACCCTAGTAGGTTTTTGTACATGTATATTTGATTTTTAATGTTTTTATTTTAGGAGGTGTATTTAGTATTTCCCTGTGCTTATTTTGGCATAGCCTAGCATAGGTTACAGAATTTTGTCATTTCTATTTTTATATCAATGGTATGTTATATCTTTACATACACAGAATATTTGAAATTTTATACACTGCCTCTAATCAGGAAAACAAAAATTATGTTACTATATTTCATGGTTAATATTTACCCTTCAAGGAAATTTAATAAATTTGCATTAATAATATATGATATACTTTATTATAATTTAAAATAATATTATAAGAATAAGAAAAATGGTTTTAATTGTTGGTTGAAAATTTGTACATGTAACTATAGTTTCAAAAAAAAAAAATTAAAAATCAGTTTTATATTTCAAATACAGTTTTTTAATTTTTGCTTTAATACTTGATAATGCAAAATGCTACATTTGATTTAACATGCAATAGCTTGATGGTTAGAACTCATTTTTCAAAGCTAAATTATGCCACCAAAATCTCTAGCAAGTTTTGGTGCACTCGATATTACAGATCTTAAATCATTTTTGGAGCAGAGGCGAATCGAATTTCAAAACAATAGGGAAGTCACACATTCTTCCAACGAATCAATAAAAGACTATAATATTTTGTTCTTCCTCATTAGTGGAGCGTATGGCAAGGTGTATCTCGTCAAAAATAAGAATACAAACAAGTTATACGCAGCCAAAAAGATAAGCATATCAAAAATATTGGAGTTAAATCTTTTTGTAAGAGTTAAACAAGAGAAAAGTATAATGCAAAGATTAAATTTCCCATTTACGGTACGACTAGTGCATTTTACTTGCGATAGTCGTTACATTTATTTTATTGAACCTTTCTACAATGGTGGAGATTTATTGGAGAATATTCAATCTAGAGGTAGGTTTGAAGAATACCAATCAAGTTTTCTTGGAGCGCAAGTTGTACTGGGATTGGAATATTTGCACTACCTTGATATCATTCATAGAGATTTAAAACCTGAGAATGTAATTCTTGACCACACCGGTTATATAAAATTAGTTGATTTTGGATTCGCAAAAATCGTTAAAGCAAGGACCTACTCGTTATGTGGAACTCCCGGTTACATGGCACCAGAAATATTATGTAACAAAGGTTATGGGAAGACAGTGGATTGGTGGGCCCTGGGAGTTTTTTTATTTGAAATAACTCATGGGGAGATGCCAGCAATAGCAAGGGACATAATTAAGTTTGTAAAGGATGGAAAGGAGTTTGAATGCAAAATGCCTTCAAAATTTAGTGAAGAGTTATCGGATCTTTTACACAATTTACTAACAGTTGATTTATCAAAACGATTTGGAAATTTAAAAAATGGTGTCAATGATATTAAGGACCATGCATGGTTTCGTCCAATATTATGGTTATCTTTACTTAATAGAAGTTTACAACCTCCATACAAACTGATGAAAAAATCGGTTTCACAAAACATCGGTGATGTCTACCCTGAACTAGATTGTTGCTCGAAGCAATCAGAAACAGAAGTGCAAATGGATATATTAAATGATTTTTAATTAAAAAGTATTCTGCATTGATTTGCTTGTTTCACTTGTAACAACACATGTAAATAAAATAGCAGAATTTATTATGGAAACAATATGCATTGTATAAGACACTAAAATTATTTATGTTATAATTGATTCTATTTCTATTTTATTTATATTCTTGTAAAATTTTTATTTAGTTTTCTCAAAATTTGTATCACATTCTGTTAAAAGGAAAATATATTAGTTTTTTATTAATTTTCCAACCTGCCATTGTTAATATAAATAATCAAACAAATTATTATAGAGTAAATTTTAAATATTTCATTGATGTTGACGTGCTAATTACGCAAGTGAGTGCGAAATAATTATATTTATTTAATTTTTTAAATCACGTAGGTTTTTCATGTTGCTTGGACAAGTTCGTTAGAAAAACAAAATCAACAACCGGAAGCACGTTTTTGTACCGAAAGTAACATACGTATGTATATGTGTTCGTACCCTACCGGTCGTATTTTAAGTCCGATTTGGTCCACATTTCGTACACACTGCCACGTTCTTCCCCTCCGTACGGTCTATTAAATCCTTAGATTTTCGATTTGTGTTTTCGGTGAACCCTACTTTAATCGTTTGCCCTAAGTGGTTCTGGAGGAAAATCACGAAGACAAGAATAGGAAACGTTTCATTCCTGTTCTTATTTAGTTGTAAGATTGCTTATTGTTTACCTTTATTGTTCACTTCTACTAGCTTCAGTCTAACTCCGATCTCCGGGTCGTGCCGTTTGGAATTGACCTTACGATATCTAGAATTAGGTATAACTTATTTCTTATATCTATTTTCTTATTGGAGCACTCGAATTTTCTAGTTTATTTCTTTCGTTTCTTATAAATAAAACTTCCTAGTAATCTTAAATATTCCTATTTATTTTCCTAAAGAAATTATCTCTCTTCTCGCCACTGCGAATACAAAACTTGCTGATTTAGCAACAATAACAACATTAACACATTAAAACCCATTAGTGCATAGCGTCCTATAAATAAGACACGTTGATAAATTGCTATAATATGGGGGTATTTTGATTTTTAATCTTTTAGTTGGCACCACTGCTTCCTCAATACAATAGGGAAGAGGAAAAGCACATTGTGAGCTGTTGTTGACAAAACCTCTCTTCATAACAAGGGAAAATGTCGAAGAATAATTATGTTACCACGCATGAAGGGTAAGTTTATTTTATATTTAGTTCATAAAAATAAATTTATTTGTTTCTATTACTGTTACTACTTACAAATAACATTTAGACATAATCTATTATTATTTAAAGGTCATGATATATTATTTGTTATTTCTAGGTTAGGTTAAATAGCAGTGTCTTATTTTTAAGACGCTATGCGCCTGAGTAAGTTGACTCGTCAAACACAAATTTTTTTTAAGTTGGAACACTAGGCTATTTTTAGGATTGTTTTTACTATTGTATGAACACTTTCATTCCAAATTAGTTTATTTTTCAGTAATATCTAATGTATTTCATTTTATTTATCATTTGAATACAAAGCTAAACCAACGTAAAATATGACATTTGCTGCTAAAATAAAGGCCTAATTTTTCTTGTACTAACATAACCTCTACAATTTTTTTCCAGGCTTTCTCTGAAAGATATTTTGGCTGAATTGGAAGGAACTAACGATGAATCAGAAATTCTTATTTATGTTACACCTCCAGATGATCAAGGAGAAACTAATGCTGACAGTGACAAATCTGACAAAGAACACGAAGGAAATCTAAATCATCTTGGACGTAATTTATTGCATAGTAAATGTGAAGTTCAAACAGCCTGTATTGATGAAGATCAGGTCCCTGTAAATAGTTCGCCTAATGTAAATAGTTCATCTTCTGTAAATAGTTTGCCTAATGTAAATAGTTCACCTTCTGTAAATAGTTCGCCTAATGTAAATAGTTCACCTTCTGTAAATAGTGTATTACATGCATCCACAGGACAACCATCAGCGGCATCTTCTTCAGGTAAGCGACCTAGAAAAAATAGCCTACCTTGATGCAGTACATGCAAGGGTTATTGAAATGCAATTAAAAGAAAACATAACCTGTTCGCAATTGAAACTCTAATTAAAATTTAGGCCTATGTTTATCTTTTTGTTTGTTTTCTTTTTTCTATTATCTTATATAAGTATAAATTAATAATTGAAAAAAATACCTAGTTGAAATTGTGTTGTTGGCTCCCGGAATATTCCATTGTATATATCATGTTAGCCTAGCTTAGAAAATTCCAGATAGATCCATATGTTAAACATATGATATCAGTCTACCATTATTAATGTCTATTTTATGGTTATTCATTTTCGTTACTATGGTGATATGAAAATAAATAAAATAATGTTCTTGGTTTGTAATAAAAGAGAAGTCATAAATATAGTGTTGTGACTGTTTGGATTTGTAACATTGTATGTGATTTGAGTTAAATAAAGTGTGTCAACAGTGATATCGTAGTTTTATTTAAACGAATCAGTGTTTCGACGTTAAATTGGCGACCGTGACAGGATTAAAAGAAAACAACATGAAGAGCCTAGGAGAGCTGAAGAAAGGTGAATTATGCGAGGAATTAAAGAAAAGGGGTTTGGAAGAGGCTGGAACTAAAAATGATCTGTATTTACGTTTAAGAGAAGCATTGATAGAAGAAGGAAAAAACCCGGATACGGAAAAATTTGATACTAAATCGGTAAGTGAGAATTTGGCTCTTATAAGACTTTTAGAAGAAATTAGAGAACAAAATAGTCGAATTACAGTACAAAATAAGGAATTGAAAAATGAAATTTCGAATGTTAAAGAACAAAATAAGAATTTAAAAGACGAAATTAGCAGCCAGGTTAGGGCCACTATAGAGGAAAATTTAGGAGCAATTAATAGAAAAGTTTCCGATTTAGAAGAAGGCCTGGAAACTGTTTCTGGAAGGGTCCAGGCTGTAGAAGATAAGGTAGAGTCTAGTTTAAGGGAAGCCTCAAGTAGTATTAAAGATGTTAAAGGAAGAGTAGATAAGATTGAAGGAAGGTTAGGTGTGAAAGAAGCTGATTTGAAATTACAGATAGAGAGTATTTTAAGGGCTAATCCGGTAGCTATTAACACTGGGTCAAATGTCTCTGTGGATCCCAGGGTCATAAGAGAAAGCCTGCCAGAATATCATGGTAGATTAGAGGAGGATCCAGAATTGTTCCTAAACAACTCAACAGCTTTACTAAAACGTTCTAATCTACCTAACGAAATATTTGTCCATATTCTCACTCAACAACTTAGGGGACCAGCAGCTACCTGGTGGTATAATTTACGGGGTCTAAATTTGGATTGGGAGTCTTTTAAAGAAGAATTTACATCTCGATTTAATTCAGTGGAGATTCAGGCCGCAGCCAATAAAAAATTTTTAACCGAGACCCAACCTACCGGAATGCGGGCAGGCGCATTCATTATTCAGAAATTGCAATTGTACCGACGATTACACCCTGACAGTAATGGCGATGATGCCCTGCCATATATAATTGATCTGTTAGGAGATAAGATTCGTCATTTAGTTAACGTGGCACAACCGAAGACATTTAATGACTTACGGAGTATAATTCGAAAATTAGAAGAAAAACATAGGATAGGGAGGAATGAAGAAAGGGACCGTAAATGTTTTAATTGTAATAAAATAGGGCATTTACGAGATAAGTGTCCTCAGAGGGAAAACTAAAATGGGACCTGTCTAAGCTGGGGAGGGCTGGTCCTGGGTGCTTAGAGGTACCCCAGCACAAACATAAATTTATTCAAGATAAGAAAAATAACGAAAGTGAGAAATGGCTGGGCGAGGACTGCATAGGACAAATTCTAAGCATTCAGGATCACTGCCGCCCAGCTATCCAATTAGTAATCAAGGACGTGACATACACCTGTATCTTAGACACACAAGCTAGTGGTTTATTTGTTAGTAATCGCATAATAAATAGTCTTCCGAAGCCGAAAGAAAGTAGAAATCACATAGTCAATGGCGCAGTAGAAGGCATTAGTTATAAGGTTGTTGGACAGACTATCTTGAGAGGGAAGTGTGCCAGCATGGATATAGAAATAGATGTGTTAGTTATCGATAAGTTAGTGCCGGATGTGATACTAGGACATGATTTCTTGGAAAAATATCATGTAATCGTTGACTATACAGCAAATGAGATATTTATGGGAGTAGACCATAGGAAAAGAGTGGCTTGGTATAACGGAAATCTGTCAATGAATAGAGACAAAGAGGAAGGTATGGAAATCGAAGGAAAATTAAACATCGGACCACTTAACAACCAGCAGGGATGCCAACTTAAAAATTTATTGAATCAATACCCAGAAGTTATAACAGAGAAAATTGGTTATACTAATACAGTGAAACATAAAATAGTGTGTAAGGATTATGAACCTATTAAACAGAAATCGTATCCGATGAATGCAGACAAACGAAATTTTGTGATTAAGAAAATTCAAGAAATGGAGGAACAAGGATTAATTGAACCATCTCAATCTGGCTGGGCATCACCAATTGTTCTACCGAAGAAAAAGAACGGCGATTATCGACTCTGCGTCGACTATCGAAAATTAAACAACAAGACTGTGAACGACGCCTATCCAATGCCCGACTTAAAGGCTATGTTGAAGAGAGTGAATGGTGCTACCATCTTCACCACGATAGATTTGAACTCGGGTTATTGGCAAGTGGAAGTTGAAGAGACGTCGAGACCACTCACCGCCTTCACAACACCCAGAGGCTTATACCATTTCAGAGTGATGCCTTTCGGGTTAAAGAATGCTCCAGCAACTTTTACGCATCTTATGGAGGAAGTTTTGTCTGGATACACTGGTGAATTTTGTCAGGTATACCTAGATGATATTTTGATTTATAGCAAGGATTTTAATGCACATCTTGTACATCTAGCAAAAGTTTTAGAAAGGCTTAAAATACATGGATTAACTTGTCAGCTTAAGAAATGCAATTTTGGGTCCTCGAGAGTAGAGTACCTTGGCCATGTTTTGACACCGGAAGGATTAGAGAGACAACCAGAAAAGAATAAAGCCATAGCCGAAATGTAACGACCCCGAACAAAACGACAAGTTCGCCAAT
The DNA here is from genome assembly GCA_018207615.1 of Philaenus spumarius. Taxonomy (NCBI): domain Eukaryota; kingdom Metazoa; phylum Arthropoda; class Insecta; order Hemiptera; family Aphrophoridae; genus Philaenus; species Philaenus spumarius. Next base: position 127,567 of record JAGFPH010000395.1, on the reverse strand, counting down.
TCCTTGGTACCTGTGGTTGGTATAGTAGTTTTGTTCCCCAATTTGAGATAAGAGTCGCTCCATTAACTGATCTACTGCATGAAAAGAAACCGTTCAAATGGACTGGAAAAGAAGAAAAAGCATTCCAAGATTTAAAGAGAACCATATGCGACGCACCTAGACTAGCGCATCCAGATCCGTCAAGAATGTTGTGCCTGCAAACTGACGCCAGCGATTTAGGGTTAGGTGCAGTTTTATTCCAAGAAAACAAACAAGGGGGCAGAGACATCATAGAATACGCCAGCAGAAAAATTCAACCTGCCGAGAAAAATTATTGTACAGCCGAGAAAGAAGCATTAGCAGTAGTATGGGCTGTTGGAAAGTTTCGGGGCCATCTAGAAGGAAAAAAATTTAAATTATATACAGACAATTCGGCGCTTCGTTGGTTAAACTCAGTATCTGGAACTAAGTCAAAGTTAATGCGATGGGCGTTGTTATTGGCTGAATTCGATTTTGAAGTGATACATGTCTCTGGAACGTCCAATCAGGCAGCAGATAGTCTCTCACGCAACCCCTCCGACGAGTCTAGACAAGCAGAGACATTACCAGAGAGGGAAGTACCCACACCACCGAAAACAACTGAACAACCTCCAGTTCTCATGGCTTTGGACAACGGGTTCGGCAAAGAGTTAATTAAAAAATGGCAAGAAGAAGATGAAGTCTGTAAGAAGATTATTGATTGGATTAGAAGTCGAAGCGGCGACAGATTGGGTGTTCCAAGAAGTTTTAAGGTGTGTTACAAGAACTTACGGCTACAAGATGGTATTCTTGTCTACGTGTCAAAGTTCGCTAACCAGTCACCAGTTACAGTCCTTCCAAAAGCTTACGTCAACTCAGTGCTCCAAAAGTACCATGACAACACAGAAGCAGTACACCCCGGCCGAGAAGAAACATACCATTCGATCCGTCAGCGATTTTTCTGGGTGGCTATGAAGAAAGACATCGCAGCATATGTTAGATCGTGCTCCATATGCGCTCGCACTAAGGCAACCAACCAGAAACCGAATACAACGTCACGTGGTCGACAGCCCCATCAACCATGGGAGGTACTTGCCATCGACATCATGGGTCCATACCCGCGCACATCTCGGGGTAAAACTAACATCTTGGTTGTCACCGATTTATTCACCAGATGGGTAGAAGCCTTCGCCATACCAGAAGCCACATCAAGTCGCATACTACATCTCCTGCGTACAGAAGTCTTCAGTCGATATGGGTATCCTAGGTGTCTGCTCTCCGATAATGGCAGTCAATTCACTTCTCGACTCTGGAAGCAAACGTTATACCAATGGAATATCGAACATTTTACAACTCCAATCTACCACCCTCAAGCCAACCCTACTGAACGACGAAATCAAGAACTGAAGAGAATGCTACGAGTTCTTCTAGTCGACAAACCACACAAGAAGTGGGACGAACATCTACCCCAGTCATTACTCGCCATGCGACAGAGAACCAATCGCGTCACCGGCTATTCACCAGCAGAACTTTTCTTGGGTCGACCGATACGTCGCATTAGTGATTGGAGTCTACCGGCTACGACTAACAACAACCAGCAAACAGTGGAACAGTGGTATTCCGCCCAACAACAACAGGGTCGGCAAACAGACAAAAGCAGCGAAACGCACACTGAGACAGGCTGAAGCTATAAATGTCAAAGAAGAAAAAGAGCTACAACCCAGTCAACTGGTAATGAGACGAAACCACGTACTCAGCAACAAAGCCAAAGGTTTCCATGCAGGTCTGGCACCCAAATGGTTGGGGCCTTACACTGTCGCAAGAAAACTTGGAGAGGGCATTTACGAGCTGAAGACCAATCCTCCAGTCAAGGTGCACGCTGCTGAGCTGAAACCACTGGAACAACCACTCCGAACGGAGAATCTTTCCGGGACTGGAAGCGACGCTTCAGACAGCCCAGAAACGGAGGAAGAGCAGGGACATGGATACAATCTCCGGCCCAGAAAATAAGAAGATAATGTATTTTTATAATTTATATCGCTGTATGTTAGGTTGTAGTATGGTCCTTCGGACCGGAAGGTTTGTGAAGAGTTTCAATGTGTCGCAGGGTTATGGGGGGGAGTGTTGATGCAGTACATGCAAGGGTTATTGAAATGCAATTAAAAGAAAAC
>JAGFPH010000395.1:98785-116463 GCA_018207615.1 Philaenus spumarius | reverse complement strand
AGTTTACAACCTCCATACAAACTGATGAAAAAATCGGTTTCACAAAATAGCGATGCCGTATATCCCGAACTTGATTGTTGTTCGATGGAATCAGAAATAGAAGTGCAAAAGGATATATTAAATGATTTTTAATGTAAACTTTTTATTGAATGGTTTGCTTGTTTCACATGTTTGTAACAAGACATGTAAATAAAAAAACTGAATTTATTATGGAAACAATGTGCGTTGTATAAGAAACTATAAGTATTTATGTTATTTTGATTCCATTCCTATTTTATTTCCAAATTGTGGTACTACCGTTATGGTACTAATTCTTGTTATTGTATTGCATTGTTTGTTTTAAATAATAATTGTTATTTTACTTGGTATTTACAATCATAACTTGTGTAGGCGTAGTTGCGTTTTCTAATTTAAGTGTTTAAGGAAATATTAATTGTAGATTGTTACGTAGTACACGTTCACAGTTCTTATTATTTACTCACCGTTTTAGAAAAATTCTTTGTACTCAATAATGTAAAACCTTGAAGCCAGAACCAAATTGGAAGCAATAAGCTTAGAAATAGGTACAATTTGTAAAACTGTGATTTTTTACTATTTCAGTAAATTCACGTAAATGACTCTCGAATAACATATAATACAACTTATACACTTTTTATTGATAACAATTCGTAATAACGTAAACATTATCGTACTTCTATAAACTATATATATATATATAAAAGCGAAATACCACTCACTCACTCACTCATCACGATTTCTCAAAAACTACCGAACGGATTGAAATGAAATTTGGTATGTAGCTTCCTCTATGGCCATATGTGCTCACTAAGAAAGGGTTTGAAACAATTCGAAATTTTAGGGGGGGTTTGGGGGATAAAAGTTATTAAATCACGATTTCTTCAAAACTACCGAACGGATTATAATGAAATTTGGTATGTAGCTTCCTCTAGGGCCATAAGTGTTCACGAAAAAAGGGTTTTAAAAAATTTGAAATTTTAGGGGGGTTTGGGGGCTAAAAAATTCTAAATCACGATTTCTCCAAAATTACCTGTACAAATTAAAATGGAATTTGGTATGTAGCTTCCTCTAGGGCCATAGGCGCTCGCTAATAAAGGGTATAAAAAATTCGAAATTTTAGGGGGGTTTGGGGGGATCAAAGTTATTAAATCACGATTTCTTCAAAACTACCGAACGGATTGGAATGAAATTTGGTATATAGCTTCCTCTAGGGCCATAGGTGCTCACTAAGAAAGGGTATAACAAATTTCGAAATTTTAGGAGGGGTTTGGGGGATCAAAGTTACTAAAATCATAATTTCAGATCTTTTATTATAATGACAATAGTGCTTTTATTATTTAATATCTATATATATATATATAAGCCAAATACCACTCACAGACTCAACACTTAAAAATAATACAATTACGTCAAAAAGACTGAAAATACCAACCACCACGGGCAACGCCGTACGGGTCAGCTAATATTCTATATAATATTAATGTACTTCATCGTACATTATAAAATATTAAAAATCATAATTCTTCTTCTATTAGTCGTGATTCATATTTACTGTTATATTATTTTTAGCAAAATTTATTTAATAGCAAATGTCTAAACTGTTTGGGTAAACATTAAAATGTTAAATAATTAGAAATAATAATAAAAAAAAAAAAAAAAAAAAACAATGAAACAAATATACTAACTAGTTATGTAATACCATGTTGAATAATTATACATCAAAATTAAACATTGTATTGGTCAAACACATTGTTCTGTAGCAAGAGACTTCGGCTTTGTAAAGAAAATAATAAATTTATATTTGTGGCAAATTTCAACACTATCTTATTCAGATTTGCATAGTTGTATTTACACTAGAAATAAAATGGATAGCAATAGTTGGCATTTTACTACAGCAGGTACACTGTACATACTTAACGCAAAACAATCTAATAAAAATCAGACTAATAGTTTTAAATCCCATACATTTCTTAAGAAATTAAATTTTAAGCACGAATTTGCATCGCTATTCAGTTATGTGTTTTTTGATGAACGTATATGTAAGGAAGTTTTGAAATGATTATACTTTTTTTATTTTTTCTATAAATTTTAATAATTTTAGTTATTTAACATACACCTGCATTGGACGCATATATTTTGTTGTATTATCAAAATGATCTTCCCTAAGATAATTAACAAAGAGTGTAATCGTCTGTAATGTGTATGTTCAGTGTATGGGTCTATATAAATTTGCGATATTAATAATTTTAAAAAGGATTAAATTAAGGAAATATTTAGTTGTTTAGGCACCTTATCAAATAAATCATACAAGATTAAAAAATATATAGTTTAGTAAATTATAATATATTTAGGATAAAAAAATATATATTATATATATATATATTATAAGTATATATATATACAATTTTCTTTGGCTACTAGGACAACATTTTTTTTATTGATATTTCTTTAAAATAAAAGACAAGAGCAAATTAAATTAAATGTATTTTAAATTCCGAATAAAAGGTCGAATCAAAAATATAAAAAAGACGAAGTAAGTTATTTCAAATATTATTTAAAATATAAATATTTTTTCACTCTAACATTTCATCCTAAAAATATAATGTTATTATTTTTAAATTTGTATTTTTTCATAGTATATTAATTATGTATCGTGTTCAATGATCTTCCCTAAAATTTCATACAAGTTATATACTAATGAGTATTGCCATTATTCATAAAATAAAGAAAGTGAAATTTACGTTTAACTTTCAAACACCAGCCGTTGATATTATGGTAATTCTTTTAAAACATCCGAATCCAAATGGAATTTCTTTCCAATTCCAAATAAAAGTGCGCATCTAAGATATCAGAAAGTGAATTGAATATGCATGTTTGAACTGAAGTAAAATATATCTGCCTTCAGCTTGAGTGTTTCTGCTGTTTTTGTTTCCTGAGGGTATTTACTTATCCAGTGCGTACGCTTTGCTTTAGCAGTAAATATATTAGACTTGAGGGCTTTATAAATATTTTTATCAAAACTCTATACTTGTTTAAGTTACTAATACAAGTCTTAAGTGGCTTTTTTATATTTCAGTTATAATTTTTATAATATAATAAAAGTGTCAGTAATAGAATACCCTGTAATAAAATAACAAATAAATTACTTTAATAATTATAGTGTAAACATTAGAATTTCAAATATCTTTAAATAGACACTCGCGGATGTTTTTAAATTGTTATGCAAGTGTAATATCATTTTTTTATTAAGATTTAGTCTTTCAATTTAATTAGGTTAAAGTTATATTTTAGCTTAAATAGTCGTAACACAGCTGTATATTATTACATAACAATCTGTATTTTATAATTGGTTGTGGTTTATTACCATGCACCTCTGATTATGAGTTATTTTGGTTTAGGCTGTTAATCGGTACACTCTTTAAGAAATATAAATTTAAAAATATTTAGGTCATAAATGAATGTTTATAATAAACATGAAATAGTTTTTAAGAAAATTAATATGTATTGGTTAAAACCTAATTCCAAGTTTTGGCTCATTTAATATACAAGTTTTTTTTTTTCATAAATGTGTTTTTTTTTTAGTTTTATCACTGACGTTTTGTATATTTGGTGTAACAATTCCTTTACATTTTTACTGTAGAAATTTTTAATAACGACAATTTGTTATGTATTATTATAGGCTGTTGTTAATTTAAATATCGTTCATAACATTTTATTTCGTAGTTCAAGAAAAATAAATCTTTAAAATAAATTCTGACTAATATTATACTTAATTTGTTTTAACATAATAATTTGGGTTTGAGCTCTTTTCAATAATTATGTCCGTCATTCACCTCAGGAAATTCTATTCTTTGTACCTAGTAGTTCTTGAAGTGTAAGACTTTTGTTTTCCTTTCCCTACATAATTAAAAAATAATCAATTTAAAAATCTAACACTATAAAAAATATAATACCACTTTAAAATATATTTTTAATTTGTTAAAAAACTAAATATTATTCTGATGCCTGTATAGTGGTATTTATTAAACATCTACATAGTGTAACATTGCATAGTTACCATAGTTAAAAAAAAAAACAAATTAAATATTTATTATGAATATGTTTTTATGCAGTTTTTAGTTTTTACATTCAATAAAAAAACCTTCAATGTAACTGGAAACCCTCAGTGTTGTTACAAAAAACATCGGTGTTTAATTAACATTACACTTTAATGATCACAAGCCATTACCGCATTAACGACTAAGTTAAACGTAAATACCAAATAGGTTCACTTATGCATAAAGCTGTTTCCAAGGTTTAATGAAACTTTCCTTGCATAAGTTAATAAAACCTCATGATATACAATATAGTTGAATATATCGCATGCTTCAATAACACACATGTGTTACAGAATGTCCCATAATGACACATTTATTACAGTCAAAAGATCCCAACCTTAACAAAATTATATACATTTAAAGTGAAAAACAAAAACAATATAAAAAATACTTAACCGATAAATATTGCCAACAAATTTGCTTTCTATATACAGAATACTTTCATATTAACAATCGAAATCATTATCGCACCTTACATAGTAAAAAGTAATTGAAACGGCACAGCCTACACGAACTGAATACGAAATGGACATGCAAATTATATTTGTTCAGACAATTTATATTTAAATTTTCGAGATTTTAAGTATAAGGAACACATATTTTTTATGGTAACTTCAGTGAAATAGTTTTAGATATTTTAAGTATTAACTACAAGTTTATCGAAAAAAAAAGTGTGTATTTGTATTTCTTACAGTAAAGTATCTCAAATTATTTATTCATTTAGATTACAAAATACTTATTTGTTTTTAGTAGGTATACATTTTACAAAGATTATGAGATTTAAATTCCGTTCTAAAATTGCATTGTTTCTATTGATTTTTCTTTCGAAGTATATTAAATTTTATAGAAATTAGTTCCAATTCAAAATTATTGTATAAATGTATCAAAATAGTGGAATTACATGTGCTATAGGCCTACTTTAGTGAAATATTTATTTGCATTAACTAGACTTTTTGGCTATTTTTTGGGTCTTATTTATACCGTGCACCTTTGCCTTAGCGATGACTATTTTAAACTCAAGGTTTTATAAAGAGAATGTTATGCAGATATTTATTTCATTATATGTTCGTTGAAATTTAATTTGACATTAAATGTTATTAACGATTAAGAACAAACATTTAAAATGAATGGGCGCTTGTACATGAGCGTCTAAGTATTATGATATTGAGATTGTAAGTATTGTACAGGCTACACTGTAGTATTTATTTATTTATTTGTTTGTCTAGTAGCTTACATGCTTTCTACCTGGCTCCAGCTTTAAAGCTGATGTGGCCGTTAACAATAACAAACTATACTTTTACACAATACGTAATAGCCTAATGGTTACTTAATTCAAAACAAACATGCCAACAACAAATACAAATAAAACTGAACTCGGTCTTTAACTGATATTGTTTGCTATCTAATACTAAAAACACTAATAGTAAAAACATTAAACTAAACTTGTACCTCCTGCCACAGAACCGACTGATAATAGGCCTACTTTCTACTAAATAAATATATCATAATCTTATTTACAATAACCCTAAAGGCTTGTTTTCTTTATTCAACACACTGCCCAACAAAAAAATATATTTTACATTTATCTTCCTATTTTATAAAGATAGATATTTTATACAAAAATACATATATATAATAAACTCACATAAAAAATTTAACATTAATCTACAACCATTCTCTATACACTGTAGTATTTGTATAATGTTTCACTAAATAAAAACACATTTTTGTATGTATCGTCCTATAGGTTGAGTTCAATTTATGAACCACTTGCTGAACTCAATTGGGTAATATTAACTTTACCTATAAAATAAATAAATGTAAGAGTTTGAATAATCTTTAAAGTTATGTTTTAAATCATTCGTGCTTTCATATTAACTAAAATTCGCCTTAGTAAATGTTTCACAAACATCTCGCGAGATATCTAAAAAATTAAAATTAAATTTTAGTGTTGATTCGCCTTATATACTTATACTTATATGCAATATAACTATGTACTTATATGCAATTTTATAAGGCGTAAAATTGTAGAAATTATCACTTTTAATTTAAAATAATAACTATTAACTTTATCTCTAGTAAATATATCACTAGCTTTTGCAAGTTTCCCACATTTATCAATATAACTAAAATTTAGTAAAGATGTTACAATATTTCCTATTTGTTATATATTTTAATAGTTTTACTATAACCATCGAAGCAATATGTTTTAGTTAATTGTATGAGTTTGGATAGTCTGCTGCAAAGTTTTAATCAAATAAAAATCTTGCATAAAACGTAATAATAAAATTTACAAATTATAAAAAAAGAAAACCTCTATCTCTGCTTTTATTAATTACACAAAGAAAACATATAAACCTATTTTTATGTACACACAAAGTAATATTTCTTACGTTTAATATTAGGGTTTTTAAGTTATATAATATAAGGGCTATATTTATAAATAATTAATAACAAATTTCCTTTTTATTTGTGGGTATCTGTAATTTCAATACTTGTTACATGGTCAGTTTCTCATTGTTATCTTAATAATAGTGTTGACTAAAATATAGTTACTACTAGTTTAAAGTGAAGTGGCTTCTAGTTGCAAAATGTTCTGGATACAAGAAGGATATCTATATATATACGATTATTATATAACTATTTCCTTTTATACTTTTATGGTATTCGAAATTAATATTACTTCTTTTAAAAATATGAAAGCTTTGTTCATTTTCTGGTTTCTCCTGATTTTTAAGATCAGTAAAAAATATCCAAAAGTTTTAATTTTATAGAGCAACAGTAGCTCAATAATTTTAAAGCTTTTGTTGCAAAATTTTACCTTTTTAATACATTAGTATATTTAATAATCAATTAAATTAATTGTTCCTGTTAATATTGCAATTAATGTAATATTAACTGAACAAAAATATTATTGCATTTGTTGTTGTAACTAATTATTGTCTTAGAAAGGTTGTTAATAAATAATAATTGTTAAAGAGTTTGTATAAAATAATAAGTATTTTAAAATGCTACTTTTATAAACATTTCCAATATAAATTAGTTCATAATTTAAAACCGTATCTAATAGTATTATAAATACATTTAAAATGATATGTTATTAAACTTATAGATTATTCCTTAACTGTATTTCCAACCTTACGCTCTTGCCCTCTTGCAATAAGAGCTATTTTATCAAACATATTTTATGATTTATGAAGATATTTCGTATTCTATACCAGTAGAGAACGATGTACGTGGTGCAGAACGATCTTTTAAACATTCAAGCAACGATCTCTCATTATAGACGTCTATAATCAGTAGAGATGGTGATAATATTTAAAAGTGACGCAATTTAACTAATAAATCAATGCAAGGCAAGTTAGTTAAATACAAAATGAAAACTAGTACAACATGAAATTAGTTGATATTTTAAATTTCGATAGTGGATTTATCAATAAATACATTACAATACAAGATTATTAAGGGTTTAAAATCACCTAAAACAATAAATATTGTTTGTTTTACTTTAATTAAAGGTGAAATTTTGTACATTTATTTCTTACAAAATACATATGAAAAATAAATGAGTTTTAAATTTTTTTAGTTGCTGCTAGGGGTGAAAATGTGTTAACAACCTTAAAAAACCTTAAAAACTATACATAATAATATTCATACTTTCCTTAAAACTAGAGAGTTGAAATTTTCTGCATTTATTTCTTACACGATACATATAAAAAGTTAAGCAGTTGTACATTTCGTTACGTGCTGCTAGGGATGGAAATGTAATAACAAAACTAAAAAAACTATAAATATTAATTGGAATTATTTCCTTAAAGCTAGAGAGCTAAAATTTGGCACTTATTAATTATTAAGAAAAATTTTAGACGTAAGCTGATCAAAACTAACCCGATCTATGCATTCGCATATTGAAGACGTATCTGGGTGATCTGCAAACATCCAGCTAAGACTTTGATTTACCAGTATGTACATTTAGAGGTTGAAAAAGAAGACACTCTTCACTCTGAATTGTTTATTGTTTTATTTATTTAATTTATTCAACACACACACTGTGACGAAGACGATTTACGGGCAGCCAGTGAACAATACATACTAAACTAATTAAAAATAAATGTTATAGTATTTACATGTTATAGTATATAGTAAAATACTATCGGCCGTATTAGATCAAATGGATATAGAGTCAGTAGTTTCTGCTATACAAATTCATTAACCGTACATATATTTTTAGTCTAACTCATACATATATTTTTGTGTATAAAATGTAAACCAAATTATCTAGATTAGAAATGCTACTTTCCAACTACTAAAGAATACATACATTATCGAACAGATAAAGTCGTCTAGTAAGAAAAATTTTATATATTTGACCGACAATTTAAAATAGTAACAAGTTTATTTTTCAGATTTCATAAAAAAACTATCCAACATAAATGATCCATTATTCTTTTAGTTTATCACACTTCAATCCTAATAACTTTACTAGGTTATGTTTGCTTTAAGTGTTAGAAACTAGTTTACATTTACTAGTTACTAGTTCAGTTACCATATAAAATGTAGATAACTTAAACAATTTATTAAACAATATAAGATCATTATAAATCATTTATTACCATCAAAACCTTAGCATTTTCCTGGTCGCCATACATTTTAAATATCATATAAGAATAGTATTTAAATGTTTAACGACACAGTTATAAAACACAGCATATTGGCGCTAAAGTGATAATAACCCTATTAGGAAGACTTGGGCAAATACAGTTTTGTTTTAATAATCTAAAATAATAATCTTCAACAATTTTCAGCATTAGATCCTATTCCCAGAGGAAACATGCTGTTAGAGATTGTTTAGTACCAGAGTCCATTGGGATCTTGTTAAGGGCTTACTGTGCACATTTTCGTCTTCTCTGGGGCATTCAAATAAGAAAGTAAAAGTTGATTCTTAACCATTTTCACAACGTATATTATTAATTGAAACAGTTCTTTGATTACTCTTACAGTATAATAAATTACTTGTTTTATTATAATATCAAATTAACTAGTATGTATTTTAATAATACAAAGTAAATAGCATAATTTAAACAAAATAAATATGTAATTTTAATTCCAATCTGTTTTGTATTTGACTATCAACAGAAAATATTTAATAGTAAATACCTAAATAAAATTTTATAAAGTTTGTAAATAAATTATTAATTATAAATAATGCTAATATAAATTAAATACTTTATTACTCTTGTACCTATAATCTTAAAATAAAACGAAAGGGACTGTGTAGAAACCATTTTATTATAATATGTAAAAAAATATATATAATTATATTACACTCGTTTTTATGTATATAACTCGCCTTTAATAATATATAACAAACGTTAAAAGTACGAAATACATTGATAATTAAAGATAAATGTACTTACTTAATATCTCTTCGGTTTGGTGTCCTAAAGTGCAAAACAGATAATTTAAAAAATATTTATTTCCATTTGTATTGTCAGAAATTACTTAAAGGTAGTATATTGTACGAGAAACATATTATTATTGTTATATTTCCAACAAAATAAAATAAAACTATTATAAAAGTTTATATTACAACAGAACTTTTAAAACTTAAAAAAACAGAACATCTATAGTAAATACACTGTAACATTGCTTGTTTTATTCATATTATTTAGTTAGGGTTTTCTAGTAATACAGGTTTGACTAAATTGGTTTAAGACAATAGCGTGTATGGTTTATAAGAAGAACCTGTCATTACTAATGCATAATGAAACCATCCTATCTAGTTATTGTTTTAGGAGTCGATAGTTTAACTGGAAGTTATTTAGTTTAACATTAGAAAGAAAATGGTTTAAGACCAGTTTTACCTGGTTCTATGTAATTACGTAGCTTCTGGCTAACCCCTAACGAAATATAACATTATAATAGTTTATCACTTAATTCATTGAACATGCAATTAGCGATTTATCTAGGCTCTCATATTTTACTATTTTTCATTATAATATGTAAATATTTATATTTGATTTTACAAAATGTAAATCTATTTCTTTTAATTAGAACAAATAACTGTATAAATATAATTAATTAATTACATTTAGAAACTTATATCCTAGTCTTGGGATTGAAATAAGCAAGAAATGATCTACCTAAGTTTAGAGGTAACTTTATGAATTACACTGAATCTTAAACTGCAGCAAATTATAAACAAAAAGCCCACACATAATATAATATACTTTCAGACACAGAAGCACACAAATAATAAAAAGTTTTTAAAAAAAGGTAAAGAGAGCTACATTGTTAAAACTAACTCCAGTTTAGGTTTGTTGGACAAAATAACCGTACCGTTTAAAACATATTTAAACTTTACTTTCGGTTTGTACAATACTTCAATAAAGAACTCAAGTCATTTCTCGCAGCTTGCATCGTAAAAAACAACTCGAGCGGCACGTACGTCGAGGTCCTATAAGTACTGAATACGGAATGGCCACATAAATCATATTTCTGATTAAATAAGTTTTATTACATGGGTAAGGGAGGGTTGCGGACGTGGGAGAGGAAATCAGTTTGCCAGCTGAACAAAAATGAAATACATTTGTGCGGTTGAATACATTTTGTTTTGCATAATATTTCAATGTCCATGGTTGAATTGAATTGTTTAATGATCTTGCAATAGATATTGTTTAAAATATCTTGAATTTACTATTACTCGAATATATTTGTTTAAGAAAAACAACATGACTGTCAAAATAAACATGACTAACAAACATGATTAATGGTTAAACCTAGTAATATAACTTGCACTTGGATATTATATTAGAGTTTACTTCTAACAATTTAGTCGTATTTGCACAGTTTAATTTGTGAAGTGATAAATTATAAACGTTCCAAATAATCTTTTGGCATATTGTTGTTTAAAATAATATTTAGAAACAAACTGGACAATTAATTCTAGTTTTGGTTAGTAAATATACAATTTTCAGAAATTCTCATTTGATAAAAGTAACATTTATACTTAAGTGTTTTTTAAAGCTTTATTAACAGTAAGTATGGGTTATAGTAGTTAAAACGGGTTATAGTAGTGTTAAAATTTAAAAACATAAAATACATATACGAATTCTCTTAAACAGTAACCGTGTATTATTTAATAAGTTAATTTTAGTATTCGAGGGCAGTACTTGCTTTTATTAAAGAAAACACATTACATTTTTAATTTTTTTATTCTTGTCTATATTAAAGTTAATATATAGAATGCACTTGTAAGTTTTCATACCTAATTTTTGAGTTCGTGTAAATTGGTGGGAAGGGCTAATTGAAAAGTTGTATTAGCACAGATAACTGCGAATGACACTTGGCACGAAGACATTATTTGAATCACCAAATCAGTACATTACACAGTTTACAGTTTCGCAATAAAATATAGGTAGACAAGTTTCGTCGACACTGAGTTTACCATGTATCTTTGGTTTGTTTAAGAGTAGCATCTGTCGATGCCATGAGCTAGGATGGCATATGATTCAAGCGATATGAGACGAAAAATCTTAGGGGAGTTTATGTCGATAGGTTAACAATTCTATACTGGTGTCTACATTGGTTACCACAGAATAAACGTAGCGTATTAAAGAAAATAACTAGTAGTATGATATTATGTCTGATAGTACCATATAACATTCGTTGGTAATGATATATCATTTTCCATGGCCTGCTGTCATCAAGAAAGGCATACATGTACAGGCTTTGTTTATCCAAAGCCCAATCAATATTTTACAAAATATTATGTGACCAGGAAGGTAACTATACTAAACGTGCATATCAGCTGTTGCTGAGCTGTGAATTGTAATACATAACAAGTACAGAACCGTAGCTTTTATTTTAAAGCATATGATATTACATAATATTATAAATCATTTGAAGTATGTAGTATGTTTTTATACTCTCAATTGTTATATATTGTATTGTAAAAAGTGTCATTTAATCAGAAATATGGTTTAACAATATGTTTTATTATGCTATTTCGTATTTAGTGTTTGTATGGTCTTAATGTAGACATTTAAGTTGTGATAACTGAACACAGTATTTTGAGAAAGGGAGCAGCGTTTTAGTAAATACTGGTTACATTATTTTATAACCAGAGTGAGGTATAAATCTGTGTTGAGTAAACTTTTCACAATTGAACTATAACGCTTTATTTTCACAACTAACAGCTAAAACAGACAAAATACAATAGCTTACGATTACAATAAATTAGTTTCATAATATAGGGTTTTCCTATTCAGTTTATTCTTTATAGTTGTAAAGATAAATGATTGAATTCCTTAAAAAAAATAGCAATTTGTAAACCTAATTAAGCTAAGGTTATGAAGTAAAAACTACAAATGTATTTTATTTGGTTTCAGGTAATCTTCATACAATTATCTACTCATTCTGTAAGGTAATAAAGTATTGTAAAATTTAGGTATCATTTTCTATATACAACTTGTATTAGTATAATATTAGTTTGTATTTGTTTAATACTTATTAGACTTTCTCTTTTCAAAGTCAGTATTTAGTAATGATAATTGCTAATTTTGGTATTCATGAGTATTCGGAAATGTGCCATCATTTATGTACTTAAAAATTTACAATAATATTTTAGTTGATTTAAAAACAATAATAATGGCATATGTCTGAATTATAAATAATAGTACGATATGAGATATTTTTTAGTTATAACAATAAATTACAATACCATTGTTTTAGTGTCGGGCGAACATATATGTAACTTAACATAATTTCCTACAGGCCTTCTATTTTGTTAATTTTATATATTTTCATTAGGTTGTTCCAATTGTGGGAAACACACACTTGTCCGCATGATTTTATATTCGTTATTAAATCTCATTTCTATAGTAGTTTATAAAAAAAAATTCTGTAAATAATAGTGCCTCCACGGGTTTTTAAAAGCAACAGGTAAAATAGAAGTGCATTTATTTTTATGTACCTAGATGATACTTGTTTTTTGTAGACATAAAAATAAAGAAAATTTAATTTTGTTGTACGCTATTTTTCTGACGAACGTAGTATACAATCAATTTATTTAATTTTAAGGTGGTTTTAAATTGCAAAGTAAAATGTAAATTTTATATTGCCTAAAAGTTTTTTTTATTAATGTGTCTGTTATTTTATATCAGATTATTTTAAGATTATTGTAAGCATTGTATCAGGCCTGATATTTCTGTCTTATATTTTAATTAAGGTTACGACATATTCAAATAATTTATATAACATTAATTTATACTTCAAAATAACATATAATATATTTTATTAACTAAAATATATTTATATTTCCTATTTGTTAGTATTTTATTTTAAGGTAATTTCTAGTATATGAATAAAGATTGTTTTTATAACGTAAATTTTCTATCGATTTTATAACTTTTAAATTGCAACATATTACCACATTATACAGTTACATTTTTCTTAAAACGTATAATTCGTATCATGTGTAGTACTTTCTTGTCTACGTAAAAAAAAAAAAAAAATGTATACGTGGCAATTTGAAAATAATTCTAAAATTATTAAACTATAAAATCTAATATTTCTTTTAGATTATTAAATTCTAATAAACAATAATCAACTCATGGCTTAATCAACTCAGTTTGTATTAAAATGTATTTAACATTGTTTCATTATTTTTTATTAAATATTTAAAATTGATTTAAAGAATAAAAACATATTATTATTGATTAATTAATCCAATATAAAATATTACAAACCTTAAAGTTACAGAGCAAAATAAATTACATTACGCTTATGAAGACCATGTTTATTTTAAATTTCAGGCGGTAAATTAATTATTAATTCCTAGGTTACAATTTACCGATATATTGTAATAACTATTTAAGGGACCAATAACAACAGTTTTTTATACAGTATAACTTTCTTTAAGTTACTTAGTTTAGTATCATTTCCAGTGTAGATTTTATTGCATGCATTTTTTAAATCACAAGTGGTTTCTACGTGATTCTTAAACACATTTCTCATATCCTAAAATTGGATTTAATATAAATTAATTACTTATTATTGCCATTATTTACATTTATGATTTTAATAATGTAAATAACACAGTTGCTTTTAAAATGTTTGTTAAATACTTCGCGGAAGTATCCCATCACATTTTAAATTTATGCAGTCTAAAAATATAATATTGTACTTTATCCATTATTAGATTTATTAATAGATTTATAAGTTATTGTTTTGCATTAAAATAACAGAAACCTTTATATCTTATCTTGTCTGAATAGATTACATTCTGATATCAAATTTAATAGTAAATTAAACGATACATAAAATGCATAATACAAAAAAGTACATAAATAATATCAAGAGAATAAAACACATGTGTACTTTTACTAAACAACAGACTATAGTAAAGTTATTGTTGGAAGGAAATCACAACAAACCTGTTTGAAATACTACCAAACATTCCATCTAAATAATTATTTAACATTAAAAACAGTATGCAGAGTTGCATAACTAGTGCTAAGTATCTCTAGTGTCACACGTATAACATTTAACTCTGAAAATGTAATGGTAATGTTGAGTTAGAAATATTTAGTCACATTCATAACCAACACCATTTTAATCCTACCAAGTGGTTTCAATTAGTTAATTTTACCTAAGGTAATATTTTGGTTTACAAAATATCAGTAATTCTATGTTACAATTAATAAAATTATTCAATTTATTTAATATAAAAAATTCAAAATATTTTGAAGCTAGAAACAGAGCATTATTTGTACATTTTAATGTAGTTAAAACTTTTTAACTCGGAAACCATATACATAAATTTATATTTAAGTTGTAGATAAGAAAGTTTTCTTAATTTTACGTTTTCTAACAAATAAGTAACAAACCAGTTTTAATAATTAAAATATTTACTTCAATATAACTACTTAAATCTGTGCTCACAATTAGATCGTAAAAAGGTACTCTGGTGCTACGTACTATTAGTACGGAATACGGAATGGCGACATAAATCTTATTTTGATTGAATAAGTTTTATTGAAATGATAAAGTTTTTATGTTCGAGATTTAATAAATCAGTTTGCAAACCAATCAATCAGTTGGTATAGTCCTAATCAATTTTACACAGGTAATTATAAAACGACCACACTATGAATTAGCTATTAACTAAATTAAGGATATTATGTTTATAGGTATTTAAACGCTTGTGTATGTAACCGTGCCATAGAGTCTAAAGTGATCAAATGATAGAATATTTTTTTTAATTTTAAACATTAAAATTGGCATTTGCTTTATAGTAAATATTCCAATATATCGGTTGTATATAAAATATTTGAATTATATGTTTATTTTACTAAAGCATTCGTAGTATCAAACAATGGGTCGTAAGAAGAGTAATACAAATATCATCCAACAACAACGCCAATCAAATAGTGTTTTAAAGCCGATATGATCATTAATGATACAATATTGCCTTTAATAATTATACAATTAAAGGTAATAGTCGGCAAATAGAACTTATAAATAATAAACTGAACATATTTAGTCAAAAATTTAAATTCTCCTTGTAGACAGAAACAGATGGAATCCTAAACTTTTTTTACTTAACTTTGATAATTAGAGCAATAAATTAAAATTTTCAATATATCGAAAACCAACTGCAACAGTCACACACACAAGCCAGAAATTACCTTAGATAATATCAAATAAATGGCAGCCTATAATAGTTAAGAACATATCCGTTAAGAAAACCCCTCAATCAGAAAATTTTAGCAATGAAGAGTAAATAATATAGCCTACTACATTGATTTGGCTAATGGTGTCAATAGTAAAATTATAAATGAAATGATAAATAAACAAACACAAAATGAAAACTGCATTGCAGTGTAAAAAAATGTAGATCTGTATAATACGGGAAGCAATACACCATCAAGCAAGAATTAAAAAAGCAAAACAACACCCTTTCTTAAAAAACTTACAACTAATTGGAAAACTAAAATTTTAAAGTCGGCAGGAACAGCAATTACATACAAATTTTACAACAAACTGGAGTTAACAATTTCAATTGCTCCGACCGTAATATATTTTATATTGGACTTACATGCCGCTCATTAAAAACAAAGTTATCCAAATATATTCCCAAATCCAATCTGGAAAGACAAAAATATAAATTTTCAGAACTATAGTAAAGGAGTCCTCATGTGATATGTGAAGTTGTTTTTTTTTCAGACAGTGTATATATTTAAATTTGTTCAAGTGCTTGTGTTTTTTAATGTTTTATGTTAATTGAGTATAGTTTATTACGACGTGTTCCACAACAGTGGAATGAATAATTTTTGAGGTTGATCTGATGATGAACCACCGAAACCAGTAATCTAGATAGGATATATTTTAGAGTGCTCCGCGGTTAAAATAATGTTATTAATTACCCATTATTATAATAATAGCATTCTTGGAAGCTAAATAACATCATGTTTAATACTCGTAAGTAAACCTCTTTTAGTAATAAGTGATATAAAATATGATAATACAAGTAGTTCAGAGTAACTAAAATTAAGTGTATCCTATTGCATAAAAATATGCAACTAATTAACCATGTATACATTTATCACAGAATACGTTACTCTTTATCAAGTCTACTATTTTCATACTTATAATTATTATTTTAAAATATTAGGTCATACAAGACACATTGAAAAAACGAAACCTTTCTACAAAAACTTCAATTGCAACAAAGTAAAATGGAAACTATTGCTATCGTGAATATTATATACCATAAAAGAGGCTGGCTAAATCATTTTAGTTTTAAATGTTAAACACATGTAATATATTTCATTAAATATTTTATTTATTTAATGCGGAGAGCCTTAATACTAAACTTATTTTTTGTTTTGGGATTTGAAAATAAAACAACTTTATTTTCAATAAGAAACCTTTGTTATTAATTCATTATCAAAGACAATAATCCAAGTATAGAGCTTAAATAGAACATAGCCTGCAGACCCACGTGAAAAGAGACCTACACGTATTGAATATAAAGTAGTCTCATATATCATATTTCTGATAAAATTACTGTTATTGCAAAGGAAAAGGCTTTGGTCTGGTTGTGTTAGAGGAAATCGCATTAACTATTGAACGAAAGCAGAATATAGTACATTAGTTAAGAAATCCGTATTCCCTTAAATGCTTTAAAAATTAAATAAGGGTATTTATTAGCTTTTTATATTGAAGCAAAGTTTATTTAGGTTGTATAGTGAAAATATCAAAAGTTAGGCGTTGTGGGAAGGACTATACCATATTAAGAAATAAACCTTAAAAATAACTCAGTGTATTTTGATGTTACTTCTTTGCAGAAATGTTTAAAGTAAATCAATGGCTATAGAGAAATATTAAGCAATAAGTTTTGCTTTAGGTTTTAATTGTATTTATAAAATTGCTTTGAGTGTTAAGTAAAAAGATAAATATTTATTATTTAAAATGTAATTTAGTAATTTTATTTATAAATATATAAAACAAAATAAAATATAACATATTTCATTTTTAACCAATTAGTGTAGCCTACTA
>JAGFPH010000395.1:7660-98385 GCA_018207615.1 Philaenus spumarius | reverse complement strand
TTCCATAAACAAGTATAAGTTAAATTAAGAATACAAATTTACTCCCATTATAATATAACAAAAAAAAAAAAAAAAACATTTAAATTGAATTAGCAAACAAATATTACAATATATAACATTTGTATTCACTTCAACAGTTTTTCCGACATGTATGACAGTAAGTCTAAGGTTCTAAAGAGCTTAGGCTATTATCACAAATCCAGAACTTAAGACGATATAAAGTGGAAAACTTTCCAAATAAAATGCAATAACTTTTGTGATCATACGTTGTAAAAATTGAGAAAGATGGTTATTATATCTTGCACTTGTCCCTTTACCTGAACTGTAATAAAATAGGCACTAGATAGATTTATGGGTCACATATTTATATATATATATTTTAAATAGAGACTATAAAAATACTGTTTACTTTAAGTCATTGTAAGGCTAATAGGAAAGTGCTCTTTATTTGTTAAACAAGTTTTTCTTTTTATATTGTTTTCCAGATTTAAAACAAAATACCAATGTGAGAAGTAAAATATAGTAGACTCATGCAGAGGCTGAATTAAGTTTTAATCTATAAACTATTAAAGAAATATAAATACTTATTGAACACAACGTTAAAGACACCATTAAAAATGCTACAAGATTGAATCGTTGACATGATTTTGTCGGTTTTGTGAAAATCATTAAGAAATATCGTTTTTATGTATTTTATTTCACTGATTTAATATGATTGTTGAATCAAACATGCGAAATTGTTTTATTGAAAATACTAGCTGAATACCCGTGCTTCGCTACTGGGAATTGTTTTGCATCACTATGTTACATAGTTTTAATATTTCTCCTTCATTTTCTTTCATCTTTTATGTTACGAACGTGAATTATTACATGCATTTTCAATTAGTTTGGCATGCTTTGTTCATTGGCTGCCCGTCAATCGTTTTCGTCAAGTTATGAGTGCTGAATAATTTAAATCAATTAAAAATACAGAATTCAGAGTGAAGAGCGTCTTCTTTTTCAACCGGTAAATCTACAGACTGGTAAATCACAGCCTTAGCTGGATGTTGCAGATCAAACAGATACGGTTATAATATGCGCATGCATAGATTGTGGTAGATTTATTTGATCAGCTTTACGCATTTAAATATTTCCTTACAATTTATACATGCTAAATTTTAGATCTGTAATAAAGCTCTAAGGAGCTGGAAAGAATATCAATTAATATTCATAGGTTTTAGGGGTTGTTGTCACCCCTTAGCAGCACGTAACAAAATGTAAAGCTGGTTTACTTTTTATGTGTTTTTCAAGAAATAAATGTACAAAATTTCACTTTTATAGCTTTAAGGAAAGTATAACAAACAACATTATTTTTTTCGGGGTTTTTTCAATCTTTAAATGCCAAATATTTTCAAATTATTTCTTAGTGCGTATCAAATCTAGTGACTGTGAGCATACGTGTACCAAATTTCACTTTCCTCAACGTTATTCAACAAATATTTATAGTTTTAGGGGTTGTTACTACTTTTCAATCCCTTAGCAGAACGATACAAAGTGTAAAACTGGTTTATTTTATAGTCATCTTGTAAGAAATTAATGTACAAAATTTCAGCTCTCTAGCTTTCACGAAATTATAAAAATTAATATTAGTTGTTTTAGGGGTTGTTACTACATTTCCATTCCTTAGCAGAACGTGACAAAAAGTAAAACTGGTTTACTTATTATACGTGATTTTAAGAAATAAATATAAAACATTTCAGTTTCTGGCTTTAGGGAAAGTACACACATAATATGTGTAGTTTTAGAGGTTCTTTCAACCCTTTAAGGCCATATATTTTAAAATCCTTTTTTAGTACGACTCTAGTGCCTGTGAGAAATATGTGTACCAGATTTGACGTTCCTAGGTGGTATTCAATTAATTATTATTTATAGTTTTAGGGGTAGGTATTACATTTCCACCTCTTAGCAGAACGTGACAAAATGTAATACTGGTTTATATTTCTATGTATCCTGTAGTAAATACATTTACAAATTATCAGATCTCTAGCATTAAGGAAGGTATACAAATGTATATTTATTGTTAGTAAGGGTTGTTATAACATTTTCACCCCTAACAGGACGTAACGAAATGTAAAACTGGCTTACTTTTTATAATATGTATATTGTAAGAAATAAATGTACAAATTTCAGCTTTTTGGCTTTAAGGAAAGTATAACAATCGGTATAGATTTCTTCAGCTTTACACATTTAAATATTTCCTTAAAATGAATAAATGCCAAATTTCGGATCTCTAGCTTTAAGGAAAGAATACCAAATAATATTTATGGTTTTAGGAGTTGTTTCAATCCTTAAACTCGAAATATTTCAAATTTCTTTCATAGTGCACCTCTAGGGTCTATGAGCAATATGTGTACCAAAATCCATGTTCCTAGGCCATATATTTTTGAGATATAAAACATACAATATTTATTGTTTTAGGGATTGTTTCAACCCTTAAACGCTAAATATTTAAAAATTATTTGTAGTGCGCCTCTAGGGTCTATGAGCAATATGTGCACCAAATTTCACATTCCTGGGAGGTATGGTTTTCGATATACTGTAATGAGTGAGTCAGTGGTATTTCAGCTTTATATATTAGATAATAGATTTAATCTTTGTAAAATTGACCACCGAATTAATTAAATATTAAACATAATACAATATATATTACAATAGAAGTGAAGCCTAATACATGAGTAAATTTTATAGAATAAATTCAGAAAACAAAATCTCACCACTAATACGTTTATTAACTCAAACGTGTTTCAACGACAAAGTCGCCATCTTCAGTGATGCACGAGCTACAATAGTCAAACTATAACTAACTCACATATAACTATACTGCACTACAGTTATAACTACAGTTAATTATAGTTTGACTATTAGTTGTAGCTCGTGCATCACTGAAGATGGCGACTTTGACGTCGAAACACGTTTGAGTTAATAAACGTATTAGTGGTGAGATTTTGTGTTCTGAATTTATTCTATAAAATTTACTCATGTATTAGGCTTCACTTCTATTGTAATATACATTGTATTATGTTATCGATTAAATAAAGGTATTAGTTGTGAGATTTTGTGTTCTAAGTTTATTTTATGAAGTATATCTTCTGATAAGTCAGCTCAATATTTATTTGCATGAGTAAATAATTAGTACGAATAGGATAGTGAGATTTTCATAAATTGTTGAACACAAACATACACAATTTACGTTTTCATATTTATTATTGTAATTTTTAAAATATAAATGATTTAATAAATTATATTAAAACACACTAATACACATAAAAAATTTAACATGTTACGATACCACGAATCTTTTTTCACTTAAATAAGTACGAGAACCAATATTGACGTCGCGTCTGTACACAATAGTCAGATGTGTATGATGCCGGCCGATCGTCGATGTTGTACTAAAAGGTCTGCGTGTCATGTAATCTGGTCCCCTCCCTCAGTCGTATTAACTGTGTTGTATAGTTCGTTGGACCAATAGTTATACCATTCAACATATCTTGTTTTGCACTCTTGGTTGTTTCGTATATTTCTAACTCTTCGAGTGATGTCAGTAAACGGACCTTTTTGTTAATATGGAGTATTTCCAAATTATGGTCAATGGATGTATATTATGAATGGTTTATAAGGTGCTAGGCGAAATTGGACCTTTGCTCAATTATTGTGTGTCGTGAAGGTTGTGGTAAATGATCGTCCTGTTTGGACGACGTACCATTTCTCACAGTCAGTGTAAGAGATTCTATATACACCAGATAAATTATTTTTGTTGACTGCGTGTCTGTTTTTAGAGCACAAAATATTGGCCAGTTTAATTGAAGTTTCTTAGGATAAAAATTAGACAGTTATGTTTCTTGTGTTCACTACTAAGTTGGAATGCAAGTCTCCTACCGATCTCGATGGATATGTAGGTTTTTAGCTGTATTATTTTCGATTCGAGGTAAAATCTTGAGGCTCTTTTGTATGTCTATATATAACAATCTGTATATTATTTCGGGCTTGTAACCGTTTACTAAGGCGACGTATTTGATAACGTTATATTCTTTATTAAACTATATTCAGTGGTGTATGTGTAAGGAGACGGACAAGACTATTGTAGGCAGACAATGTATGCGTGTAAGGATGGTATGAAGAAGCATGGTTTGTTTAGTCGTTGGTTGTTTGTTTTCTGTATATGTAAAAGATATGTTTATTGTTCTCTATTTAGGTTAACATGTAAACTTGCCAATATATTTAAAAAAAAATATTAGGTTATCGATTTTAAAATACAATTGAACTGCACCAACGCTCACTAATGATCTGATTAAAATTTTATACTTCCAGCAACCTAGTTAATGCGTTCCATGCAGTTACCATTAATACATAAAGTAATTCGCTAAATATATGGAGAGTAATAGTATAGCAGTAAAGGGTTGATTTTACAATATTAGGTGTACAAATTTAATTGAAAGTGATTAAGTTATTAAAATTGTATGTTTGCTAATAAATATATATATATATATATATATATGTATTATATATAGTGACATTGTTAGTGATGAAGTTGCTCTGAAATATTAACTTTTATTAATTTCTTTGAATCCTACTTCCTGGACCATTATTGTGCAATGGTTTAATTAATTTAATAACCTTCAAAGGGTCCTATTTATTTCCCTCTACTGTTACTGCGTCTTAAACTAGTCGAAACTAACTAGGAAATACATTTGGATAATCAATATAAACAGATGGAAATAGATGGATGATGCAAAAGTTTTCCTTAAATGAATTATATAATAAATATAATTTTAATAAATTTTCAACGAATTTTCAATGAATTATGTATTCAACTCTTAGTAAATTTCTTGTAGTCTATTTGATTAATAACAAATTAAATCTCACAACTTTATTCAAAAATCATTTACATCAATCTAGTTAACAATTCCATATGCTTTATATTTATATGATTTGTTTCAGTCAAATATATTGTAGTTTCAAGTCTATCCAAACCACAAAAGCCAAACAAAAATAACTGAATAGAAAAATCTAACGTTAGTAATCAATGTTATTAGTCTGACGATAACGCTTTGTAAGCGTGCTTCCGTCACGAAATGTACTGCTTATATGTAATCATGCTTGCATAGCCCATGCAACACTTTGGTTATTGAATTGCTTTAGACTTTACCTGTTATTTACAAACCTTACTGCATTTAAATAATTATTACGTCTTTATGTATTTTTTTTTTTTTATTAACCTCTTTTTTTATAATTAATGCTACATTGTTTATTAAATGTAAATCCAAAAAAAATTATAATTGGTTACGAACATATGTTTTGAAAATGTTATATAAGATATATTTTAATATTAAACATTTGCAAAATAATTGAGGAAAAAATAATCACATTAATAATGAAAGAGTGTTAGTAGCCTACATATATTATTGGTTTTAAACCTTCACAACAATGATAATTTCTTACATAATTAACGAAGTTCAGTGTTGTGGTTAATGTATGAGTAGCTCTCTTGTAATAAAATTTGTTAATACTTTATGCTTTTTCCGCCGTTCATATTGACATGGGATTCCATGATATAATAATAGTTCCATAATTTTATGTCTAAAGAAATACAAACTAATGTAAACAATTTATTATTTTATTTTCACCATTTATTATTATTGTTTACAAATCCAAATTTTTATATCGTTTTTAAATAAAAATCACCTCCTTTAAGAACTGAATAATTTACGAACCCATTGGCACTGATTTAGCAATTATAATTTTAACGATATTGGTTCTTTGAAATAATTATTTATCATACTATAAAGTTAAATAATGTGTAGGAACGTGCACAACTATGTTATATTGTTTTAAAGTTTGCATTTGGTTTGGGTAAATATTTTCAATGGTATGTAATAATTAATTATACATGTTTAAAATTTTAAGTTTTATAAACATAAGCTTTGAACGTTTAATTTCCGTTTGGAAACGAAATCAATAAAGTGTAATTATTTCAAATTTCTTAATTTCAGAAATATAAATCTTGCTGACATTCTTCAGTTTTATATTAGTAGGGTTTTAGTTGAAACAAAATAGTAAACGTGTCCTCGAGTTAAGTACAGAATTATAATTGTCCACTGTATTCTCTGTCCAGGGCATGTCTGGCTAGTTTGGTGGCTAATTGCCCTACTATCTGGAATTTATGACACGTAGGCACCCTTACCGGAGGGTATTGAATAATCTCCTGTGGAGAGAAAATTGTAATGTATATTATTCGTAAGAATGATTTTTTGTGTAATTTTCACATTGCAGAAGTACTTTTTTTAAATGTTTGGAAGTTTTAAAATCACATTATATTTGTTTATTTATCATTTAAGTGATCACATTATATTTATATAATAGGCCTACGCACTTTAAAACAAGGAAAACCTAATGAGTATTGTTTCCAATAGTAATAAAAGAGAGAGGGAACATATTTATAAAGTTATTACTACCAATCTTGAAGATAATTTACCTAAAATCTGAAATTACCAGCTACAACAGACTGAAAATGACAAGATAAAGTATTTTGTAAGTATAAGCACCAGTATCTGAATGTATTTATTTCTTGGTTGATAGATTTGTGTGAATGTGCAAAATATGAATAAAATATTTTTGTTTTATTTTACCGTGCCATTTTTTAAGTTTTTGTCTGAATCTTGCTAAAAGGAGTGGTTTTGTTTTATGTAAACGTAAATTTCGCTTCTATAACCATCTAAACATATCTACAACTGAAAGTAAGAATAATTTGTTCTATGCAAATGTACACCTATAGCTGATCCCGTCAGGTGAGTCTTATAATCTAAATTATTTAATTAATTTTACTGTAAGTCCTTCATGTGAAGTTAAAAATCAAATTGATCTATAACCACGTATTGTTTAAGGTTTATTAATAAATTTATTTTAACTGACATTAGCCTCAATGGTGATAGCAGCTCTTAGGTTATTGCCATGTTATACAAGAGCTGATAGAGCCCCCTATTCAACATCTCGCTCACGTCAGTTTATTGGATAAATATTACTTCAGTGGGCCATATTATACGATCTCTATCAACGTTTTTGGATCCGCGTTAACTGGGGGCTTAGCTCGGCTTAACGCTGTAAACGAAGCTGAAAACCAGTATGGTTATACGGAGCGCTGTCAACGTGCTCTTGCAGCGCAGCGACCAAACAGGTCAGAGTAGAAGAATTGAATTTGTCCTGGTCCTAATGGTTTTAGTTTATTTCAAAGTGATTATTTTGTACTTCAAAGTGACAAAATATTTGATACTTACAAATCGATGTATTCGAAAGTACTAAAAAACTTGGCCTTATATTTATGGTGTTGCTGAAACATTAAGTAAACTGTCATGTTGATTAAAGTTTAGTAAGGAACAGGCGCGTACCTTATCACACCGTCTAGTCTTCCTACTAAACTATTCACTTCCTCATATTTTTCTATTACGTTTGTAATAAAAATTGACAGACTAACGGAATAGTGTCTTTCTTGGATGTGAGTGACGGGACGTTGACCACTAAAGCCTTCGTATTCTTCATTGGAATTTCAAGCACCGGTTGTAATATAATTACTATTATAATAACCATGGATTTACCTATTAAAAAAAATTCATATTTCATTCGCTTGTTAGTTATAAACACCGAGCTAGTTGTCTGCTACATCATTATTTAATACATAGTTTGTCGTAAATGTGTAATCATTATTATAACATAAAACTAATATATTATAAGTTTAAACATAAACTGAAATGTATCATTTTCATAAGTACATACATTTTTTAATGATTTTAAAATTGAATTGTTACGAACCGCATTATACGCATTGCATATGTTTTGAATTAGCAACTTTTTTACAGATTAAAGTTATAAAAATAATAATAATTTGTTCTTAAGTTGTTTGGTTTTACAATGTGCTCTGTACCATAATGAATATAATCATTGTTTTAATCTAGTGTGTGATGTATAATAAGAAATATTATATATTTATATTGAAATTATTTATTCAATTTTGTTCAAAACAGCCTGACAACTTATTGACTGCTTTTATCACCCATCGGGCTATACCAAACACTTTAATAAACGTTGTAACAATAGTTTTATAAACGTTTCATAAATACTAACTAGTTTTAATTTATGTCTAACTCAAATTACACTGAAGACTACGGTGTTTGACCAACATTTGTTTAAGTCAATTGTGTACTATGTTTTTATTTTAAAAATAATTACGTTAATCTTAATAACTCTAATCATGCTACCAAAGCCAAGAAAATCTATATAGTACGTACGTTTTTTTAATATTAATAGAAAATGTAATTAAAGCTTCGTAAGCCAGCAGGGATAAAGTTCTACACAAACAGGCTTTGATAATTACAGTTAACCGGTATCACACTTGTTCTAAAGATAGGCTGTAATGTGTTCTCCAATACTGGCTACTAATGGATCTAATTGCTGCTACACTGACCCTAATGGCGTTATCGGATCAGCAATACTACAAGGTAATCTAAAACTCAAGGTTAAAACGATTAAATGAATACAAGTTTTGCAAAATTATTTAAATGGTAGATAACAACGTAAACTCTCCTTATTTATAATAATGTGTGCTATAACAGTTCTATGGAAATTTATCATATTTCGTTAATTAAAATAATAATTTTTACTCATTAAATTTTTAATCATCGTTGGCGTATGTTTCAATACATTATTTAAATATTTTTAGATACTATTTTAACTTTTTTATGAAGTTAAAGTGATTTTTAAAAGGTTTTTTCATGGTTAACAATGCATGCATTTTTTAATAGCCTATTCGTAAATAAAAATGTAATACTGATGTCTTAGTATTTTATAATTTCGAGGTAATACAATATGGTGAATACTGTAACGAAACATTTCAATAAAAGACAGTATATAAATATACAGTTTCTGAAAAGATTGTTTGAAAAGCTTAAATTTTCATAAGTAGGTATAATAAGACATTACTAAGAATACATAATTATTAGGGGTAAATGTATTTGGAGATGGCAACGATAAAAGATGCAGTGGTCGGTCCTTCCCAAACTGCCATCCAACAAGGTCCGTTCATTCCTTTGAGGGATGGGAGCATGTTGAGCTCCCTCTTAAATCTCCTTCCTTTTTCTCAGATAAATAAACGTGGTGAGCTCCCTGTAAAAACTCTCTCTCTTCTGCTAAGAACGGGAGATCGGTGAGCTCCATCTGTGACCTCCAAATATTCTCCATATTTACAAGAAGCCTTGTGATTATTATCTGACACCTCCCTCTATTTTTCAAAATTAGGAGAAGTAGATGAGCTCCCTCCGAGATCGCACTCTATACCCCTTTAGTACAGGAGCGTGGTAAGCTTCATCTGAGTCCTCACTCTATCCCCCTCACATACGGGAGCGTTATGAGCTTCCTCTATTCTCCTCGGGTTCGGAATGTTCTCCCCAGCTCTTTCTGAGTATTTCTCTAGCCCCCTTAGGTACTGCACGTGAGCGTGGTATCCCTATTGAGATACAGGAACATGGTAAGCTCCCTCTGAAGCAAACTTTTACCACCTCCATACACTCCTCAAAGAACCGCCCCATGTTCAGCTTGGGAAAATACCTGGTTGTAATACTTCTTGCTATACGAGGCAATAAATTGTATACACATGAGTCATAAATAATTATTGTTAAGAGATAAAGTATTTATTTCTAGCCAGAACCATGATAAGATATAATATCCTGGGCACTTAGCCTGCATGAAATTGAGGGTTGCAATACATATAGCTCTACATATGTTTTAAATACCATTAAATATAATAAGCAAATTTTTTATAGATCTATGAATATAATATACAACATAAAATATAATCATACAATATAATCAGTTATTGGCTTACCGTCCAAATATATCTAAACTGTGATCTATAATTTGACTTTAAGTCAAGGTAAGTAAACCTTCTTGTATATTAAATTAATGTAATGTTTATAAATAATTACATAAGATACTATATTATAAATTAATGTGACTTGTAATGTATGTCTTACTGTTGTCACTAGTTTTAATATTTACATTTTATGCGTCATTATTTTGTAGTACAATTTCACCATTTACAATGCATAATAAAAAAAAACACTGTAAGTTTTAAAATGCGTCACATTACTTTAGTTTAAGTTAACTAATTAATCTTCCAAACAAGTTTTTTGTTTAAACAAGAAACCACAATAGGACTGCGAGCAGTAAAAAGGATAATTAAGGTATTCATGTAAATATATCCAGTCCAGTAAAGCAAAAAAAAAAAAAAAAAAAAAATACAAAAATAAAAATAAAATAAATAAACCACTTTTGTTTCAATTAATAAATTACAAAAAAAAAATTTAATTATGCTTTATTATTTTAGTTTTAAAAAGTAACGTAAGTAACTAAAAGTATTAAATAAATTCTTTGCCTTGTATAATAATATTAATTTTTTTTTATATTTAAACTTTTTATATAAAATTATTTTTTATTTTTACTTCATAATACTTATAAAAAATTAAAATTAATAATGTTATCTACATAATTAGATGTTACAACTTGTTGCAAGTCTATCTAAACACACATTGTACTAATTAATAGTTCTGTATTATATAATTTGGTTTGCGTACAATTTAATAATCTTTTAAAATGGAAGAATCCACATATAAGTGAATTTACAAAATGAAGATATAAGTATTTACTTGTATCTTTATAAAGGCAACAATAAATGAGAGTGCAGTCAGTATAATTTTTATTCACACTACAACACCAGTTATTTCCCTCTTTTTAACTAAGATGAATACTTAAATACACTTACTTTGTAAATTCTAGAATGAAATATTTTAGTTTAATATAGTATAGTTATGTTCTGTATAAAAAATTAAAATTATCTCCACTAAATTTGTTTATTTTTTTTAACGTTACTAAAGATTTTTTAAACAAAAACATTACTCTATTATATTTATCAAATATATCTTTTACATCTACCTATTTATATTACTTAAAAATCTCTATTTGCATCTCAAAAATATGTTGTATTATACCTTACAAATATTGATTTATTACAAACAAATATTTATTTACCTGGTTAAGTCAAATATTACTTAACATATACTAATTACAAATATGTTATAATCAGTTCCTAAAGAAAGCACCCATATCAAATTTTACAAATAATATTAATTTATCTATCTGTTATGAGCTATGTTTTTGATATTTTAGAGCTTGTGGTACATATGATTATTTAAATTAAAACGAGATTTCGTCTTGTAACTAAAGTGCTTTGAACAAAAGTAAATTTAATGTACTATTTATATAGTTTAGTCTTAATAGGTTTTGATAAAATATTTAATGTAAAATGTCTACTCAAATGTCATAAAATATTTTATGTAAATTGCTTGCATAGTAAATAGCTACATTTTATTAGACTTTTTTTTAAACAACTGCAGTTTGTATTAAAATAAATTAAATTTCTATTTGAGAGGTACACGGGAATAAAAATAGTTAATACTAATTCAAAACTTAAAAATTTTTAAGTGACCTTATTTTATTTGACATATCAAAACCTTACAACATAAAAAATCATATGTATTGTACATTACATATTATGTATATATAATTGTATACATAAATTTAATAAATATACATACATAATTTGATACATTTTAAAAAACAGAAATTTTTATTTTGTTTTGATAATCTATCTATTTAGTTTTTTGTAGTTAGGCTTTATATGTGTTTAATATAGAATTTATAAAAATCTTAGTTTCATATTTACTTCGAAATAGGAAGTAAATATTTATGTAACCTATTGTCTGTAAAAAAAAACAACGATTTTAATTATTGAATTGTAAAACGATTAGAAAAAATGTGTCATTAAATTGACCTTACCAATATCAATACCTTGGAATACCTTTGTTTAAAAAATCAAGTAAAGTCTGTCACGCAATCTTGTCATTAAACCTAAAACTGTATTGAATTAAAATATTTATATGATGTTAAATTATACAACCCTGTAACTAATAGCATTAAAACATATTTAGATATGTTACATATTTAGATAAGTCAGTACAAAATATGTGAGATCATTGTTGTATTTCTTCTACTATGACTAATTATCACAAAAGGTTTTACAATTACACCAAAATATGACCATAATAAGGTTTTCATTCACATGAAGTAGAAATAAATGAATACAAATTATAAGAATAGTTTGTTTATATTTAAGAACCTCAAATTGTTTAACTACACCTAAACAAAAGAGTTTGTTTTTAGTATTACTTAACCATTTTTGAAATAATACTACTAATCATTATTATTTGCATTTTTGGTCCTCTTGAGTGAAATAGATGACTTTTAAAAATAGATGACAATTGTATAGACTTGGGTATGTGGGCAAAGTTGTGGTAGGCTACTATCCAAAAAGTACATTTTAAAAACCAAGAAACATATCTTATAGTTAGATTTCCCTACATTCCCTACAAAAAAGTTACCAGGATGTATCCACAATTTTGCCTAATTTGCCTAAGGTTACTAAAACCAATGAGACTTGCTAAACCTTAATTTTTTGTAATCTAACATTAAAACTCAGGTCTATGAAACATTTTTTTTAACGTTTCAAAATAAAGTATCTTGTAATAAGAAAGCTGGGGGTACCAGTTGAAGTGCTTTATGTTTATTGTTTCTCACTTGTTAGCAAATTGCCTGATCTCTTTTAATAATTTCACCAAAAAGAATAAATTGAGTTTTAGATACAGGATTTTTATTTTGACCAGAATCATTAAATAAAAGCCTTACTTCATCATAAGATTGAACGCGGTACCCATAGCCTGTTTAACTTTATTTAAACATTAATACAAAAATCAGGTTTTAATTTGGTTAATACTATCAAAAAACTAAGTAAAAGCTATAAATTCTGAACACTGGTAATATTGTACGTCCTATTTATTCGGAAAAGGTTAAAGTTCGTTTTCAAAGATATTGTCTGTAGGGTGTGGATGTCCTTCTTCAATGCACTAATTACGATGTTACTACAAATAATGAGCTTCCATTTTGTTCTGGATTTAAATAGAAAACTCTGGTTTTCACAAAACGTCTTCTTTTGACAATATAAAAACAATCCACTTAATGAGCCTTTACATTTAAGATATTTAGATGTCCCCAAAACCATTTTGGGAATATGGTCAAAGTTGTTATGCTAACCAAAAATTACATCATAATATCCTAAAAAAAAGTTCTGAGTTTTTATTTAATACATTCACCCGTTACAAAAATACTGTCATGTAACCACACTTTTGCCTAACACTGTATTTTTCCATCATCAAAGAGTTCTGTAAATTTTGTACCAAGTTCTGCACATTTTCTTATAATTCTGTTTAAAAAAATTGAGATACATTTAGTTTTTTTCCTAGTTGCAACTGATAAACAGTTTTACAGCTTTTAATTGGCTATGTATGACAATTTCGCATGAAATCAAAAAATGTGAAACTTAGTAAAATAAAACCTAAACTTTAAACAAAGATGTATTGGTATTAAATAATGATTTTAATATGTGCTGAATTATCTACTTGAGTTAGGTTTAAAACATGTCTATAATAATTGGAAAATCAAGACACAAACAAGATTAAGATAAATTTAGTGTTTTTAATGAAAGTGAAAGGGGAATAAAGAGGAATTTTTAGATGGGGTAATGTGGTTATGTAGTCATGTGTTCAATAGTCAGAGTAATATGTTTGTTCACAAAGAAAGTAAGTATCTTTTAACTTGGTTTACACTTTCGAATTTTCTGCTTTAGTAACATCAGAAATGGAAGATGGACTAGGGCCTTGACCAAATCGATGAAAAGTATAGATATGACATCTACATAACCAATATGTATACTACCTACTACAACGTCGAATAATAAAATAAAATGAAGTTTGTTAGATTTTAATGAACGTACGACTGATTTATTTAGAAGTATGTTCAAATTCCGTGGATATTGTATACATATATATTTATTTTTTTAAGACTACATACTACAAAATTTAGTTTCATAAACAAATATATCTTACTACAAATTGCATATCGTACAGAAATATATTTATTTTCCAACAAATTTAGCTCGTACATTGCGTGTTTTGTTTTTAACTAAATAACTTAGAGGCTGAACTAATTTCGATGAATTACATCCTTAACTTACATTTATGAGTTTATATAGTATATATACCTATATGGGCTATATATTGAGAAAGCAATGCTTTATTTTACAACAAATAATGAGTTATGTCATATATGAACAAATTATAATATTATGTAGAAGGTAATTTATAAAAACTATAACTCTTTTATATTAAACAAAATATAATTCACTAACCTATTAAATATTAAGTGTTAGTGGAATAAAGAGAATAGTTATTAGCCATGTCCAAACGGATATTATCGTGTAAGTTATTTTCTGACTTAAAAGAAGAGTTAATGACGTAGTATTGCATCTGTCTTAATGTTCACTTCATTAGTGGTTGTGCTGTTCTTGCAGGCTAAATCGTTAAGAAGGAAGTCTTTATGATCTCCTTGAATGTTCTAGTAGTAAAACAGAACTATAATTTAAAAAGCATCCTTTACAGGATTAAAAACATGCATTTTATCTGTATTTCGATTCTAAATTTCAAAAATGTTAAGTTTTTACAAATAAATACAAAGTTTAAAATGCATTAAACCATTGGCATACGTAAATAATTTTTGATATTGTTAAGTGTGATATTTTAGAATAATTTGTGCTTGTCGAGGCCGGGGAATGATTTATAACTACTTAGAGATTTATATTTTGACAACACATGAACTTTTAAATGTGTTAAATTTAAACTAATGTATATAGTTGTAAAATTATTCTTATGTTGTATTTATAGCTTTACCTTAAATAGATTGCTAAATCACCTTACAACGGTTAAACTGATTAAATATGTAGCCTATATGAATATGTTTAACTATTTTTCTTGTTGTACATTTTCCTCACGTTTTGTTTAACTAAACATTATTCTGAATTAAATACATTTACCATTATAATTGAGCTCAGTATGTATCCAGGATGGGCAAAACCTTTAGTTTTGGAATCGCAATTAATTAAATATCTTAGTAATAAAAGAAACTTTTTCTTATGTGCTAAATAATACATTTGTATTTACATAATTTAAACCTTTTGGCACTCTTAATATGTACTTACTAACCTTTAAAATTTACCTATTAAATGGTTTCTGTTTTATAACGATATCGCAAAACCACATTTTGCCTAATGTTTAATAAAACGGAGCTAAATTTCCTTCCGTAAGGCTCAGACAATCATTACTGCTAACCAGTAACACTGGCGTTGTAACGTTAGGCTTTAATGTGTCCCCCAATAACACCACTAATGGATTTAATTGCTACACCGACTCTTCAATTGTGTTATCGGCTTAGTACCACAACAGGTAATTAAACATATCAAGTTTATTACTACTGCTTTCTATGTAATATGACTCATATGAGCTGTATCAAATATAATTTAAACTATTGATGTGTCAGATTTCTTTTAAACTGTGTCATTGATGATTGCTGTTTAAAGTGACGCTTTATTGCATCCTTATGTTTTTCAGCTCTAACGTTTTCCGATATCGAACCAACAGCACATTAAAAAATTACCCATCCCCATCTCAAAGGGAATAATATTCCAATAAAGTGCATTGCAAGCTCGTTAAATGAATATGATTAGTATGGTTACTTCATCTTAAAATTCTGCCCTTTGATATTCTCTTCCTACACTACCCTAGTTGTGTTTAAACAAATTCGCTGATTTGGCGAATATTTATAAAGGAAATGTAATTAAATTTAAAATTCAATAAGAAATCTAACATTTTAACAGCTTCTGTGTAGTTTATAAATTAAAGTTATTATTTTATATAGTATATGATATTTACTCATTCCATAATGTTCACAGAACTTACACATTATGGAAGAATAGTGCAATTATAATAGCATTTTCTTTTATATTGTTTAATACCCAAGTATGTTTCTCTGTCACGTGGGTTAATGTTACAATAACGGTATAAATGCATTTAAAAGAGATTTATAAAAATATGGAGAGAAACCTCATTACATGAAATCCTGTTTTGCTGTTCTTGCCTATTTGTAAAGTCTAGAATACAAATAAATGTGTATCTTCCTTATATTCTATGGTTCTTCATAGAATACAAAAATATATTAATAATAAAATCCGATCTAAAAGAAATAACAGCTATCGTACCCTACTCCTAATTTTTATAACAATATCCCCTATTAAAGCTATCATTTGGTAATATTGGACTTCCGATTTTATTATCAGTTATCATTCATACATTTTCCATTATTGAAATATGCAATCGCTGAAAATAGTCTAAATACACACTAAAACTAATAATAATACTAAAAAGTGTTATAATATACCTTACAATTATACTAGTTTTGCAGTGCATAAATAATAAAACCAAAATTTTCACAGGAATAAATTTTTACCTATCAAGGCATTTTTTTGTCTAGGTTGAATTTCTGAAAAATAATAGAACAGAGAAACAAATAATTTAAATACTATCAACAAATTTTATAAATAATTAAGTTTAAATTTATAAACCGTATGATTAATTCTATTTATTACTAAACGTTTTTTATATACTGGAAACTGTATTAATCTATTTGATAAGGGTATTCAAGCTATTTACATTATTATACCAAGCATTTGGAAAATTTTGAAATTCCATTTTAATACGACGTATAGTTCATATTTTATTAAATATATCCAGAACAAGATAATCATTTTATAAATGAAATCAACTATAAACTTTCGATAAAGGTAAATAAGCAATAATTACCCCTGATTTTGAGAATTGTATTATTTTAAGAGAAAATATAAAAATGGGGTCCAACTAGCTCTATTAGTAAAATAGTGTGTTATTGTTTTACATTACGTTAGGAAATTGTTTATTGTTAATGAATTGATATTAATTTACATTTATATTTTTTTAAATTAATAAAAGAAATTAAACATATTAATTTTAAAACAAAATATACTTTTGATCATTTCAACCAATATATATTTAAATCGCCACTGGCTGGTGCATTATTTTACAGATTTAACTACTATATTGTAGGTATTCTAGTAGGTCTAAATGTTTGGTGACTTTCTTTTTAATATTTGCAGTGTAGATTTGTTACATTTGGTATAATTTAAATGCCTTTTCTTTGATGTTATATTTATACAATTATTTTTAAATTGTACTCTTTGGATCGTATACAACTCCCTTTTTATTCCAAAAAAAGTTTGGTCTTATTTGATGAATATTTAAGTGATGTTGCACAAAATTCACGATTACTATTGAGTGGAATGTGATTTTCGTAATAAAACAATATAAATATATCAGATAAAGAAATTTAGCAGTTGTCTATTTTTGTCTATATATTCCACCTGTCTATAATTTATAATAAACTACTTCAGAGTAGTAAACTTTGTATATTTTTCTTCTATAACCTCAGTAAAATGTAAATAATTAAAAAAATAACATAATAACATGAAACTTGATTAATTCAAATTCGTAATGATTTATTTTATTTATCCTCAATGTAGTATTGGAATTTTTCGTATTATATTTAATAGTTAAATTTAAAATATACTTCTGTAAATTTCGGAACAATAAAATAGCAATTTACAAATCTTAGAGTATCTCAGAATTCAAGTATGCACACTAACTCAGCTTTACATAGCTACAAAATTACGTCAAAGATATATATTATGTAGTTAGGTTTAATTTAGATTTTTGTCCATGTAATGATACAATTATACAATTTGAATATTAATATTTTATGTTATTACTATATCATTGTATATTAATTTAATTTTTATAAAATGTACATGTTGTAGATTAGATTTATCTCAATGTAACTTATTAAATAATTATAATTTATTTTGATTTATTATACATGAAATATAGAACATTTATAAAATCCTCGCTTTTCTGGAATAAAATTACTTTTCAATTTTATTTAATTAAATTTAGTCACCTTAAAGGTTTACAATTTATATTAAATTTTTAATTACTTAAATTAATGAAATAAACATTTTTAGGCTTACGAAAAAATTACAAAAGATTTTTACTACTTCTTATGTAGGCCTAAAGTTGAACTTTTTCCTTTCGTTACTGAATATATTTTGTTTCTTGAGCTAATAACTTTTACAATTTTACATCAATAATTTTTTTCATTGAATATGTGAATTCCTTGAACCTTTATCTACAAAAAAGGTACAGAACACTTTTGGATTGGGATAGAATTACTATTTTTTTCGAATTTTTAAAACAATGCTTGCAAAACACTAAAAACCTTTTTCCCAGTTTTAGCTTTAACCATGCCAGGAGTAGGGTTAACAATAACATTATTGCATAGTAACTAAACTAAAATTTCTATTGTCACTTTTTAATTATTTGTTAAACAAATTAATATTCTTTGTGTGTTTTAAACACATATTTAAATAAATAAAATCATAATCAATCCATCCACTAATAACATACATGACAATAGATTTTCTTTTGCTGTTTCTTTATTAGCTAACGAATGAAACAATGTGTTTTTTTTGCTTTTGCTTTACCAAAAAAACTGATTTGGTTATTAACCTTTGTAAAACTTTTAATAGGTTTCGTTCCACATTGTATGTATACAAGTAATAAATAGTGGTGACATAAATATAGTTAGTATTGTTTAATCATTCTAGCATGGTGTTTGATATTACTTGTATTTATAGGATGCTATTACTTTATTTTGCCAAATAAAAATTTGATTAAACAGGTATTTATTAAATCTGGTGTATTTAACTGACAATTTGGTTGTAGTTGCTTCTCAATACATAAACTAAACACTTTATTTCGGTTAATTTCCTTTTTTAATATTATAATTAGGAATGTAACAACAATCCATTAAATATATTAAACCATCAACTGTCATTTAAGAGTAATGACTTGTAGGACACCCCTGGAATATCACGAAACCAGTTCTCTATGTACGTACTGATGTTAGTGTACATGTACACCAAAAGAAATTGTCAGGCAAATAAACATATTTTTAAGTGTAAATTCAATAAATTGACAATTTGATTGCTATCCCGGAACGCGTCGTAAAAATTACATCGGCCAAAATTAGTCCCATGACGGATCAATAACACGTAATATTTAATAAATTATCAAAGATTTGTTAAACTTATAAACCAAAGTACATAGTTTATTACCGGGAAATGCAATAATTTGTAGAAATTATATGTTAATTTAAACTTCACATAAAACTGTTACTGTACATTTTATAAATTACTAAAGCTATAACTTTATAAAAAGTATAAAACAAATATATATTTCTATAATGTCTTTTTACTAATCTTCCTTTTACTCTACTTCTTCTGGTGACTTACATGTTTTTCTTTTAATCCTATGTAAAATATCAACTGACTGCCACTGCTGCCACTAGTTCAAATGTATCATGTATTATAAACCTATATGCTTAGCTAAAACACTTTATATATAGTAAGAAATCAAAATAGTTATTAATAAATATTTCACATCTAAAGTTAAATCTCGTAACAAAGTTTATCATAATTATACTTACGTTAATCTCTTAGCAAATACACAGTGTCAGTATAAATAACTTGTTATTATTAGGCTTCTTACTACTTACCGGTACTTTTGTAAAAAAAATTCTGCTCCTGTAATTTCACGAAGGTTTAACATACTAAAACGTCACCAATAATATGACTATATGTGTGAATTACATATTGAATTTCAATAAATAATACTTTTAGGTTTCGCCGGTTTTAGTTTATATTTGGATATAAGAAAAACAAAACTAATAAAATAAAGATATAAGTATTTATGAAAAGTTATACAATGATAATTTGAAGGTTCTAAGGACCCTCGTTCAATCTGATAGAGACGCAACTCTAGAACTTGAAAACGATGCCTGTCAAACGTACTTAACCGATAATTGCCAGTTCAAACACCCTGGAAGCCTGCTATAATTTATAACCGTAATGCTTCTGGAATGATTAAGTGACTTTTCAGAAACTCGTGATCTTTGAGAGGTGAGTTAAACTGAGACAATATTTTTAGAAACAGTTGGAAAGTGATGCAATTTGGTCAATTTAGATCACTGAGACTTTGAAATAAAATAAATAATTACAAATGAAAATATAAACTATGCATACTAGGCATTGTGGATTAGATAAATTTTGGTTAAACAGTTAGTTTGCACAATATGATACAAATACTTTTATTAATTTTCTATTAGTATTTAATAATTTTCATAAAGAAAGCTTTGAATTTAACTTATCATATCAACGTCATTAATTTGGTTTTAAAATACGGTAGTTTGCCAAACATAAACCACAACTTTAATTATCTATAAAAAACTTTATTTATTCGAGTATCTTTAATCGCGGTTCTGTTCTGCTGAAGCTTATTTTAATATTCACAAGGCCTATTTAATACAAAACTATTTTTATTGTTTTTTTTTTCCATTTAGTATTCATACGTATAGAAATAAACAAAATAGAAAGGTTTATTAACTAAACTAAATGTGTTCGTCAATTTTCAAATTATTATAGTGTATTCATAAGGAGTTGTAAAGAAACTGTAAATACTTCACAGTAAAACATTTAGCATTAGGCCTATAAGAAATAATAAAAGAAATTTCTTTAACTTCAAAGTTAATAATTAGTTGATCCTTATATATTTATCTATAATGAAATTTCTTCAACGTAATATATATTGTAGTAGAAAAACAATATTTAATTTATATAAAACTGTCATGTTTTACAAGACATTACTACAACTGGAAGGACAAATAACAAATTCTTTTGAATTATTAATTATTAAATATTAATTATTATTATTAATTATTGAATTATTTTTAGGTGTAAGAAAATAGGACAAATAACAAATTATTTTGAATTATTAATTATTAAATCTTAATTATTGTTATTAATTATTGAATTATTTTTAGGTGTAAGAAAAAAATTGTTTTCAATTTTAAAGATATTCAAATGGTTATTATACTAAATACTGTGCTCTTTATTTAGTAAATTTACGTCCATATGAAGTGCAAAGTCCATATTAAATCATGAGGAGTTTTTATATAAAAACGGACCATTATTTAATAAGTTGTTGACCTTATATAACTTTAAGTTATCAATTTTGTTAGTACATTATTATACGATTTAATTTACAATTTTAGCAAGTAAAGTAATTAAACAAATGATTGTATACTGTACACATCGTTATTATGACAGTATTATATTATTAGAGTTGTACAATCCTAAGAATAACTTGTTTAAACATTATAAATATGTTACCTTTTGGTAGCGTTTACATGATAGTTTATTCTTATTTACAATAAATGTTAATTTTAATCATTTACATTATAATTGGTATTGCTAAGAACTCTTCTATAATTGAACTGTATAAATTATTTGGTTCTTTTTGTTATATTTGCAATTGTTATTAGTTGTAAGATAACACATGTAACACAGTTTAATACTTTCTGGACCACAATATTATCTTATCAACCCTAACCACTTCCTATTCCCTCGTAAATATATCGTTCTATTGTAAAACGATTTCTATTTTACCTATGTATAGGAATTAAAGCTATGTACGAGAGAAGAGATAAAGTTTCTAGAGGCAAGCTTCGGTAATTACCGTTGACCAGTATCACACTCAAACCAGCCATAGTCTTTAATGTGTTTACCAATACAGCCACTAATGGATCTAATTGCTGATACACTGAACCTAATGTGGTTATTACTTTAACAGGTAATATGAACTAGCAAGATTACAACTTTTACTGTTCATGTAACTTTTACTGTTCATGTTAATAACAAGTAATATTTATGTTTAAATGTAATGATTTATCAATGTATAAAGTCATTTACAAAATTAAAAATATTATTTAAGTCTTTAATATATTTGATATGTACACTTTAAAATTCTTAAGACATAATAACTATTATTATTTTAACTAAACAGCTTAAAATAAAACTTCAATTAAATAAAAAGTATTAAGTAACAGAAGTTGCATTGCGGTGGTTGGGGATCACTGTCACCAATGTATTTTAACTGAATCCAAAATCATAAACTATATTGAATAATTTCATTTATTTTCACTCATTAAGAATTTTGTTTTCTTTATATATTGTATATTATAAGTACAAAATTTTAATTATTTCTTTGTTGATTGATATTTATTTGAATTCTTACTTTTAATTCTAAAAGAGTTTACCTCCATTGTAAAATTTACTATGAATTACATAATATTAAAATATGCTACACTATTAATAAACCTACAACACAAAAAAGTTTCAATTTAATGTTATGTATCCATAATGCAATCCATAGTATTTATGCAGTACTACAATACAAGTATAAAAATGACCAAATACTTGTCTGCATTGTGGTAATAACTTGTGTCAGTTGAAGATATTGTAGTTGTTAAATTAAATCAAACTTTTTTTTATAAATTAATACACTAATATAAAAAAGTAATTTAAAGGCAAGACAGCATTATTGAGAATGATTAGGGGAACATATTAAAATAAAATCTTAACTATGTCATATACAACCTAAAATATAAGGGACTTACAATGTTTATAAATATTATATTGTAATGTTTTTAACTTTCAAAATACAATCTCTTTTTTATAGATTTTTAATGTAACTGTACATGAATTAAATTGTTACAATTTGTAACATATTTAGAAATTTCTAACCTCGAAAATCATTTAATCATTAATGGTGTAGGTGTCATTTAACCACGAAATCATGGAAAACAGTATACAAATCATTA
Organism: Philaenus spumarius; assembly: GCA_018207615.1. NCBI lineage: Eukaryota > Metazoa > Arthropoda > Insecta > Hemiptera > Aphrophoridae > Philaenus > Philaenus spumarius. The sequence goes on along the minus strand of JAGFPH010000395.1, from coordinate 75,492 downwards.
ACCGTATGGAAATCAGTATGGAAAACAGTATGGAAATCATTTTGTGCGTATAAAACACAGTTTTAACTAAACGTAAAAATTGTGTACCTGCTAGTATTATATAATGTTTACTGATAAATAATCTGTAAGTATATTGATTAAATTGCTATATAAATCTGAACATAATTTGATATTCCCTACAATCTGCAAATTATTATTATATTTAATAAAGTGTAGATTTTTCGTAAAATATTTGTAATATTGTACACGTATATAATTGTTTACCATTCTTGAATCTAGGCTGTTTTATACTAATTTCTAGTTAAAAGCGATATCTGAAACCCAAACGGAATACATAATACGTCAAAGAACATAAACATATTTAAAAAGAGTATTCCTAAACACGGTATTACATTCTTTTTTGATGTATACAGCGAAACAAATTTAAAAGTTCACTTTAAACAGGTTTAAGTTAGACGTAAAAAAGGGTCTGTCAAACGTACTTAACCAATAAGAGCCAACTTCGGCGTCCTCCAAGTTAGATGAAATTTATGACGCTACGTTTGTGGAATGTTCAAGGACCTGTTACGGTTGTACAAACCATAAAGGGAAGTTTTATATTTATTTGATTTCCTATTTGGTGAAATAAATAGCGATGTAAAGAGGCAATATGAAATACAACCATTATCACTGATAAGAGGAAAATAGTTATAGGTGAATTTATTTGTTTTGAATTACTTATAAAAATCATGGCGTAAAATATAAAAAATAAAGGTAACATTTAGCTACAATAACATTCAATATTTGTATACATCTTCCAAACTTGAACCATTAATCCTATTACATTAACGTTTATGTAGTGCAACTCCTGCTTATAATATTTATACAATCAAATAAAAAGTTACATTTTACCATACAGCAGAAAACAAGTCTACTATATATAAATACATTATATAAAAATTTGTTTTATTAATTGATTATGCAATATTAAAGTTTCTGTAATTTTAACTCATAAAATAAAGGTTAAGTTGTATTAATTGAATTGGTATACTTTATTTTTACCCTTTATAAAGACTTCCATTCAAAACGGCCAACTATTAAAGTAAATTTAATTAAAACATGTCTATTAAATATAATAAACTAGGTAACACAGATTTTATTTAAATTGCATAGGTAATTTTAATTATCTTTACTTACTGAACATTTTTGGAATTTATACAGCATTGTAACAGCTGTTAAAGAAAATTAACGTACCCTTTTGAAATAAAGACTAGATTGTTCTATTTTTAATAACGGCATTTTCTTCATACATTTATGTTGTAGGAACGTTTTCCTCAGCACTAGGTTTTATAAGTTAATCTAAGCTAGGTTCCTAGTTGAATTAGTGCACTGTCTTTATACAGGGTGGTTATAAAGTCACTTCCCCCATCTTTAACTTTTGTGTTTGTTAAAACAAGCAAATATCCTTGGGGTATGACACTAACTTAACCCAAAGTATCTTTTGAAGCAATGGGAAATTTTGATGACCCCTAAAAATTGTAGATTTTGAGGGCAACTCAAAATTTTTAAATGGGAAGTATAGTCATGTGATACCTCATTTTAAAGTTTTATTTAGGACTAGGAAAATTACACAAATAAAATAAAAATCGGACCACCCAAAACAAAATGGCGGCCCTAAACGTGTTGAAATAAATCGACATAAAGTTGCTAATATCTCGAAAAGGAAGAGTTTTTAGAAACAATTTCAAGTGACAAAAAATGATTATTTTAAAGTGCTAGAAATAAAAAATTGCTTCCAAATCGATTTCGTAAATTTTATTTTTTTACAAAACTTTCTAAGATGGAGGAGTAAAAATAAAATTTACGAAATCGATTTGGAAGCAATTTTTTAGGTCAAGCACTTTGAAATAAACATTTTTTGTCTCTTGAAATTGTTCTAAAAACTATTCCTTTTCGAGATATTAGCAACTTTATGTCGATTTATTTCAACTTCTTTAGGGCCGCCATTTTGTTTTTGGTGGTCCGATTTTTATTTTCTTTATGTCATTTTCCTAGTCTTAAATATAGGCTACCTTTAAAATAAGGTATCACATGACCATACTTCCCATTTAAAAAATTTCAACTGCCCCAAAATCCCCCATTTTTAGGGGACACTAAACATTTTCGATTGCTTCAAAAGATACTTTGAGTTAAGTTAGTATTGTTCCCCAAAGGATATTTGTTTGTTTTAACAAACACAAAAGTTAAATGCGGGGGGGGGGGAGTGACTTTATAACCACTCTGTATATATAAACACTTTATTATTTCCACTATTTACCATCTATCAAACATTTTTCTTGCCGCCCAGTAGCGAATGCCAGAAATGGGTACTAAACTTTGACATCGTAGTGTTTCGTCCTACTGTAACTGTGCTCCTTTCCTGCAATGCCTCCAATGTATTCCAATGTAATTTGAAGTTTTCCGTAGTGCAAAGCTCTAACTGTCCTTTCACTGATTGTGTTACTTTTTGTAGTCCCTCTTGTTGTCCCTGGTACTCGTAGCTCGTTGAGTTTGCAGATACAACGACTCGAATTCAGCAAGTCGACTTACACTGGGAAGTGTTTCCAGTTCTCGTTCCAGACTCTCTTAACTAAAACATAAAAACTATATTTATATTATTCTTACCAGATAGTGGAGGTGGACGATCAACTCTTCTATCCGACACTAACAGAAATTGATCTGTCATATGCCGATTTTGGCCGTGTGACGCATAAACCACATACTGCGGTCTCACTAACCCCATGAAGCATCCGTGGTCTCAATACGCCCATGAGATGGTATACAGAGGTCTCAACAGGCCATTGCTGAATGTTGGACCACTGTGGTTCAACTAACTATTCGGAGTTACATGCTGCTTTTTAAACGCCAATTGGAGAGCGGAGATTGGTAATGTTTACTGGTTTGGTTTGTTTGAATAACATAAGCAATGATAACTTAGCTGAAATGCTTGGGTGTATTTTTAACTAAAAGTTTAGAGCTGTCTTTTGCATGTATAGTCAAATTATAATAAAGTTAAACCCATTGTTTACTAGTGCACAAATTAAAATAGTAATTGTACTTATGTATATATATACTAAATTTTTAGCAATTAAATTAAATGTAAAAATTTAGAACTGTAGTTACATTATTTAAAGGAAATTAAATACAATGTTATGTAACCTTAAAATATAAAAACATGGAATGCGAATATCTCCTTTAATCAAGTACTTTCAATTGATAATTCTTATTTGTTCATTAACAAGATCGTATAAAGTCCTTAAATTTAATGTGTGATAATACATCACATTACAAAATGTTCACAAGTCTGAATACCTAATATATCATTAACAGTTATTGATAAACTTCAATGATTTAATATATATGCATATTTAATATGTATAAATACTGATTGAAGCAAATTTAGTAAAACAAATCAAAACATTTTGTCGGGTAGCTATAAGTATTGGCAGTATATAGGATTGCCTAAGGTTATCGTTCTTTTACTTGGTGTAGAAAAATTACATAATAAAAAAATAATAAATAAGGTATACAAAAACTGTGAATTAATTAGTTGTTTTCATTGTAAACTAAAAACTATGTTTACGTTTTCATTTCTCAAAAACGGTTTGCTAAATATGCAGTTACATCTCTAAATATGAAATGTAAACAAATTTTCTAAATTTCTAATAGTAGTACTCTAAAAGTACTCCTTTTATTTAAGAATATATTTCTGACGGAATTTATATCTCTATAATATAGATTAAAAATGGAAAAATCAAAGATGCCGAAAATCTTACAGTAAATCTTATTGATACTATTTGTTTGTTAGTTTTATTGCCATTTAGAACCTGTTATTCGCTATAGACCCAAAGCCATGTTCTACTTTTACCTAAACATTAGTAAGGTGAGATAACGAGCAAGTAAATTATTTAGCGATTTAAAGGTTGAAAGGAAAAAGGATAAGGTAGTATTTCATTTTTCTGAATGCTTACTTCATTAGTGATTGTGCAGTTCTTACGGGCTACATCGTTAAGGAGGAAGTCTTTATGATCTCCTGGAGCGTTCTTTCTTGTAGTAAAATAGAACTATAATTCATAAAGAGTTCTTTTATTATGTTTTGCTTGTCTTTTTTATTCTGTGAGCAAAACATTATAGCAGCAATATTGTCTTAATAAGTAAGAGATAAATATATTTGTTTTAAGGTTATGTAGATTGTGTTATATATGTATATTTTTTTTCTATTCTAGTATATGATGACAATAATTTTTCCTTGACATAATTTTATGTGATTAATTTTTAAAATGTTAACTTGAGATTTTTTGTAGAATGGGTATTATATTCACATATAAAAATGTTTTCAGAAAAAGAAAAAAACAAGAATTTAATTAAATAGTAATTCAAATGAATTTTTATATCCATATTGTATTGATATAGCATATTGCATTATTTAAGGTAAAAAAAAAACACTTTTGTTTTAACACTTTTTTTTATTTATTCTAAACTCGTATGTTTATATCATTGGTAGTATTTATGTAAACTAGCTATATGAAATACCATTTACATACATTTATTGCAATTTACTTTACATTTAAAACCTGTTTTAAAGTTTTAATCCATGCTAATACATTACGGCTTACTTTCAGTTCAATCTGAAATTTTTTTTTAGTACTAAATTTTTTTAAATTATTATTTTAACAAATTACAAAATTTCTAATAACGATCATATAAGAGGTAACATATATAAAATGTATAGTGACTGTAAACATTTAGGTAATTCTGATAGGTAGTAACAATTGGAGAGTAATCATAACAACTCATTTAAATAAGGCTATTTATATTTTTAGTTTATGATATCTACGTAGTTCCATTGATAAAATATTGATTATTACCCTTACATTCATATGTATAGGTGGAAAGAGGTTGTTGCATCTTAGAACCGTATCCTAAAGGTACTCGAGCGAAACATGTAATGCATACGAAATGACGCAGAGTTTTGACTCTAGGGTGGAATTACATCCATTTACGGGGACAAAAAACATCTACTAGTAACACAGTTTGCTGAGTGACAACAATATAAAATAAGTTTGTATTTGGACTAGAATTGGGATAATTGATATATTTATTTAACATTTTATTCTAATATTTTATGTCATACGTCTTCAGACTGTATAACAACAAGTTTGAAGTTTTTAAATAACCACAAAGAATTATGTCTAAAACAAAAAACGTACAAATTAAGTTAAATGGTCAAAAGCTTTAAAGACAAACGTGGCATCTAAATTATAACTCGGTTTAACTATTTCAGTTATAATTTAGTTTTAGCTCAAATGCCACTGAAAATAACGACTTTTTTCATCTAAACACTTTTAACATATTTTTGTAAGTACTGTGTTCTATTTTTTAAGATTTTATTTTTAGAAATATGTTTTTCTTACTACACTAGATTAATTGTATTTACAAGGATTCTCTAAACCTGCACAAATACTTATAACGACCGGTTTTTTCACGATTTAAACATAGTGATTTTGTAGGATAATTAATTTTCAGATATTAACAAAAAGTATGTCTTGAAACGGCGGTGGACAGGAATTTTATTATATGGTATTTAAACAGGATGCATACAATGAATATTTGCAAAATAGTAAAATGTTTATTAAGAAAAATTACCACACATTACAATTTAAGTATAAGCGCGTTAATTAATTTTACGAAACTATTGAAGTATAGAATATGTTTTGCAATCTTTTTTAGCTTAGTGTAGAACTTTAAAACACTAGTTAACACACTATTAAATGTGTGTATTTATTTAACGATACTTGTAATAAACTACTAAATTATTAAAACAAGAAAGAAATTATTAGTGGGTCAGAAGACAGAAGTGAAAGTTGTCATGAATATAAATCGTTGGTTATATTAGTTTAATCCAAAATTTGATCAACTTAATTTTGGTTGGGCCTATACTGAACCAAAACACGTTTTTAAATGCTTTTAAATTAATTGAAGGGTACACAGAAAGAACGATCACAGTCCAAAAACAAATTTTTTTCAGGAGAGCGTTTTAAAAGTTTAAAACGTTATACTGTCTTAACTATTAATTTTTATTTTATTTATGTATATGTATCACTTAGGACTTCTATCTGTTAGTAAAAATAAACTAAATTAAGAAATTGTACTCTATAGTATACCCCTAAAAAAATGTTTTTTTGTATCACGTTTTGGACTCTGATCGTTATTACTCTGGATTAAATATATTTGAGTGTAGAAGAAAAACTAAAACCTTAGTTCTGAACATTTTTATATACAATATGTGGGATGTTGATTGCAGAATACATTTTCAGAAACCGTTTTATTGTTTTCATAAACGTATGATATAAATAGTAAATTTTATTAATTTTTTACTCAGTTGCAAAAAGAGATATTGCACAAATCCTTAGCAATCAACACCCACAATCTATTTTACTTCAAGAAAAAAAAATACAGCTTTCGTTTTTTAACAAAAACAGCACAAAAATATGCTTAATAGTGAAGGTATGTTTTGGTTATTTAACATTGAAATTTGTACCCAATATCGTAGTTTTGAATGTGGAGAGCCGAGCCTTAAACCAATGTTGTATACTGAAATAAAATATGAAACAATCACAAAAAATACAGTATAGCCTATATAATTTTATAGTCGCACAATCAAATATGAAGCATATACCATATAATTGCAAAAAAAATATATATATATATTTAGCAAATATAGACATTCAAAAAATAGAAAGCACGACGTACAATAATTAAACACAAATTAGACAATTACGAAGTGCAACGTCCATTTCAGAGGTATTACCAAGTAAACTATTTTAAAGGAAATTACAAAATGATGAATAAGAATACAAATTTTATTCCTAGCGTGACGTGACTAAACTTACACAGCTATTGTGTTTGACCCTTTGCTTTTAACACTGCCTATTTTACTTCGTCGATTTCTGCATCTTTTACTATTAGCTGTTACACTAAACTTCTTTTTTATGTTAGTAGGTGTGTAAACCAACGAAGAAGAAGAAATAACAGACGAAAAGAAATTTTCACTTCAAAAAGTAGTTTAAATCATTTTCTTTCAACTTTAATCCTACTAGGAATAAATTTTTTTTAATCTAAGAAACTGTATAATTATGTTCTAGAGGTAGTGAAAAAAATTACCTTTGGTAAGGACATATGTTCCGCTCCATTTAAAAAATAACAACACAGTTAATTAGTTATACGTTAGCACAAGAACCCTAAACTATTGTAAAATACATTGGTGTTGATACGTTATTATTATTTGAAAGTAAATGTTACGAAAAACCACTCAAAACACAAATATATGTTTCACTTATCAAAACCTTCCTTACAAAACGAAACGATAAAAAAGCAGGTTCAATAATGATTTCTGAGTACCTGCATGTCAGCATTCACAATATTTTCTTAATGGAACAATGATTGATTGATTAGGACTTCCTTAAATGATATTGTCTCCTGTTTCTAAATTCTGATCTTTGTTTTGCAAAACAATTTCTTCGATTAAATCTTTCACGCACTTTATTCTGTGACATAATCAATAACAACAAGTACTGATTAGACATTAGTTATTTAACATAGGACACTCAACTTGTCTATCTTTGTCTTTTTACCTGAATTCATAGTGTTAATTTTTATAAACATCCACTTTACAACAATAATAGTGATTAGATATTTTTAGAAACAATACACACAATCATACTAATTAGAAAGGTTGAAGAGAACTGTGGCGACAAATTCACAATCATTGGATGAAACACCGAACCACAAATAGAAGGAACAAAAAACAATAACAAAACAATTTAATGAAAAGTTATGTATAATGTACTACCCTAATGCACATTGCAATGACATAGTCATCATCCTCAGAGGGCTTTAACACTATTGAACTAAACTATTTTATGTATACTCCGTCCTCCCCACTCCCTCCTGACCGTTCTCGCCCAATCAAAATGCGTCTAGGTGGGGAGTAGGAGGAACGACGTTTACAATTAAAAGCATTAATAAATACAAATTAAAATAATAAAACTTTTTAACATTTAATAAAATAAACTTAAATATAATAAAACAAACTTAAATTTAATAAAATAAAAATGTAAAATAAAAAAAATATATATAACAAATAAACTTAATAGGCTAACACAATAAACTGAGTTCAAATAAGTAAAAAAACTAATAATTTAAGAAACATAATCCATACAAATAAATGTAACAAATAATACTGCTCAACTGGAAATAAACATAAAATATGAACAAGTAAGATTTTAAAACAAATTAACATACACATACTGACCAATTATTACATACAATCAGTAGAAATAATATTTAAAATACTACGGCTAACAGACCAAAAGAATAATAAAATATGTGATCCATAAAATAAAATAACACATTTCGATTAAATAAATTTGAACAAATACATTTAATTGCTCAAAATGGAAATAGCATATATATAAGCTTAAAAATATAAATAAACATAAGATTTGAAGAAATAGGATTATGGAAATAATTATGACATATATATACTGGCAAATGTTAACTTACAATCAGCAGAAATAATATAATAAGTAAAAGTTTTATGTTTATTTTCTTAACCTTATATTCCTAAAGGATATTTCCATTTTGTGCAGTTAAATGTATTTTTTTAAATTTATTTAATCAAAATGTGTTATTTTATTTTATGAATCACATAGTTTGTTAGTCTTTTTGATCAGTTAGGCCTAGTATTGTAAATATTATTTGTGATTATGGTATGTGATAATAGGTCAGTATGTGTATGTTATATTGTTTAAAAATCTTACTTCTTCATATCTTATGTTTATTGCATGTTGTTCAATATTATTTGTTACATTTATTTTTATGGATTATGTTTCTTGTTTTATTTTATTCCTTTACTAATTTGTACTCAGTTTAATGTGTTAGCCTATTAAGATTATGTATTATATTTTTATTATTTTACATTTTTATTGTAATTTTTATTTTATTATATTAAAGTTTATGATATTAATTGTTAAGAAGATTTATAATTTGTATTTAGTAATCGTTTTAACGGTAAACGTCGCTCTTCCTGCTCCCCACCTAGATGAGTTGTGATTAGGCCAGAAAGGTTAGGAGGGAGTGGGGAGGATGGAGTATACCCTAGAATAGTTCAGTTCAGTAGTGTTAAAGACCTCTGAGGATGTCTATGTCATTGAAATGTGCATTAGGGTAGTACATTTAATATGAATTTTCATTAAATTGTTTTGTTATTTTTTTTTGTTCCTTCTATTTGTGGTCCGGGGTCTCATTCAATCATTGACAATCATACTAGCTAGACTTTACTTAAACAAGAGTTGGCAATTCGTTGCATTATAGTTTAAATTTAAAATTATGCTCCTGTCTTAATTTTCATTGGAAAATGCTAGTCATTGTATTGTTTAACAATTAATCATTTGGCAATGAAAATGACAGCTTGGATGTGGAATAATTATCACTCAAAGTTTAAAGTGTTTAAATGTAGATAGTAGATAGTCTTGTTAGGTATTGGCGGTAGCGATGAGAGGTGGTTGTATTGGTAGGTAAGATATGTGGGCTCTGATGTAGTTTTCATAGTTAGTAGGGGGAGATGTCTACTGGACCCATGATTGATGGGTTTGGGTTGGTGCTAGAAGTGTGTAACACACGATGCCCTGTTATAACTATCTCGGGAGGAATTATGTACTAAGATCTTTGACTTCCTAGTGTTTTGGTTCGGCAACGGTATTACGTAGGGTGGTAAAACTAAAGAAGTTCTGAGATGTGATTGCTCAGATGATATGTGGGGATATACGTTGGGCGATGAGTGGTTAATTTTAAGGTTATTGGCGATTTGCTTGGTGTTGCGTTTTGGATCTTTGCTGGGCATGTGTGAATATTAATATTTTTAACTATGCTACTGTGGGCTATTTAATAAGGTGTGTATAGTGTATTTGTAAAAATACAAGGATAAAGTATCACTGACAGGGGACTGCGTGAAAACTGCTATACAGAAGTAATATCCTTATTCTATAAATAAATATTAAGCTTGACTTGTGAGAAGATATACTTGATACAATAAACATAGAACACAAAATCTCACAATTAATACGTTTATTAACTCAAACGCGTTTTAACGAATAAGTCGTCATCATCAGTGATGATGAAGATTGCTACTTTGTGGCTGAAACGTGTATGAGTTAATTAGTTGAGAGATTTTGTGATCTAAGTTTATTCTATCAAGTATCCCCATTCTGTAAAGAATAGTGTGAATTGAGTGTGTTGGTGTTGCTAATGAAATTCAAGGAAAACTAGTTTAAGTGTATTTTATGTTATTTTTAACAATTGTACAGAGTCCACAATACCTCTAAAGCCTATGTGTTATTTCGGTACTGGTCTATTGCTTCGCTCTATTAAGCTTAATCCGTTGAACGAATATGTCCGCAGAGAATCATCGAAAGTTAAAAAGGCTTACTAGTGGTCTCAAGTTAAGGCCTGAAGTTATTAGTAAATGTTTTCTCTTCACTAGTTAGTCTACAGAAGCATTTAAAATAATATTATTTAGGTTTTGGTTTATTTGTCTGACCATAAAAATATACAACAGTTTGGAAGATGGGCTCTTGTGAGACATCTCCGTCTAACCGTGTCCATACGAGTTAGTACCCTAAATTAATTTCTAAGAAATGTCCAGTGATTGGCTACTTTAAAAGATGATAAGCTCGTTTTAATATTATTAGGATGAGAGTGCAATCTGCTTTTATGAGTAATTAGAGATCAGACTGAGAATAGCACACCGACTGGAAAACTACAGTCAGGAAATTTAATTGACAAAACATGCGAGAAGGTATTGCGGAATGGCTAGTCTGAAGGAACAGCTTCAGTTTAAGCCATTGAATAAGATATGTTTTCAAATAACTCTATGTAAATTAAATTGAGGTTTGATGCTTACAAACTCAGAAAATAGACAATATAACGATCCGTTTATAAAATTAAGTTGAATATTGTTTAGTTTCTTCTGTTTGGAGGCAGGTGGCTTAATTTGACACTGGAAAAGATTGCAAAATATCCATTTTGTCGTTGGTCTGTAGATAGGTTAGTTGAAAGAGAATCGTTTCAATCGGAAATATAACCTGAAGAAATTTTATGAAACTTTAGAAGTCGTCTAAAGAAGAAAATTGAAATTGTGAAATACATTTTCTTGGTTGCGGTCTTGATATTTTTCATGATGAATGTATTTACATTGCCTAACTAGATGATATACAGCAATCGGAGAGATTAGGTTTTAATTTACATGTGTGTTTTTTTATTTCCCGGACCATAGTAGGAATGTTTTTATTGAAAGTGAGAGTAGCAGAACTAGATAGAGTCGTATTATAAAATATACTTTCAACTTTGTATATTGTATTTAGTTATTGTTTAAGCACCACTACTTATATTTTATCATATACATAATGGAATGTTGATGGGATATTAAAAATACATGATAATTCATAGAATACAAATATTATATTATATCTCCCATTTACAAACTCATTTTAGGAAGAACTTCCGTATACTATTGTCAAATTATTCCTTAAATTGTTATTAATATTGCAAATCATCAAGTTTATACTAAAACCTACAGAAATATGCGACGTTGTAAAATAAAATATTTTTATTAAGAATATTAATTCATTTAATTTAACACTAGAAAATGTAAGTACGTGCCAATTTTTATATTTATATTTATGTAAACCTGTTTCTTATAAACATGTATTATGTAGATTTAGAAAATATAAAGTATTTATTTACTAACTTTTTAACTAGTAAGGTATATAATGGTTTAAAACTACAATAATCTGGTATTTATTTCTATGTTCAGCAAATTAATAAGACGATATAGATTTATTTAAATTTATTTTACCGATGGAAATCAAATCAATCATATTTATGTTGTAAATGTATTTGTTTAATAGATTTATTGTCTATTAGAGAAACATAATGGTCCTTCTCGTCATAAATTCTAAAGACAAAAAATAAGAAGATAAATTACAAGAATAGAAGCAGGGAAAACATAAAGTCGGTGATATTTCCTTGTAAATGACAGCTAGATATTTCAAAGAAACAAGTGGAGCAGGTGTTTTACTCCACGCAGCAATTAAAATTCCTTTACATTTTGTACTAAATACGTCCATTATTTCTATTCGTCTGAAAGTTTAATCATTTATCTCTTGTTCTGCAAAGGTATGAGTTTACAACATTCCTTTGTGATAAGTACTTTGGAATAGTAAATGATTCCACTTATATTAAAATGATTATATGTTTACCAATATTACTTAAATTATATTTTGCTGTCTTTAGAACTCACGAAAATAATAATTTAAATTGATTATATTTAGGTTGATTCATATACACTCGAACTCTTCCTTTAAAAATATGTTTTGGTCTTAACAAACAAATGTAGTTCAGTTGAACTTAATTACAGGCTGACAGTAAAATTAGTCTAATAAGCTTTAGCTTTGATAAAAGGTTTTCACACACATTTATCTGTATTATCATACCTATTGTCTGGGAAAATCTAAAACTGTATATCTGGTAGGTCTAACATCCAAAATATTCCAAACTATAAAAACAATATTAAAGGTTTTTATTATTATCTTTACAAAAGTATCTAAATTATTTAAATTGTATTTGAACTTATGTTTTTAATGGTGTTTCCTTAATATCTTATCTCACATTTTGAATGAATAAAATTTTATGGAATGAATACTGCAATTCATATAGCAAATAAATTTATTGAAACCCATTATGGTAATTAATTTTAAGATTTATAAAAAGGTTGTACTTTATTTTTTTTAAATGCTGTTTGTCTAATAAAAAAAAAATAGATATATAAACAGCTAAACTGTATACAGACAAGAGATAAAAATAAACACAACAGTTTATGTAGTATAGTTTTAACTGTAAAACAATATATCCGTTTCATTGAACCATTTTCTCTATATAGTTGCAAATACACTATGAACGTTTTTAGTAGCGTTTACGTATACTTAATATAGCCTATGGTGTGTTAAATAAGAAAACCAACAATGAACTTAAATTCTGTCATTCCCCAAATAAAATATAAATAACTACAACTTCTTTTTGTCACACGTCCAAAATTTAAACTAAATACACATATACATAAGAAACATAAAACGAATTTAAAAATAAAATGGAAAACCTTGACGTGCTACTGGTATTGAAATTCCATATTTGATTTTTAATTGCTTGTTTATATAAATTGGTTCCTAAATGAAAAGAAGGACAACCAGCTGTTATGCATATGTTAGTTTCTTTATTAAATGTATACCGTATTAATAAAGTGCACATATCTAAAGTAAAACATGCAGTTCTTCACCTGGTTTTAATATACCTAACGGTTTTTTCTTCATTTTTTTACTTTTTATGATTCAGTAATAGAGAATGTATATAAAAAATGTTAGTGCGCGTTATTATAACGATGGTAACTAGGTTAGAAACCGTGTAACTGTTCCAGGGTTTCCTTATTTTAAATAAACACGCTAACCCGTACTGTACATATGGGTTTTAAAAGTATAGCACAAACGTGTACAGTTTTCCTAATAGAAAATAATTTATTTTTATACCTGTATTAGTGTTTGCTGTATAATAATGTTAAAGTATAAAACAAAAGTTAATACTTTCATGCAAAAGTTTTATAACTCTAAATAGTAAGAAATTGATTTTTTAGAGGCAAATATAGGAAATTGTTTTTGCATGACTTTTGTTAGTCTATACTCTATACTAATAAAACTCAAATACCATTGACTCATCACAGTTTCTCCAAAACCACGAGGCCTATAAACATGAAATTCGGCACTAATACTCTTTATAGGCTCTAGACGTTCACTAAGAAAAGGTTTCAGAAAATTCGAAATTTTAGGGGGGGTTTTGGGGGTCAAAGTTACTAAATCACGATTTAGCAAAACCTACCGAACGGATTGGAATGAAATTTGGTATGTAGCTTCCTCTAGTACCTATAAGGGCTCTAGTACCTAGGTACTCGCTAAGAAAGGGTTTTTAAAAAAATCGACATTTTAGGGAGGTTTGGGGGGTAAAAGTTACAAAATCACGATTTTTGTAATACTATCGAACGGATTGGAATGAAATTTGGTATGTAGCTTTCGCTAAGGCCATAGGTGCTCTCTAAGAAAGTTTTTCAAAAAATTCGAAATTTTAGGGGAAGTTTGGTTGGTCAGAGTTACTATAAAAAACCATAGAACGGATTGGAATGAAATTTATTATGTACCTTCCTCTAGGGCCCTAAGTACTCGCAAAGAAAAGGTTTTAAAAAAATCGAAATTTTAGGAGGGATTTGGGGGTCAAAGTTACTAAAAAGAAACACCGAACGGATTGGAATGAAATTTATTATGTAGCTTCCTCTAGGGCCCTAGGTGCTCGCTAAGAAAGAGTTTTAAAAAAATCTAAATTTTAAGGGAGGTTTGGGGGGGAGGGGTGTCAAATTTACTAAAAATCCCCATAATAAATACATAGTGTAATATATTTATTGATATAATATATTTTTTGTTAATATACATTTAACTTTGATTTGTCTATCCGTGCAAAGCCGGGTCGGGCCAGCTAGTTACATTATATAAACAATTTTTTTAAATATTTGACATGTATTGGTTTAGTACTTTTAACACAAATTAGTAGTTTTCCTCTTCAGAAATTTTACACATATTGGAGTCAGGATTATATAATTCGAGACAAATGTTTTAAAAGGAAACATAATAAATATACTATTATAATTAAATGCTTTCTTAGAAATTTTGTACAGATTTGTATATCTCAGTACTTTCTGTAGGCATAATTGTTTTAATATTAACGCCTATTCATATTGAATAATTTAAATATGACGCACACACGAATTTTAATTTGTACTTTAGTTGTAAATTTATACTAAAACAGTTTAAATTTGTTAACCTAATTATTGTTTACAAATACTACTTATACGTCCAAGTTCAATCTATATAGTGGTTATTACTTATTTGCGTGTACCTTACACAAGATTATCCACGGAAAAAAAATACTAACATGTTTTGCAATATTTGTAGGTACTATAGTAGGCTTACGGTAAATAACACGTACAAGTTTTATGTTTATGAGCACGTTATGATGTTTGTGAAAGGAGCTCAATCAATATTGGAAAACAGGAATTTCAATTATATTACCTATATTTATACCACTATGTGAAACTGCAATAAATTAAATTATTTTGTCCTACATTCAAACTACTTATGTCCTTCTTGTTTGTGATTTAATAGGTTTGTTTAAATTAATTTTAGGTGCTGCTCTACTTTACTTCTGACGTAATAATATATCAATATTCACATTGTTAGCCTCTTTGAATCGAATGTAGTTAATGTAATTTAAATGTAAATTAAGTATTTATACTATCGATTTAAACCTCTAAATAAATAAGAAACATACTTAAAGTTTACATTACGTTACACTGTTAATATAATAATATATTTAAGAATTTAAAAATATAATGAAATTGTATATTAAACTCACTTTAAAAGAGATATTTAATAATTTAGTAAAACAGTAATGTGGAATTGTTTTATAGGATTTTAACTATTTAAAACTGAACAAGGAAGGATTTATCAATATACAGATATAATTATAACAAGAAAATATACATCTTACTGACAAAATGTAATAGATTTGTATTCAATAAAGACATAATATACAATAGCGTATATTGTCCTTTGCTCTATATCCTTTATGGTGCTACTAAAGTTGCAATCGAAAAACCTGTAGCATGTGTTTTGCTACGCAGTCAATAATTATTTAAAAAAAATAATTATAAATATATATATTAAAAAAAGATTCAATTTCCATTTTTACTTTCTCACTATAGTATAGTATATAGACAGTATAGTGATCGCAAAAAAAAACGATATTGAACCCCTGAGTTCAAAAAGTGGGTTTTACAAAATGTCTGTCTGTATGTCTTTATGTACGTCTGTATGTCTGCATGTATACAAAGCTAAAGAGAAACTATTTCATAGATTTCGAACAAATTAGCACCAAACATGTCAAGTAGGCCTGTATAGATGCACGAAAAATGGTTTTGGAAAATTTAAAAAACAACCCCCCTTTTGGCCAAAAAAGCCCCAAAAAATCTGTTATTATTTTTTTATAAAAAAAACTGCTATAACGGTTTTGATAAAATTTGGCTTATTTGTAGCCCTCAATTTACCCTAATATATGCAAAAAACAGCACCTTTCTACGAATTCTGGTTTAGCTAATACTAATTAATAATAACTGATTTTGGGGGTTTTTTGGCCGAAAAGGTGGTTGTTTTTAAAAAATGTTCAAAAACATTTTTCGTGTATCTATACAGGCTAAATTGACGTGTTTGGTGTAAATTTTTTCGAAATCGATCGAATAGTTTTCTCTCTATATAATAATAATAATAATATTTTTCGGTTAATCTCCTACTCTAATATCACCTCTTCTACCCCTCCTACAATTATGAAGTCACAGTGAAACTGTTTAGTATTTTAAATATGTTCGTGAAAAGTTGTGTCAGTTTCTGGTCATTTTAATCAATTATCTAATTTCAAAATGTTTCAAATTGATGTGGGCGTTACCTTAAAACAAATATGAAGCTATTATTTCTTAAAAATATATGCACAAAGGAAACATTTTTTTTCTGTTTTCTTTACAATCAGATTTAATAACCCAATAATATATATATTTAATACTTGCTAGGACCTAAAAAAAACATTCTTTTAATTCACAACTGTTTGGTGTCTTTTTTATGCCTGAATATAGAGTTCTACTTGACCTAAAACTTTTGTGCAGTACTACAACATTTCTTAAGTAAATGCACCAATAACAAATTGGCGATTGCCTAACTTAAAACTGAGATAACTTTCCTCATTTTTATTTAGGAAAAACATACTAAATTTGTTCATTTTTAATTATTATAATATACTCAAGAAACACTTTCCAATAACACCAGAACTAATAACATTTTTAAAGAAACCCGAAGTTTGTAGTTACATCAACAAAATATTATTATGATAAATGTTTAGAATATTAAATACTAATCAAGTTATTAGGTATTAAGGGATTTCAACTTTTGGTCACTTTAACACTTCATAATCTTTTTCCAATAGAAAAATGTTTAGTATATTTAGTAACTTTAAAAGTTACTTTAATTTACCGAAAAGAATAATGATTTCATATCCCGGAAAGCAATACCAAAATGAGAGTATGATATTCGATATTTGATCCATCAATAAACTGAATTAAATATAGTGAACTAGTTTTAATTATTTATATAGAAAGTTTTGTTAAATAAATGTTTAATTTCAAACTTAATAACTTGTTTTGTTAATATATAAATAGCTACCCTATATAATGCGTATGGAAATGCATGTATTATCAACGAAGTAAAACCAAAACATAAAATATATGTGTTACATAATCACAATTACAAAGCAATCACTGTTCAATAGAGTAGTATTTTTTCCTGTACATTTCTGAAAAATCTGATGTATGCTGAAAAGGAATGCTTTATTAATAAAACATTTTGTATCAATATCCACGCAATTTCATTGTGTGAAAAGAGAGGTATTTACGTTTATGAATAGGCGTAAAAATATTTTGTTGTACAATATTTCTAACTATATTCTATTAACTAACTAAATTAAATTATTAAATGTGCCTATCTTGGTCTTACGACCCTGAATATTTCATGTTAAAACTATTACATGCAATACGTAATAGGTATATGGTATTTATGATACACATGTTTTTGTAATAATACATTCATGTAATTACTTTCGATTTCTTTTTTAGGAATCTTATGTGTTATCGATTTACTTTTCATGTAAACAATATAGTACTTATTTTCTTAACACTTACTTTAGCCATGAGTTTAATGATTACTAATATTTTATAATAATATAAGTAATAAAATGTATAAATTAAATTTTTATAAACAAATTGAATGCGTTATTTCTATATCATGTACAATTAATTCACCATTAACTCAGAAAAACTGTTACAATCATGTCTTGTAATAAAGTTGCTTTTACAAAAAAACAATACTTAAAATACAAAATTATTGTATTTCTTATTTTATAAAAAAGCTCTTAATTATTTAATTACTATGCACTTACAATTAGTTTATATGTTTATGGATAGTGGAATACTTTTATTTTATCATTCTAAAAACACTATTTAATATATTATTGATTTAAAAGGCATTACAAATCCTTACTCATTAATATATGTCAGAATTAAACGTATGAGACAAACATATTTGAGCCTGACAACGTGAAAGACAAACAGTAGGATACGTTATATTATTTAACAAATGATCTTCCGTCCCAGCCACATGAAGGATTCACGCTGTCTGTCGTTCGTGCTGCAGTGTATCGATCGCGGTCCCCGTACTGTAGGGTGTGTCTGTGTCTCAGCTCACAGATGCGGAATGTATGTACAACACAGAATACCACCACTACGACGCACAGATGTTATATTTCAATTTAATTTGTGATAAACTATGTTAATCTATGACATGATTTTGTGTACAGTCGAGGCTAGGTAACTAATCAAGGCATGAAATGTAATCTCTACTACAGGGAACAATTGCGTCTAAAACAGATAATACTATTTTATTGTTAGTAAAAAAATATAATTCGTTGGGAAACTACTTCCTTATTTGTATTGCATTTAGTTTAGAGGACTTTGGGTTACTGTTTTTATCTGGGGAATAATATTTATTTACGTGTTAATGAGTATCGTAACATAAATATTAATAAATTATTTTATTAAAAGTAGAACAACAATTTACATTATAACTAGAATACAAAACTTACTATTCAATATTAAAAGTGTTAAAATGTATTGTAACTCTCTACGGCATCTTTAAAAAAGTTACTTGTTCTAATCCTTAGACAAAAATATAATTATTCCTCGGGGGAAACTTATTAAGTTATTAAGACTAATCAAATATAATAAAGTAGCATTTTAAATAAAAAGTACTGTTAGGGTCAATTTATTGAATACTTTAAATGAATCTTTACTGAAACATAAAAAGTGATACAATGTTGTCAGTGAAGATTTTCTCAATAAATTCACGTTAGGGTATTGGAAACAAAATACCTTAAATATTAAAAGAGTAATTAAATTCCATCTTTTATTATATTTATTGATTACAGTTATTATGAAACTATGTATACACTATTTTACCTTTTAACTTTCTTAAATATTATTAATACAAATAAGTGAATAATTACTATTGATATAATAGGGTAAATAATATTAATTATATAAATACAATTTGTTTAAACAATTCATTTTTTTTAACTTGTAGTATAAATCGTAAGAAATATATTTTTAAACTTTCAATAACAAAAAGATGTATATATTATACCAAAAAAAGTATATATTAATAAGTATAACTACTTTGAAATAAATTAGTGGTAGTAACACAATTATATGTTTTAATTAATTTTTTTTAAGTATTGTTTTTACTTTTATGTTCTTTACATTGTTTTATTGCAAAAAGTGCGATCTTCATTTAGGTAAATTTTCAAAAATGTAAAAGATCAAATCAAGACAGTCAATGTAAAGGATATAATTGCCGAATAAATAAATAAAAATTGTCATCAATTTAAATAATGTCCAATAATATTTCACATCTGTCGAAACTACAATTTCTAACAGATAATTCTTATATTTGTCCAAGTTAAATTTTTCATATTATACAGTTTGTCTAGAAAATACTGTCCCTAATTTCAACAGCTGTTTTATCTGTGAAAATAAGAAAATAAGTTTCAAAAGACATTGGTCAAGAAATCCTTTGTTTTAAAATCCATTTGATTTTGTTTAATAAACACTTTATATCTTTAGAAATAGAAAAGGTATTGTCCTCAAAATTGGTGAACATATTTTTGACGTAACCTTTTAATCTTGAAAAAAATAAGAACTTTCTTTGTATTGGATACTTTAAAATTGCCGGTCATTTAAAAAATTTTAATGTAAAATATATCTAAAACCAATAACTTAAAAAAAAATTAAATACAGGAAACAAAAAGCTGTTTTTTTAATGACAAAGGATGTGATCCGTTTTTAAAATGTGCTGGTGCCCCATTCGTCATTAACTATAAAGCCAAACACTCATTGAGTGGGAAATTCTCCAGTTGGCTGTAATATCAGTTGTCAAGGAGTGTAATTATCGACCATAATTAAGAATCTAATACAGTACTTTGCTCCTACAGTAAGTTTGTGTATTATATAAAACTACAAAGAAATTATGTTTGTTTTAGCCGATAACTTCCTTGTCTTTTGAGCTTCTGGAAAAATAAAAAACGTCTTTTGTTAGTCGTTAAAATTTTTACTTTTCTTGATTTTTTTGATTATTTTCTAAAGTTAGCGGTTTTAGAAATATTTGGCATTAAAACTTTTAAATAGCCCCAATTTTTCAAATAAATAAAATAATTTATTTATTGTACCAAATTTTTAAATATGTATACCAATTTTAACGTTCAATATCTTTTCTATTTCAAAAGATGTTAGGTTTCTAGCGAAAGAAATATATAAATAAAATAAAAATTGCTGAGAGTTCGAAAGGTATTTCCTGACCTATGTTTATTGAAGTTTTGTTTCTTATTTTCATTTATAGAATAGAATGGTGAAAGTTGTCTAGACAATCTGTATTATTTTAAGGTATTTAAATATTTAATTTTTACGAAAGTTAATAATAAAACTGCAAACAAATTAAAAAATTACAAAATGATATTTGTATTGAGCATTTCATATTGTTGTATTACTAAATAGATAAACAATAATACAAAATATTTATTGTTTACTATAATAGGAATTAAAAACCTCTCTTATAAGTTTTGTCCGTATACAAACACACGAAGCCATAGTGCAATTATTGGCGTGAAATACGTTAAATTCCATTTGATTTGCAAATAATTTAAGATATTTATATGAAGAAGTTGTAGCCTTTTAATAATAATTGTGAAAGTTAAGATAACGATATAGCATAACTTATAGATACAAATTTAATATCAAGGTATGTTTTTCATTAATTGAATGATTGTTGTGTGAGTTAAATTTTTTTAAATTACAAATCAGAAATACATTAAATCGAGCTCTAGGAATTTTATGAAATGTATACTAGTTGACTTTTAATAACATAATACAAACAAGGAAAAATTAGTAATATATGCCAATCATGTGTTGCCTGATACCATTTATTCTATAAAAAAATATCTTACTTACGTAAGGTTAGATAGCCTTCTAAAACCATATCTATTTTAAGCAAACGAACAGAAAATGGCTTAGTCAATTTTATTATTGTGTAAACTAGATTTTAAACAGGTATTTATTTGTGTACCTAACTAGGAGCATACACGTTAGCTTTGTTAGAAGTTTAATTGCTGTACTTAGATAAGATAATACACATACAGTAAATATCTTTTTTCTGTGTGTTGCCGAAATCAATATAAAACACTAAACATGATAAAACAAGAGCCAGAACGTGTCCAATCAGAGAGCCGTAAACAAACAGAGGACAAGGGGTGAGACCCTTGGGACGGCGGTAACAATAAAATCAATGTAGGCCGTCTCACAAATCACGCAAGCAACTGTACGTACCCAACCAATTGACTTTACGCGATTGCTCGATAAATTCCCTTCTTTATTACTCAAATAGAATTGTAAGAAACCTATAAACCTTTGTGTGCCTTGCAATCTTTAGCTATATCTTAACATACCCATGTATTACATTTGTTTAAGAAAGGTGAACTTGTATACTTGTTTCAATTATTAATTACAAACGATTGCAAATAATCCAAATATTATTAGATTTTATGTAATAATACCCATGTGAAATACATTTGTTTTAAACGAATTGTTTATTTTTAATATGCATGTTTACAATATCATATTTGCAAAATAGTTTGTTACTTAACAATATTTATATTTCATTTTATTTTACTTTTGTATAAAAGTTAAACTACATAACTATTTGACTAAATGATATATTAATGAAACTATTTTTTTTAATAATCATTTAAATGAAACCAATATTTGTAGTTAGAATTTTAGTTA
Source organism: Philaenus spumarius (assembly GCA_018207615.1). Taxonomy (NCBI): domain Eukaryota; kingdom Metazoa; phylum Arthropoda; class Insecta; order Hemiptera; family Aphrophoridae; genus Philaenus; species Philaenus spumarius. The sequence goes on along the minus strand of JAGFPH010000395.1, from coordinate 53,330 downwards.
GTGGTTTATATTTGGTAATGTTACGTTATTCAAAAGAGTATTTATCATAGGTTTATAACCTTTCGAGATTTTTTAAATAAAGACAATATTTTTTAAACTATACAGGCGTCCAGTGTGAATTTTCTCTTACTAACTTAAAAAAACATATATCATTTTAATGTAATATTTATTAACACTATAATTGGTTCAATTATCAAACAAAGTGCTGAAGAAAAGAAAGTATCGTATTAAACATAATATACTATCATCCTTAATAGTTTAGTGTAACTTTGATATTTGTATATTGAAAATATAAGTACTTTTGAAAAAATGTAATAATAATACTTGCTTTTAAAATATATCAAAGAATTTTCCTATCAAAGATGTGATTAAATACGGACGATTTAAATGATTTGATTTATATTTATTTATAAAGTATTTAATTTTATTTACAAATAACATAATTAAACCAGTTTAGTAAACAAAATAAGTGGAATAATTATATTTAGAGGAACAACTATTAGCTATTTAAATATATAGCATTGTATTTGTCCACAGGTTAAAATAAAATGTATGCTCGTTTAAGAATATTACAGAATTTGGTATTTTAACAATAGTTTTAGTTCCACATTAATTTATACAAATTTAATATCATTTACCAGATTTCTCTATTTTTATTAACTTTGATAAGTTACAAAGTCAAAGTAAACTTACATACTAAATATTTCCAATATACACTAAATTATTCTCTCAGAAATCAGAGACAAATTCCAGTTCCTCCAAGTATAATATATTGCAGTACATTGTTACCAATATCCTTGAACATAAACACATATATTATCTCACCGTTTCTAGGAGATTTACAGCTACCGTTAACGTAGTGTTCTGCTTTTAACAATTCAAACTTTTGTAAAAGTTTTCTGTGTTATTTAATATTCAGTTAGATGTTTTCTCAGCGATGACTTTTCCCCTGCTTTAGTGAAACACAATTTATCATTCTCCATTCCCATACTTTGTGCCAGGTGAAGTTTTAGCTCGATTTAACTTTCAGATTTACGTAATTTATGATAAAAAGTTGTGTAGAGAGAAAATATTTTAATGCAATTATATCGAAAATTAATTTATAACTTGATGCTTTGTTGGTGCAATTTGTGACTAAATTTTGATAACGTTGCAGTTTTATTAGAACTTAGGCAACATATTTTTATTTTATTTTTCATTAAAAAATACAATTTTAATTTTTATTGAGAAATAAAAGTAATATTGACTGAAATTATAGAAGGAATTAATTGTATTTTTAAGATCCATTTATTATTATAAAAATTACTGTTTTAACTATGTATAATATAACCGAACTTGTTACTATATCAAAGCCCACTAAAGAATATCGTTGCCAGGCGGCCAATCGCATGGGCGCGCAGCGTTGCCATATCTACTAGCCTCGAACACTCCTGGTATTTACCGCTGTATGCTTGAGCGCACAGTTTAAAGAATTATAAATGCGTTGAGTCAGCCGCAGTCGGTTAAAAGCGTGGGAAGAACGTGACAACGTCGCACTAAGGCGATTGGAGCGTTTAAGGTCTCGGTGTACACAAGCCTGTCCCTTAACGGTATTCTTTAGTGGGCTTTGATATAAGTATTCTGACATAATAATTATTGTGATTTTATTGTTTATAAATTACCTACATGGTTTAAAAATGTGTCCTTATTTCCTGTAGTCAATTAACGTCAAAACAGGTTTTTGGTATAAGTTTCTGTGGAATTGAAAGTAGTTCTTAATTATACAATTTATTATGATTTTTCAGAGAATCGTCTAATTTAAGTATGTCGTAGTAGCATATGTTGTATTTGAATTTTATCCATCGACATACATGAATTATAAAAGTTATGCTTCTAGGTTTCCTAACAGGCATTCATCCCTGTATGTCTCTGCAATAAAATAATATTTAAATAATATGTTAATACATAAATATAATGCAAACATAAAATTCGCGTATTAATTACCTATTTGTATATATATAATGTTGTTATGTATACATTTTTGTTTTTTATTGTTACAGGTAAAGTGCAATATAAATCAGAAAACTCTGAAAAATTTGAATGGTAGATTAAATGAATGAATTGCTATCAAGCAATTTAAGGTAATTGCAATTACTATTGATGAAACATTTTAATTTAAATTAACTGTAGTTTACCTAATTTATTGTAGAATATAGCATCTGTAAATATAAATTATTATGCAAAATATTGAAGTATGAACACAAGGAAAGTAGACATATAATAAATAACCGATAGTAATATAACCTGCTACTATTTTTAGTCATACATAAGCAAATAAGCAATCGTGTATGAAGAGAATATCAGCTTTTTAGATTATTGTTGGGTGGTTATATTTAAGGTTTTATTGTCTACGAAGAACACAATTCATCCTTGCATATCACATTATTACCAAATAAAATAAACAGATCGGCGAAATTGAGAAATAATTATGCAGTCTTCATACAAAATAAATAAAAATAATATGAATTAAAACTGTGTGTTTACTAACAATTAAATATAAATGTGTATCACAGTATATACTTTACTAGCTGAATACCAGTGCTGCCCTACGGGGATTTATATACTTTTTATAAGTATCTTGTAAGAAATGAAAATATTACACAATTTCAGCTTTCTGGCTATAAATACACTATAAAATACAATAATGATGATTTTAGGGGTGTTTTCAACCCTTAAAGGCCAAATATTTAAAAATACTTTCTTAGTGCGCCTCTAACACCTACGTGCAATACGTGTACCAAATTTCACGTTCCTAGACGGTATTCAAATATTAATAATAGTTTTAGGGGTTGTTGTACATTTTTACAACTTAGCAGGACGTGATAAAATTTTAAATTAGTTTTTTTTAATGTTTATCTTGTAAGAAATAAATGTAAAAAATTTCAGATTTCTAACTTTAAGAAAAGTATAACAAATTTTTTTTATAGTTTTAATTGTTTTTTCAACCCTTAAAGGCCAAATATGTTAAAACCCTTTCTTAATGCGTTTCTAGAGCCTGTGAGTAATATGTTTACCTAATTTCACGTTCCTAGGTGATATGGTTTGTGAGATACTGTGATAAACTGTCAGTCAGTCAGTCAGTGGTATTTCGCTTTTATATATATTATGCAGACAATTAGAACTATACAATGATAGTATTTTTAAACATACATTAAACAAACTAAACAATACACTTTAAGATTGAATAGTTATTATTTAAAAAAAAAATTATTTACATTAGATAATAATATAATATGATTACTGAGGATTTACATAGGATATACTATTCTGTCGTTTTGGAATATATATTTTTTTATTTGTTATTCGGTCATTTTGTAATAATTCAATATCAGATTTGTGTGATGTTCGGGAATTTAGTGTTAACAAAATCAATACACAACTTTTCGGGAATATAAATCGACTTCCGTTATCAAGTGACTATCAACTAAGGGAACATAAACCTAGAGATAACATAAACCTTTAACCACCTACAAAGTACAGTACATCTCAGAGCTAAAACTGAGAATTCTATTAGTACCTAGTATGTAGATGGTTAGTAGTATATTTTAAATATACTTTTTATCTTTACATAGGCCTAGACACACAAATGATGGCAAACATCCGAATAACTAATAATAAAATTGAACTTCCATAATTAATAAATGAAAACTTCAAACAGAGAATATTGTATATGTCATACTTTCTTTATTTCAAACTTACATCTTTAAAATATTAAACATTTATTTGCGTTAAAAAAATAAATTTGTTATAATAATAAACTAATTCTCAGATTTAAACAATAATATGTATATTTTATACTTTCATTTGGATGTCCATAAAACTAATTTCAATAGGAGTTGATGCATATATGTATTATAATACACTTTATATTTTGGAAGTAGATAAATCTAATACCTTTTACAATATATTAAATCTTGGTAAATATGTTTTTTAAACCGAAATATAAGAGATGAAATATCACATCATCAGACAGGACGTTATTACGACGTTGAAGTTTTCTTCCTGTAGGCTACGTTTATTTTTTTCAACGGTGGGAAATCATTCTCTTCCGACTTCCCGAGAAGATATACTTTACCATAAAGTCAGTTTTCCGCTTGTCACAAATCACACCAAAGCCCTCCTACAAAATTTATTATCTAGCCTACCTTTCCAAAGCACAAACATTTTTCACCCGTAATTTCTTTACTAACATTCATAATTCACTCCATCTCTTTTGTTGAAATAAATATTAGCTGTTTTGTTTACAAAACTTTGTAAAACAGACTTATTTACACAGTTATTTGTTTTTAAAATAAATTTCTTTATTTAACACAATTTAATGTAAATGTTTATGTTTAAGACTTTAACTTTACTAAAGTAGTATTTAATACTAATTAATTGTTACCTATGTTTAACGTACAAAAGAAAAAATACTATTATCTAACGTAATAATTATGAATTCAATTAGTGTAAACTTCCATGCTTTCAAATATTTGTCTTTCAACCTTGTACAGATATACTAGGTAAAAAATATTACATAATATTTTTTTTTACTAAAATCAAAGAAACTCATATTTGGTAGTTTAGTCTTTTAAGAAGTTGACTTCAAAAAGTATAAGATAAAGATTGTTGTACGACATACAGAAAACAATTCATACAATCTCTTTACCACTCATCTACTTAAGCACTATACACAAAATACATCAGTTGTAGTTCAACCATCATGTATAATTTTTAAGAAATAAAATTTAAAAGAAACAACTTATTTATTTCATAAATCTTACTATACGTAATCACTAGAAGGTGCAAGTGGTTTCACACTCAGGACAGTAAGGGACAATATCACAGTTTATGTTATATATTGAAAATTGTCCTTAAACGCAATTTTAAAAACGAAATCAGATCAAAGTAACAAGGCTATACATTCAACTTTGTGTGTTTACTTGAAATCGATCGAATATTTTCCAAATACTAACAGATTCATAATCAGCTGTTAGGCGGTAAGCTCTAAAGCTTACAAATTCCTCCAGCTTATCACTATTTCTAAAAGGAAAAATAAAATTTAAAATTATGTTTTGAATTTCATTTGCATCTTTTTACGTTTGTAAGACATTTTACATAATTTTGTACTTTCTAACTAATGTTCTGTAAATATTGTCCAAGAAAGGATAATGTCCAAATTTTACTCTTCATTTGATAGTAATCGAAATGATTTTGGTTTTATTTGGTATACATAATTTCAGCCTAATGGACCAAAATGTAAATCTTTCGCTTTATGTAATAATTTTATTTTACCAATTAGTCAGGAGTGAAAAAACCTAAGATTGCTTCGATATTGCTATCTATCATTTATGAAATAAATGCATTTAATTTCAGTTCTGTAGCTCTAAGGAAAGTATAAGAATTTATATTTATATTATTAGGTGCACATTTCATACTTTACCACTTAGGCGCACGTAATCAAAATGCAAGTTAGTTTCATTCCTATATAACACTTAAAATTATTAGTAAAACCTTCTAGTATTTAAGCTTACTAAGAAGTAAGTAGAATAATTTATATTAACTGAATATGGGTTTTGTTACGAATAGTTAGGAAATGGTTAGTTTAATTGTAGGTCAAGTATGACGTAATAGTTAATTAAGCAATGTTTTATGTAAGATTATTTGGTCAAAACACAGAACATGGAAATAGGAAGTGTAGAAATGCCTGTCATTGGCATAACACTCAAGATTTAGGTCAGTTTAAGCAGGCGGAAGTCTACTATAAACTTGATCCTGACCTAGAATTTGGGCCAGTCTCTGGTAGTCGATAGGCCAGAGTGTGGGAGGAGACAGGCTATAGTGTATTGGTTGGACAGGCTAGTGTCGAGATATGGTCCGAGGGTCTCGAACAGATCGCTGCGTTTCGACGGGGGTCGGACATTGGACAACAGGACATTCTTCGAAACAGGGAGATATTCGGGACTCTGATCAAGGTCTGCAGGGTTCTCTACCATTGTATAGACAAGATGAGCAAATAGATCACAGTAATATTCCATACAACCACATTTTGGGTCTGTTAACAATGGTGTAGGCCATGGTTGATGCGTTGTAACAAAGAACTGATATCCAGAGTGGTCTGTCTTTTGAGCCGACAATCGGTAACCGTGTGTCAATACAGATAAGTCATAGAGATAGAGTCAATATAGTAGAATAAGTATATTTTGGAAATAAAACGATTCTATCATTGGACCACCGAGTGCATTAATTATAATTATCCATTGTTTTCAAACCAATCAAGCTTAATTAACAAATAGTCTTTAATCGTGTTTTGAACCAGGACAGAAAGCGCTAAATTTGCGACCCCTAGCAATTGTTATAATTTCACTTTTAGACAAAAATGTCAGAAATAATGGTATTTAAGTTGTTTAATTGTTTTTGATATTGGATTTTCTCTTCTTCAAAATTTTATATTTTATTAATGTTTGGTAGCTGTTTTAAAGTCACTAAGTTGGCCAGAGTTGCTAACACCAAAATGAAATCTTTGAAATCTTACTTTTCAACATTATAAATTATATATTGTGTGTAACATGTTGACATAAATTACACACACAAAAAACATGCAAACAACAAAAATACTAAACAAAAAATATAATCAGAGGTGCTAATTCAAGTAATTTATAAAAAATAGAGTTTAATGCATAACCAATTTAAAGCGTAAGGAAATAAAAGTAGAATACAATTAGTATAAATTAGTTAATATCTCCGCCTTTATCCAAAATAAGTTACATACGAACATTGGTTTTGTGACTTCTCACAAGATAGTACTGTCTGTACTACCTAATGTAATGATGTTATCAAAATAAACTTCATATTCAGGTTGCTTCGACTCTATGTTGGAAGGGAATGGAAAAGGAGGAGGAGGCGCACTGGTTTATTGAATATACCAGTATTTAAAGAACTTTATTCTAAGCCAAAACAGACTGCATGACTTTATGCGAGTTACATGCACTTCTTTATGAGGATGTTTTATAAACATTATTACACATTTTAATGTTAATATTTTAGTAATTGATATACAACAAAGTACTCATTTATTTATAAAAGTCAATATATATATAGTTGTAACAAATTATGTTGTAACTTGTTTGAAATAAAGTTATATTAAACATTCATTTGTAACAAAAGTTGTTGTGTCCTATTTGGATCAAACTTTTAAACGATATTTTTCTGTCACGCCAATAAAACCCTTAAAGTTAGGAATATATAACCTTTTAAATTTGATGTCAATTATTTGTTAATATTTTTTTAGAAGTACAACTTATATTATTTGTTCATTTAATACTTGCCAAGATTTGAAAGTCGACTTGTAGGCAGGTTCTCTTCTTTTGTAAATTATTTGTCATTGAATTTGCTTTACTATTAAGTAATTAAATGTGAATTCATTGAACATTGTAGTCATATAAATCTATTCAATTTAGTTCAATTAATATATTGTTTAAAGATCGGACATATAACACACAGTTTTAATGTAGGTTCACAAGTTAAAACTGTATACTAAATAGACCCCACTAGTCGTTCTTACGAAGTCAAAATGATTCCACATAGATATATATGTCTTTGAGTTGGAAGATGTAGAGCATATATCAATGAAAATACAATCAAATTTTGTTTGTTCTAAAATAGTCTGTTTGCTTATATCATTTATGTTTATTTTATATATTTTACATAAACTACTAACTGTTCTTTTACTAATTATAAATTAATTATATTATTTATTGCAATGATAAAGTATAAAAATGTACAGTAACGTATTTATAAATTATATTAGTTTGTAATAAATTCTACATTCTATCTCTGATTAAGAGTGTATATTAAATATGTATTAATAAAATACTCAAGATGTTCTAACACACGTTAAAGAAGATAAATGACTTTAGTAGGGGATATGCGCCAACACACTTTCCTCCAATATACTCGGTGATCCTCTCGTCGTGGGGTCACAATGGCGACTTCTCAACAAGCTCATGTCCTTTTAAATCTCTCCCTAAAGCTCTATAAATCCTTTATTGATCCGAATATATCCCATTACTCTCTTGTTGTTTTAATACATTCTTTCATGTTTATGGTTGTATCTGTATACAATGTATAAGGAAAAGAAAATGTATTCATTAAGTTTTTGATTGCGATTAATTTAGTAAACACAACTGAACGACCCTAAAACGTGTTTAATCTTTTATGTATACAATTTAATTAATAATTATGACAGTGAAAAATTTTATTGGAGATTAAAGTGTACAAGTTTTAATTTATAATAAACGTAATAACTTTGTTATTTTAAAATTAACAAATATGAAAAATAACGTCAAATTTTAGTTATTGACTAAATAATTGATTAGACACTAGTGTATTTAAAAAAATATTAAATATGAAGCCTATTGCGAAGCAAATGTTTTAAATTTAAATTGTTAAAATATAACCCTATTAAACGTTCATATACATTTTTTTTTTTAACGCTTTGTACGTGAAAACAAAGATTTCGATAACTATGTTTGTAATATAGCCGCATACATTAATGTTCTTTAAATCTAACTGGAACTATTAATTGCCTAAATAAATTATATTTTATAGTTAATTAAAAAATTGGTTGGTCTTACTTCAAATAAAATTGCGATGCTTGACAATCCTAATTGGTTACATTAAACTTTAAACAGACATTTTTTGGTATTTTCTTTTATATGCTACACAATGTCATATTTGTTAGGAGTTACTTTGAATTAAAATTACCTGTATTTTACCTTAGTGTGTTTAATAGAGAATACGTTTTATGTTACATTAAACACACATTAAATTCATTACCATCTATGTATTTAACCAAAACTAGAAGCAACATTTATTGGGTCTGGAATAGCTTGGCTTTAGAATATAAGATGAACAGGTCTGAATTAAAGTATAGGCCAAATGATTTTAACTGACTTGGAAGCGATCAAACTACTATTTATATAACTGATTATTTTTTAGAGATAATAATGGTATCAACCTATGGTGAAAAGAGGTAACTTTTTAATTTACAACCGAAAAATCATATATTGGAGTCAAATTGTAGAAAATGGGATGGTAAGAAAATGTATCTTTTAACATTTATTCAACATATTTTAATCTAGAGTTAAATGAAATATAAATAATGTTTTCGAAATATTTTTTTTCGTAAAAGAAACCCAATTTTAAATCTATACGGTTAATTAAGGCTTTCAATGATAAAAATAATAATTTTTTCTCGTAAATTTAGCTCAAATAAAAAAACGGCCAGCTGGGGTTTTTGCAAAAAAATAGTTTTGAATCATTCTCTTTGTCGTTTTCTAAATTATAAGAAAAAAACATTTTTTTAATATTTTTCTTTGATTTCAAAATATGAAAAATCGCCAAAAACTAAAACGTTTGATTTAAATAAATCCTAAAATTTGATACAAAGTGTCAAATTACATTTGATCGTTAGCCATTGTTTAAGTTCTTCATAATAATTATATTCTTGTAAAAATTGTGTAATAAGAACTCACGTTTTAGCTTCATCGACAGCATATTCAACACTACCATGGTAATTTAAAAGTTTCTTAACGTTTTTCATTATAACAGATGCATTCAGCTTATTATCTATGTTTATAATGTTGCGTCATGTTTAACTGTTAAATGGACCTAGTATTTTGATGAATTTTCATAACTGAATTTTAAAAACCACTTTAATGTGGAATTGGGCAAATTGTATTTTTTGTTGATTTTTAAGAATACATTTTTAATTTTTTTAGTTAAAATTTCATTTGTCACTGTATCGGAAATTTGAAGTTTTTTCTATTTTCTATATTTGCGAATGGGAAAAAATATATGAATATTTTAGTTACAAAAGAGACAGAAAATAAAAAAAAAATAAATACCCCAAAACCAATATTTTTGCAAAAACCTTGCCCTTTTTTAATTTGCCTTTAATTCATAATTAGTGTATTAAAGTAGTTTTAAAATTTCAGACTTTTTGACAGGAAATAAGCGGATTTAACAAAACATGTATATTTTTACCTCGAGATTTTTAAATTATGTCCAAAAATTTTAGATGAGAAAGTTATTATTTATTCACATTCTACAGCTTGGCAAAAATAAATGTTTTTTATGAGGTTAAAGGGATTTATAACTAAAAATCGTAAAAAATATTGTTTTATACATATTCATTTTGTTTTTATTATATACTAAATAATATAAATACAGCATTTTTTAATATATGTTTTTTATATTTCGGAAATTATTGCTGCTTTACTGTCAGAATTTCATAAACTCTAACTTGACAGTTTTGCAGAGTTCTTGTTCATATACGTGAATTATAAAACATGATAGATTTTTTTGGGTTTTCTAATGCTTATTATTAATAGTATTTTATTGTTTGTATGTTGTCATAAAAACTTGATGACTTAAAACCATAACTAAATTACCTAAAAAATATTTAGGAAAATTCAAACAAATTTAAACAGTTTAAAATGATTAAAACAATATGTAATATAAAGTTTAAAAATAAATTTAAAACCTTCGCTCTTTAAAATTTCAAAATAAAAAATAGAGAAATAAATTTTTTGTTTGTAACACAAAAATTGGCAATGAAATTTTACAATTTCAAGAAATGAAATCATTATACCGATGTCATTGTTACAGTTACTTTGTAGCAATTAGTACAATAGTTGTTTATATTAGTAGTTTGTATACGGCATTTGAAAGAAAAGAAGAACAAATTAAAAAATGTGTCATGATAATTTTCACTGCGGAATTTATAGTCAAAATTGGGGCTGAATGAATGTTGGACGTAACAGTAATAATTAGTTGGTCATGTGGATTGAAAGCCGGCCTCGTTTGATGTAGTATTAACTGCTTAAGCCGAATCAAGAGTTTAGTGCCACTTCTCGTTCGCCTTTCATGCTATCAGAACTGAGACATACAATATCAACCCCAGTCTTTACGTTGGTGGGTTATATATTTCCAAATATATTTTGTTTAAAACTTCATATATGTACAACTAAACATGTATATATAATAATAAACTATACGGTCGTTCAATATACAAATATGCTCATGTTAATTTGGAAATAAACAACTCAATAAAATGAGGATATTTTGATTAAATAAAATATAGAGATTTACAATTATAAATAGTTTTTATTACTGTCCTAAATTATCACATTTATTCAATTTAGTAATAGAATCTGTATGTTCATCACATACATGTTTATAATAATATATACATTGTTTCAAACTTGTCCTTTATTTTTAAAGTTTTAATTTTCAATAAATTTTAGATGACCCAACAATTATTTATTGCACAGTTTCTTTTAAAAAGTTGTTCATATCTGAAGGCTATAGGATTATTACTAGGTGCATTTGTGTCAACAACTACGTAAGTTTTATTATTGCATATTTTTTACATATTAGCTGATAAACTCGTATAAGATGTTGATACGTTACCAAAATATCAGCATTTTTTCTTAAGTTATTTCCTTTTTACCATTGGACAATAAACATATAGGGATGAAGCAGCGTATAGTATATCCAAAATAGATAACCAGGAACTATGTTCAAACCAAGAAGTATAACTATTTGCTACGAAGCACGCGAGTGATTTTAGTTTTTTCTTGTACTCCGCTTCCAAAAATAACTAACACAAACTTACTGAATCATGCTAGAACTAAACAAAAATGCACTTGGTTATAATAGCTCTACCTAAATATCAGTACAAAAACCATAAATTAAAAATCTACCCTGCATTGAATGTGCAACAATATTATTCATACTTAAAATATATATATATATGTATAATGTTTATTATGGAATCTACACTTATAACATCCGTATATCACAGCAACAAAGATTAATGTAATGAGTCTTCCGTTCTTTAGTTCCATCGATATCAATTTGATTGAAGTTTACAATAACACACATTTTAAAGACCCAATTTGAAAATGTTTTTAGTTGTATTTCTTGTAAAACAAACGGCATTTACAATTTTAATATTGTAGGAATTAGGAAAAATAACTCAACATTATAAACAAATATACAAAAACTTACAATTATGTGAGGGATAAACAAACAGAAAAGCACAATATCAAGTGAAATCAGAAAATGTTTCCAAACATACCCTATTTCCGTCGACAACATGACCCTTGGCTGGTATCCAACATTAGGGAACACTATTCTGCCACTGTTTCTGTCTAACTAATTATACTTATCCAGCTTTACTCTGGACATATAGTTTTGGTACGTTAAATAGTAGGGCAGGACTGGTATGTTCTGAGTTTATATTGTACAGTAATTTAAAAGTAACTGAAATGAACTATATAAAAACAGTGTTCTCCAAAGGACAAAATACAAATAAAAGTAAAAAATATTAATGACGTAAAAATGTTTTGTTGCTAGATCTTGTGGTGATAATAACCTAATAACCAGAATTTGTTTTACCCTATCTATTATGAAAGCTATTCAAATAACGTTTCATGTGTTTATGGAAAATAATGAAAAGTCGCTCATACAAGTAATTTTACGAAATACACAACATATTTATTGTTTAAACTCATAACATATTTTTGGCGTAACAATATGCGCATAAATGCGTAACAAAAGATATGTACTTTATAATTACATGTTTCCGAAATGTTTTATTAAGAAAGTTATAGACAACATTAAAAACCAAACTCCATGAAATTACGAGTTATTGATGCATTCAGATTACATTTTAAAAACATCAAAATATATTCAGCGGTTCCGGATATTAAAGTCTATTTTAAATTTTTTTTAAACCGGATAAGTTTAGATCGATTTTTGAGTAACTGTAAGATATCTTTAATACTAGATTATTTCTGACTTAGAACTGGACAAACTTATTTATATAAAATTAAAGGAAACCAGTAAACAATAATAATAAAATAGATTGAGTATGTATTTTACTTTATCTTTTTGGCTTATTGCAATTTTAAAAAATAAGTTGACAATCTTGCGTTTGATATTTGTAGGCTTTTAAAGATTGCTACTATTAAAACTCTACTAAGACAACGCGGTCTCATTATTTGCTATGACCTTACAATAATGTAAACTCGTTATTTAAAATTAAAAGGCGCAATGGGTTTTCTGAAACGACATTGATTAGATTAGTCTAAACATACACATGTAGTTATTTCATAAAACAAAATTGAATATGATTTATCCTTTCTAAGTTACTGCTATTTATAAACATTAAAACGATTGTGGCTTTTGCTTTCCCAAATGAAAGTTTAGAAATTGTAAAACTATATTCACTGCACGCTTAGTGTATACAAATATAAACAGTAAACTAATAAGTCATTAATTAATTAATGATTAATTTTGTTATCGTGGTTTTCTTCTAAAATAATAGTGCCTTCTTTTCTGTATCAATAAATCACTGGAAGTAAACAAAGAAATAATATACAATATATAGTTTACCTTATACAGTAGTCCGAGCAATTCAATAAAGCGAATAAACTTTATAAACCTTCACGGTATTATAAAGAACATAATAAAGAAATAATAACAGACTCTTTTCATTATTATTTACATTTATGAACATTAAATAAAATTTCGGAATGGATTTGTCATAAATAATAATATTTTGAAATTATTTATTAAGTTAAAAGATTTCACTTTAATAACCTAATTTATAAGTACAAAATACACTTATTCTTTTTGACAGCATCATACTAAGAAATTTAAAACTGTTTATCTATTGTCATATCTTATGACACACTCAAAAATATCTTCCGTTAAAAATAATTTAAACTAATTTGAGCTATATGGTATTAAAATAAAAGTATAACTTTTTCCAAATACAACAATTTCTAATTAACTTCTAGAGAATATCAATTTTGTTGATGTCTTAACAAATAGTTCTACGAAATGGCAGAATATGTAATTATTACTGTCAAACATAAATTTTTCTTCACACCATCGCAATAAACCATTGTTTACAATATTTCCAGCTTTAATTGAAACCATTCGATTCCCAATAGGCCGAGTAAACAGTCCTGGTAAAACTTGTAAAAAGGACTAGGTCGGGTAAGAAGGTTCCAAGATTTGTCACCACGATCGCTGCTATTCTATTTACAGTACAGTGACTAGATAGAGACAGTGTGGCCAAGTGATGTCTTGTTTCCTATTGGCCGGCAGCCATGTTTATCCTAAATTCTTACCTGTTTATATTATATTTGTTAATTTTTTTGCAAGAAAAAAACAGAATACACTTTTTAAGAAGAAACACAATTTTTGTTATTTAATTTCAATTTAAATATCAAACTGTAACAATTAAATTGCTTCTTTTTCCCTTTATAAAAGAAACAAAGAGGTAATTTCTCTTATAATTACAAAGAGATATAACACTAATCTTTACATTATAATTCTGAGCAGATGACAATTACTTTTAGGAAAAATATGGCGGCCACTTTCATATGGCCACACTGTTTCTATCTAGTCACTGTAATTTACAGTATTCCTTTATATAATTTAAAAACAGCTGACTGTTTCTAGCAACAAAAACAAATAAAACAATAAAATACCTTTGATGTTGTCAGTTTATTAGCTTGTTGACTATTGTAAAATAGTAAACGAACGTAATAAGGGCTGATTCAAATATTAATATTCCTGAATCAATATTGAAAAGAGCATCGGAATTACCAATGCAGTTGTTGCCTGACACTTTACGGTTACGATGTGAAGATGAGTAAAATACATTTAAAAATTGGTGTGAATAACAAACACTTCAAATGTACCAAGTAAGTGATGAAACTATGATTGTATACTATAAATAAAGGATTAACATATTGAATAACCAAAACTGTAAAATCAAAATTTCTTTCAATTTGTAAAATTACCTACTGCTCTTAACCTAATAAATATTTTATTATTTAAATAAGCTACATTTGTTTGTAATTAATAGCTGGAAACAGTTCAAATTTATCAACAAATAACAAGTTAATAGTGGGTGTACGTGTAAGCCCAAGTTTATTTTAGCCACCCTGTTGGGAGTTTTTTAAAAAGTACTTTACAACTTTGAAAAATCATACTAATTTATTCAGAGAACCTAAAGAGGTGATTGTAGTTTCAATTTGTAGGGAAACGCCTTACGTTTTTACTCTCATAGTTCGCTAGTGCCGAATCGCACCGTCACGAGCGCTAGTGGCAGTTGAGTCAAAGAAGGCTGCCTTCACTGGACCCGAGCGTGCTTGCTGTGTGTTTTGATTTGAAGCAGACGGCGACAAGAGTTCAGCGTAATTTCCGTACCAAGTACGCTAAAGATCTTCCTAGTAGGCCTACATTTTACGAGTGGCATAAATGTTTTGTAGAAACAGGGTGTTCGGTAAGACATAGAAAATCACCAGGTCGTCCAAACACATCTGACGAAGTTGTTGAGCAAGTGAGACAAATTTTTGTCAACAGCCCTACGAAATCGACCCGGCGTGCATTTCGCGAGCTGCATATCCCTCATACGACTGTTTGGCGAATGTGAAAAAAGTTCGCATTTAAAACCTTACAAATTTACGATTTTACTAGCAATAAAAGACACTGATAGATTGCCCGTAAAAATTTTGTGCGGATATATTAAATTAAGTGGATGAGGATGAACATTTCTTGGAAAACATAATATTTTGCGGCGAGTCAACTTTTCAATTAAGTGGCAAGGTTAACACACAATACTGTAACATTTTTGTGGCATTGAAAATCAACATCAAACATTGCATCATGTAAACTTAACGTTTTTTGTACATTGAGCAAGAACAAAATTTACGGCCCATTTTTTTCCAAGAGAGAACCATCAACGAGATAGTGTACCTTGTGCCGTTATTTAAATAGCGCGCCACTAATTGAAGCAAAAAGCTCTCTGATTAAACTTAACTGCTTCCCTGCCCAATACACTGAACGCTTACGGTACCTAGCGGATAGAAGACGTAACTGAGAAACAGCTGATTGTTAACATAGCACTGCGCATGCGTGGATAAAGGCAAGAAATGCGAGCCTCCGTTAGTCATGTTTTTTGTTAATCAACCTTGAACTTGGAGACCTTCGTTCGGACACAGACAAAAAGACTTGAAAACCGCATGGCGACGTGAACCTTTGCAAGATGCGAAGTGTACGAGAATCAATAAAATTTTAAATCTAAAAATAGTCTTTCGAAGGTGCGATATAAATGATAAAGACTAGTTACGTCGCGAAGTTCTTTCGCGGACGCCGAGTTTCGTTAGTTAGTTAAACATGTGATTACGTTAAACACTTTGACATCAATTGCCAGGTAATCATTTAAACCATTTCTTAATTAATTTTACCATCTGAGTTGCTATATTATTTTGTAATGTTGTAAATTTTAACTATAATTATATATCTGCAGTTACAGAATAATTTTGTTAATCCATAAGTAAATTTAACCTATACGGCCATTTCTATACAGCCAATAAGCCTTCAGCAAATTTTAGTTTAAAAAATAGTTGCCTTTTGTGCTAAATAAAGGAGAAATACGTTAAGTAAGGTCATAGTCTCTGTTCAGATTTTACTGTTATTAATTTTATAAAACAATATGCTACCCTACAGTTTCTTGCACGAACAAACATTCAGTTTCTTGCACAATATTACAATTCTGTTTTGCACATGCTTTTTGCACTTAACCTTTTGGTTCTGAAACTAAAATTATGTTGTATTTTGTTTCATAGTTTACAACTGGTCCAAGAAAGACCCGCAAAATTGAATAAACTTAACCTTTTAAAAATTTGTGCCTTCAGAAGTACTATCAGTTTAAAAATCCAAAATTGTGATACTTCAGTGAAAATTAATGGATAGTTATACATAATTTAAAATACTAAATACATGTTTGAAAATTAAATTTTGATAAAGGCTGTATGTAAAGTTTTGTTTAATTAAATATTTGTAAGGGACCGCTAGCAAATTTTGGAACTACAATCCACAGGGATTTCATCTTAAAATTCTAAAAGTTTTTTTTTATTTATTATGTGAGAGACGACTCACTGAATTATTAAACTCCATTATTTTTATTATTTAATTTCACTTAGTATTAAGGTTGGCCAACAAAACAAGAGTTATTAATAAATTCATGGTACTATGTATTTAATTTTGTAATGATGTAAAAGGTAATAAATTGTAATAAATCTTGTATTATAAATGGGGAGGGTTTTCTAATTTTTCTTTATGGGAGGGATCTTTCAAATATAATTAAAATCAATATTGGCCGTGATGCGCCAATTGCATGGCTCCAAGTTCCCCAGACCTGACACCGCTAGATTTTCTTGTATGGGGATTCATCAAGGATATCGTCTATGTAACCTCCTTTGCCGGCTTCTCTACCTGAGCTTAGAGCGAGAATTTACGCCACGGCTGAGTAAGATACTCCTGCAATGCTACTGCAAATTTGGGATTAAATTGACTACTGATTGGGTATGCGCAGGTTCACCAACGGAAACCACATAAAGCATCTTTAGTTTAAGGTAAAATAACATGTTGTTTTTCCCTAATAATTGACACTAAAATCATCTCTGTAGGTTCTCTGAATACGTTAATATGATTTTTCAAAGTTGTTAAGTACTTTTTGGAACACCCTGTGTATTTATTAAAAGGTAGTATGATGTACCAATCTTACAAAAGAATAATTAAGGGAACGGAAGCAATACTGGGTCACATAGATTGGTACTGTTCAAAACTTACCTTTTAAAATTTAAATATCACCAAACGTAGGAATGTTTCAGCTTATTACTCACAATACACAAGATACCTAGAGGTTAACTCAATAAACCATAGAAATAGATGTAAATTTTGGATTTATTAACCAAAATGTAAAAAAAAGTTTATATGCCCTTAATACAAAAAATGAACTTATTTATATGCCCTTAGTACAAAAAAATGAAATTATTTAAAAGAATACATATATATTTTAAAGTTGAATTTAAAAGCCCTCCCCAAAAATAAATATCAAAAACCCTCCCTTTTAATAATAATTACAGAATTTATACAGAAAAGATTAACAAGTTACAAAGTTTTAACATGAGATACCATGGATTTGTTTAAGAATAAATATATATGTCGTTGGCCAACTCTAAAGCTAATTATAAATAATCGAATAAACAAACAAAATTAATTATGAGACGTCTCTCTATAAAAAAAAGGTATATGAATTTCTAATATACAGCCCTTAGGGCTAAGGTCCGAAATGTGCTAGCTTGCTCCTCCCAAGTATTAAATACAAACATATCCTATATAGTATACATATACAAAATTACTTTTTCAAAATACAGCCTGTTTAATATTTAACACAAAAATCAACTGCAGATCATTCATATTTTAAATTAATCTCTGTCTGTAACTAAAACACTGTAGATATAAGAATTTTTATTGTATTTAAAGTCCTGTTGGAAGGTAGGCCTTTTCAGTAAGGCGTAGCTGTGGTGTAGCTTATGGCATTGTATGGTTAAATATTACCTGAAGTTGAACCAGTGTAACTGCATAACATAAATGACAATTCCTTTTTAGAAAACTTGCAGCTAATTTAAATAAGCATAAAACTGATAGTTCTTTTGAGTTAGCTGTTTTTAAAATTTGTAGCACAAGGTGACAAATTGCTACTTAAAGATTGTAATAGTTAGTACAACATGTGTCATGTTGCATAAGACTGTCTCTACATGTTAACCAAACCACATGGCAACATAAAAATGTTCTTGTTTAGTTACATAATATACATATATCAGTAATATTATGCCTATGGCTCATTAAAAGTTTTCAATATTCTGGTTATACTGCAGAAAACTACACAGTTACAGTTAATTAATACAGAACAGTTTAGGCTAGTTTTGTTTGAAATATGTTAAGACTTTAGTAATAACCAACATAGTATCAGCTTTAAAGTTTTTGTAGGCTGTAAGATTTGCATTTTTAAATTAATCTGTAGTAAAAATGAAATACATAGGTTTCTCTATTAAATCGAACAAAATGAGTTTGAAAAGTTATTTACAATGCAAAAGGTGGAACTAACTTTATAAAATTTTACAAAGAGTACATTTCATAAGTAACAAAAGTAAGGCTAAAACATTCTACGTACCTGGTATTGATAAAATAAAGGCTTATAACAACGGCATGTTAATTAGCCTTGCGCATAACTCGCGACAAAAAACTTAAGGAATTAACCCACGACAATAATTTACAGCGACATGACAAGGTGGACTTTCCTGTAGTGGAAGCAATGGCGGACTCTCCTTCTCGAATGTTCTAAAGAAGCAAGGTTAACGGTCAAGAAACGTCAGCTGTTCGGTATATGAGATAAGCAAACCGCTTAATAGCGAACTATGCCCAAAGTAGATACTGTACGGAGGTGGCGTCTGGCGGAGAAAAGGGAAACTATTTGGAAGTTGGTGAAGGTAGGCAGAAGTTGTAACTAGTCGGTAAAGATAATTACAGAATGTGAAGTCGGAGACGTAACAATGATGAAAAGTAATGTTCGTAACACGTCTGAAAGTGAAGTGCTGTACCGGTGTTTGATCGAATTGAAACTCGATCGTGCACCGGTAACGGACTTTTTCCGGAATTGTGACGAAATATACTATAGCCTACCTGAAGAAAAACATGATACTTGAAACATGCCAAGAGGGTCTTAATATGCAGTAAGTTATTTTAATTTTTTACATTTGAAAAAAAATTATGTCTTTGGTAAATTTACTTACCAACAATAAGCTATTCATGTTACCCATAAACATTGTTTTTTGGTATGTAAATTGCCAACTTATAATATAAGATTTATTTGGTTATGAGTAAAACAATAATAAGACAATTAGATTATTGTAAACTATACAAATTATTTTAAAATTGTATGCAATTGTGTTTAAAACATATTTTTTTCTAATAAATTCCATCAAACTATGTTAAATAGGACGTATGTAAGCAAATAATTTACTGGCAAATTTATCAATCTGAATGTTAGTATTGAATAATGTTTATGCTTTTAATTAATTTAGGTAGTTTCCTCATTCATTATAGTAATTTAATTTATATTCGTATTTGTTATGAAATGTGTTTATTTTATCTTATTTTATTTGTGTTTATGTTTGGTTAAATAACACAACACAGTATTACAATAATACTGTTATTTACATACTATTTATACCTACACGACAACAAAAATAGTCTTTGAAATTAAACTTATGTGTAAATACACAACTGTGATGTCTCTTTTGTTTACCGGTCAAACGACTTCGCCATATGTACCAATATTGTAATTGTTAGTTCCTTGTAAGTTAATATAGATGGTAAAGTGTAAAACAAAACACATTTCATTCCATATTATCATAGTTAAATCGTTTTACACAATGTATTTGAACAACTATCGTCTTACACCTAAACTATCACTGTTTGAATGTTGAAAGAGTAACGTTAAATAAAATAATGGAAAAATAACAAGCTCAATATATTTTACTATTTAGCTACTTTTGTACGTATCTGAAATGGTGGCATTCACCCATTACCCCCGAATAATTTTCTACTGATTTAAATCAAAACCCCAAACCACAAAACAAGGAAACAAAAATAACTAAACAACTAAATTGTAAGTTTTGTTTAATACGTCACCCTAACAACACACACACTTGAGGGCGGGTATATATACTATATAGCTCTGTAATATTGTATGTATACTTCAGTCGTGTTAAAACCCTCTGAGGATGATGAACATGTCATCGAAATGTAAATAAGGGTAACGTATTAAACATAACTTACAATTTAGTTGTTTAGTTATTGTTTTTGTTCCTTGTTTTGTGGTTTGGGATTTTGATTTAAATCAGTGTAACCTAAATGTAAACTTCACATATTTTTTTATAAATAATACTTAATCTGTGGTAATCTGTGTTAGAATCTGCAAAGTACTCTTTGTAATCCTTCTCAGTTAGTACTAATATCCACCTTTTGTGACTTACTACACACATATCATTATTATTGCAATATCGTCCTTCGAGTAAACAAGTACAACCGAAACTGAATTAAATTTTCTCACTGTATGCTCGTAAACTTGTTTGTATATACTTGCATTAAGTTTGTACAATCTAATATATTTATTGTAATGTTAATAACAAGCTCATAAAACGATTACAATTGATTACATTATACAAACGTTTATAATGTACAAAGTTTTTATCAACAAAAGTTTTACAATTACAAACATAAAATATGTTGTAATTATTTTTAAAATATATATTGGAAGGCAACTCAATATTAACAAAATGTCCTATACTGAAATTGCACGTATAATCACTACTCCACTACAATAAGCTAACATTTTATATTAATACAGTCAATTTTGTGCTTAAAAGAGCCCCTGGAGGGAAAGTTTTGGGGTAGTTTTGATTTCTTCCTTTCTATATGTTTTTTGGTGTGGTGAATCCGAATCTGAGGTTTGCCTACAAAATTTCGTGACGCATCATTGAAAAAAAAATGTCAAAAATCATGAATTTTGGAGGTTTTTGATTTTAACTCGAAAAATATCAACTTTTCGTAAATAAACTTCCTATTAGAAATGAATCTACATAAAATTTACTACAAATTTCATTCGATACGTTATTTTCGCCGGCGAACCTTTCGGGCTCAAGCGCCAGTTGAAAATTGGAGTATTTCGGCTGTCTCCGCAAATACCCACATTTCCATTCCAAAGCTCTAATTTATTATTAAAGGCTGCCATTTAGTGAATTCCTCCTACTTTTATGCTGAATACAATGTGACTGGTTTCAACTATTATGTCATCAAAAGTAATAAAACAGTATAATATAAACTAAAAAACTAATTTAATATACCACGTTTTTAAAACAAACTAAATCTGTATAAACTCTGCATGGCTAGGATAAATTTTTGTAGTCAGTTTTAAAAACTTTGTATATTTAAATTTTTTTTAATTCAATAATATTTTATGCTTTGTAGTCTTCAGTTGGGAGTTTTATTTAAAGTATCAAATCTCTAGCTCATTGAGAACTTAGTCAACAGAATAGTTGTCAATCGAATAGACAAACAAACAGACAGACAGACAAAAATGCGAGTTAAAATTGCATTGACATCCAGAGTTATGTTTAACGTTTCAAGTTTCTAGCTCGTCGGGAAGTTAGTTTAAAACCGATTGCAAAAGGTGTACTGAACAAAAAAGAAAGCAAGTTAATAAAAACGTAGAAATACAAACCTTTTCAAAACCACATTATATTATATTTTTTGCTTGCAAATATAATTCCGTCTTTATCGTCTTTTGATTTTATTTATTAACTCCCGGCCTCCCCAAATGATTTTATAACTGCCCGTCTGGTTTAAAAGCCCCTTTTCTTTCTATTCGATTCCTACACACACGAGACAAGGCCAAGTACTTGTACAAGGCGTTTGCACCGACCTAAAATTCGGACTTGAAAGATGCAAAATGTGTCATCGACGAAGGGCTTTTATTACACTGGGTCAAATGGCACCACGCCCAGACGTATTCAGAAATGTGCTGAAAATATGTATCATATGTGAAGGCAAACTACTAATCAAATGCAGTAGTCATTTTCGATGGCTACTCTGATAAAGATTGTGAAAGCACCAAACGACTAGAACGATAGAGAAGAGCGCAAAGAAAACAATCTGCTGCAATATCGTTTACAGAATCGATGGTGCATTCTGTCTCGCAGGAGCGTTTCCTTGCAAACTCCAAAAACAAGAGTCGGTTGATATTTATGCTAACGGAAAAATTTTATGACCAAAAAATTTATGTGGAGGACGCTGATATCCTAATTAATTATCACAACTGCTCTTTTGTTGGCCCCGTCAAATGAATATGTGACAGTGGTAGGGCAAGGTAATAGACCTTTTGGTGATTTTGATTGATATGTGTAGCCCTGATATACAGAATGTTTTCTTTTTAAAACCGGAAAGAGGAAAAGTTTCTCAAACACTCTACAATCCTCATCTTAGCGCCGACAAAACCCAATCAGACCATATATTGTTCCTGCACGCGTTGAGTAGTTGTGACATCAGTTTTGCTTTACTTAATTAGGAGAAACTGAAATTTAAAAAAAAAATTAACAAAATAAAAAATCATTTTACTAGACTGGTTACAAATAAATTAAACTATTTTAAATTTATTTTCTGTAATGTTTTCCTATCTCAACTGGGATAAACATGGTAAATACCAGATAAATTAAAACAAATAATATCCCGAACTGATTTTTTAAATCATAGCTATACTAAGAGCTCTCTCGATCAAGACAAATTTCACCAGAAAAAAAGAACTAAATCAAAATTGGTTTATCCAATTGGGAGCTACGATGCCACCGACAGATACACACGTTAAACTCATAACACCCCTATTTTTGCTACTATTTGTAGGGATAAAAAGAAATGGGCTTATATGTTTACTGGTAATAATCGTAAACTACCGCATGTTAAAATGTAGGCCTAACCTAAAAACACAGCTTCTCATTCGTTTGACAAATCGGCTGATTTTTAAATTGAAAATTTTACTTGTAAAACTAATGTTATTATAGATCCTTTTTTATTGTAAACCAGAAATGACTTGTAATTGTAAGTTTTAAAGTAGTTGGTTTTTCAAATCACCATTTTGTATTTGCATGAGATCAGCACCCCCAGTTTTTTGGAAATTTCAACAAAACATACTTTCATCTCTACTTGGAATAGGATCAAAGTTGTTATTTTCGCAACACCTACTTCATTTCCAGATGAACAAGTCAATACGGTAGAACAACCCGAACCTGGGCTAAGATCCGCCGCCTTCAAAGAACCAGGACACTGAATTTGTAAAATTTCGGACTTCATATATCTTGAAAATTTGTATATTAAATTTTTGAAAAAAATGAATTGTACCTTCACATATACGATCTAAATAAGGTATATGCAGAGAACGGGAAGGAATTCACTAATTGACAACTTTTAATATGTTAAATTAAAGTGTTGGAGTGGAAAATGTGGGTTTTTGCGGAGACAGGCGAAATACGCCAATTTTCAATTGGCGCTTGAGCCTGAACGGTTCATCGGAGAAAATTACTTATGGAGTAAAATTTGTAGCAAATTTTATGTACATTATTTTTCAATAGGAAAGTTATTTACGAAAAGTTGATAGTTTTCGAATTAAAAGCAAAAAACCACCAAAACTGATGATTTTTTACATGATTTTGCATTTTTTTCAATGATGCGTCACGAAATTTTGTATTCAAACCTCGGATTCGGATTCAGCACCCCCAAAAAATATATAAAATGGAAGAAACCAAAACTACCCCAAAACTTTCTTGCGAAAAACACAATTTGACTGGACTATATTAGCAGTTTGAGAATGAGGAACCGTTGAATTAATCAACAAATTTAAATATTAAATAATAACTCTGGTGCAGTATTATAAAATATGTAATATACCATTTAAATTTTGTTTAAGCTATATAATCAAAATACCAGACCTAAACATATACAAAACCATATATTTAGGTATATGTATTTAGTGTTTTTATTATTCATTTGTTTTATTACAAGATTTTTTTAAATTGTGTATGCTTTAAACTATATTTCATAATGGCATCTCAGAAAAGAAATATGTACCATAAGTTAATATGACATGTAAATAATTCTATTTTACTACATATTTGTACAATACAAAGCGAAGTTACCCAGTGTGATTTCCATTTTTATAAATTACATATTATAATATATACCACGTGCAACGTATTACACGGGGGAATTACGAAACGTATTTACTCAATCAGCCGTCGTATTCAACCTTCAGAAGTGTACCTAGCAAAGGCAAGTGACTCCGTCGTATCATGTTGTAGTGCTAATCAAACTGGATCCAATTTGTTGATACGGCTTAAGGCAATGCTTCCATGAGTTCAAAGGATATCTGTAATTTAGCAATGATGTGATTGCACCTGATGCTTACATGATCTATGCTTTCTTACTTATTTTAAAGTTCAACACTTAACCTAAACATGCCTAGTATATAATCCAACCAAATCATAATATTGATTTTATTGATTATAATATCTGTATTATCGTAGAATTTTATTTTAAATTTTCAGAGAAAATTTTATTTTGGAAGCTTATAAATTAAAATACAAAATCTGGGTTACATTATTATATTTACAATGATGACTTATGAACATTGCAGGTACAACACTAAAAATTTAATCTGCTTAATTTGTATTATTAAATTTCGTATTACATAAATTTAATGATGTTATAGAAAACTCAATTTAGATAGAATTGATAAGATATAAATAATTAAATATAAAAACACAAAAGAATCATAAAATGTTTTTAGTGGATTTCAGTAATTTAAATTTGCCTAAATGATGTGTGAAGAATCAAAGATTATTTTCGATGACGGTAATAATTTATATAGTAGGCCTAATAAAATATAAATTATTAAAATATTGACTTAAAACTAACAATATATAACTTTAAGATTTAACAATGATAATGAATATTGCAACATCTTTAGAGAACATTTATTTGTAGGATAAACTCCTAATATTGTATTATTATTTGTTTTGTATAAAGAAAGTATAATTAAAATAATTCCAACCTAGCTATTATTCGCCAATGTTTTTCCTAAAAAAAAAAATTGGATGTAGTATTTACTGCGTAAGGTAATCAAGGTTTTTGCTGACTTCATCTTAGATACACGAAAACAGAGCTTTAGTTGTTGATTTATAACTGGGCAATAATAAAATTGACTTAATTAATAATCTAACCCTTTTTATGATCAAATTAAATTAATTACAATAATTCATCACTAACATAATATAAACTATTTAATTGTAATAACATGTGTAAACGACACTTTTTATAACATCATCATGCATTGATTGTCTTTATAGTTCAATTTTATTTAGGTGATTTATACACAAAATTTAATCTCTTTGTAAAAACATAAGTATATAAACATAGTTTCGATATAAAACCCAACAAGTTAAGTCATTATTAAATTTGTATTAAACTTGTTAGTATAAGAGAATGCACAATAAGTAGTTGATCAGTAGTTTGAACTTTGCACATTATCAATTTGTTTTTAGTAACATAACATAAACAAATACAAACAAATAGCAATACATCTTATTACGTTACACCAAACACGTGTTTTATCTTAAAATTGTACACCCTCAAAACTAGAGGGATTTAAATTCTATAATTTTACTTTATAAATCAGTAAGGTGAATTAAACCAACCATTATAAACTCTAAACTGTTAAAGAACGCCACTTTGGGTTGGTTATTCTGTTTATATATTTATTTAAAACAAAGCTCTGACAATACTTTACATTTTTACTAATAATTAATTGTTTGTATTGAAAATACCGCACAGCTTCAAAATGACGAAAAATGCTTTGTAACCCACACCAATGATTACACATTCTCAATGAAGCAGATTAAAAAAACATTTTTGATAATATTTTTAAATTGTCCCGTACATGTAATACATAATATAATTATTGTTCCCTGCAATAATTGTTTTTGTTTTGAAACTTAATTCTAACTTCATCTACTAATATACTTATATTTGTTTTTAGTCGAGGGAATTAAAAGAAATAATTTGAAATCTTCTTACTAATTATAGTCAATGTATTTACTGTCTTTTTTGCATTACTCTAAATTTCCATTTTTTAAACTCTAACATATTATTTACTGATTATCAGCTTTCTGGAATTTATACTTTTGTGTGTATATATATTTGTCTAAGTTATTAAAATAAAGAATAACTAAATTATAACGTCAATACTTTTGAGGTACATAGTCATAGGAAATGAGATTTATAAAGCTTTTATTTTTTTTAGTTCATCACAAACACACACACTATTTGCTTTGTAACCACTCAACCACTGGGTAACTTTATGCTAATGAAATGAAGCCTTAGTTTGGAGCAGTGACATAAAAGTGTAATCTCATGCACACAAAAAGTTATTATTTACATTTCTTTTTACATTTGCGACTTTAAAATTACTGTTGGTAGGCATTAAAACTAAAATAACTTTATGTTTGTTTTTCTAACATATTATAATTAATTATCCTTATTTTCCTGGTTAAGTATTTGTGGGATATTACAGAAAGTAAGTATACAATATCTTCTTTGTGTACTATACAATATATTATGTATAAATTTATAACTGGCACTAGTAAATTTTGTATTACTACAGACAATGTATTTTTAAACAATAAAAGTTGGACCAAAAGTAGATTCAGAACATCAGAATAACAACAATAAAAATAAGTTTTTTAGTAAACACTAAAATTTACAATAATTACATTTTAAAAAAAACATTATAAAGACATATTTAATACACCTTCATGTAGATTTATGTATTGTCCCTTAGAAACCCCTCTTCAAATAAAACTAAAAACCTTTATAAGTATTTCAATAAATAAGAAAATTTGTACATGAAAAGTATTTACTCCCGAGAAGTATTGTAATAAGAAATAATAATTAAGATAGTACAAATAAATAAAAGGGAGTCTCATTAAAACATAATTAAACATTATCGCTAGGACTTAAATGTAACCATAATATAGGCTAATTGTTATTGGTTTATGAGTTTAAATCTAAAATTCCCAAACAGCTTCACAAAACTTGTTATTTGTCATACAATATTTATATTGATATATATTTGAATACCTTGCGATTTATCTACATTTAAATGGTCTTTAAGTGAACATTTTCTTCGGTAATTACTTAGTATTAAACAATTATTTGGGAAAATTAGATATTAATATCTTATATTACTATACTATTGCAAAGCGAACGCACTTCTATAAGTAATCCGAATAATATACGTATATTAATATACGACTGTACACACTAATATACAAATATTTTTTCCACGTAAAGCAATTTAGTTGCGGCTTTAGAAACAAGTTTGATAAATATAAATTTAACTATATTTAAAATAATCGCAATCCGTATTTATCTCTTTATTTAAAGTCCATAATATATTTTTCAGCCATACGTATAATTCATATTCCGAAAAATGTGTTTATTTGCTATTAAAATTACTGTGTTATGTTTACATGCCCTTATTTGTTTAGACCACCAGTTTCTGAATTTAATGCGTCCCTTTTCAAGTCAAATACAAACATTAACATCAAGTACACAATATTTTTCAACGAGTCACTTTTGAAATAACAAAACAAAAAACATAAATTAAAAAATTAAGTTTTAAAACTGTTTATCGTTTTACTGTGTTATTTAATAAACACCTTTTTGTATCACTAAAGACTCAAAACCATACCAAATAGGCTTAACAGACAAAATATTCTTGTGCTGGTTTGGAAAATTTGTCGAAATAGTTTCTGTTAAAATAAAAATGTCATTGTATATAACAGGTCAGTTAAGCCATAGTAGCAAGTTTGGATTACCAAATCATTTCTATGTTAGTTTAAGTAATAAAGGCACCGAATTTATTTATTTCATTTACTAAACCTGAATAAAATTTTTAATTGAACTTCAACTAGCCGTTGTTCTGACAAAATTATAGGGTATCCCACACAAATCTTATGTAATTACAAGCACTGCTATGTCTTG
Organism: Philaenus spumarius; assembly: GCA_018207615.1. Lineage (NCBI taxonomy): Eukaryota > Metazoa > Arthropoda > Insecta > Hemiptera > Aphrophoridae > Philaenus > Philaenus spumarius. The sequence goes on along the minus strand of JAGFPH010000395.1, from coordinate 24,725 downwards.
TATAAGCCGTACCAATATTGTGTTGGTGTTCCATACATTAACTGCAAACTATTAGTAGGTTTTGTTTAAGTAAGAATTTTTAGTGAATAATATAGGTTTTACTTTTTACAAAAAACGCAATTAATAATATAATTTAGAGACATATATTTTTAATGTACCTAAATTAATAATCATTAAACTACACAATATTAATGGTACAAGTAAATAATAGAAATATAAAAGATACAAGTAACAATGTAAAACCTACTACGTCATTGATTTTGAACACAAAGTTAATAACTTCAAATAATTTCGTACATGTACAGGTATCTTAAAAATAAAATATTGTGGTTTGCCAATAAAACCAAATCTGTTTACTCTATAGCCTAATTTTATTTAGCTCATTATTTTATTATTTCTTCGTAAAGGTGATATATGTTAAAGAAACATGCATTATGTATGTATTTTATCTAAATAGAAAGCAATACAATGTGCAAACTATTACATCTGTCTTACCGCAGTGTTACATTATTTATTGTTTGATAATAAATATATAATAAAGAGAAGGAAAACAGAAAACCCGAGTAATTTCTAGTTTCTTTTTACAACACGATGTTTGCAGGAAATGAAGCTGGTTCGAGTCCATTTCCTGTGTTTCACAATTTAATATTTCTACTTTCCCCGCTTATTAACTTCCTCGGAGGTAAAAGGAAAATAGAAATTGCTGTTTGAATAACTTAGGAGGTGTTATTACGTTCATAAATATGTTAATTCGGTGTAGGAAATATTCTAACAATTTTAATTATTGTAAACTATTTTGTGTTCAAATCATTTTGGATATTGATTAACTTACTCCTAGCAATAACACTTACCATAACAAAACCATATAAAAGTATATCCTATGACTGCAAGATATTAATTAATGCATCCCTTTAATATTATTCACTGAAAATGTATACAAATATTGAAACTAAATAAATGTTTCCCCATATTATTTTCTTTCAACGAAATTAGAAATCACTAAACGGTTAAATTTAATCATTGTTATTATTTAAAATTCAATTATAGCTAATACAGTCGCAGTTATACTGGACAATTTTGTATTCGTAAAAAATAATGTAACAGCAACATTTTAAATTTACTCGATAAAATGTTACATTATTTTTTAACTAAACCTTGTTTTTACTTCTTAAAATATTTTATCTCTAAAATAGTTAATTCAGATTGGTAATCAAATCGGTTAAATTGTGTTAAATCAGAAATAAAACCATTACATTATGGTATAATTAATTATTGTATTTTAAAATTTAATTTTCTACTCACTCTTAACTGATTAATGAATTAGGCAATAAATAAAAATTTAGCATTTTTTATAGTGAGAAATTGTGCTATTCAAGTTAAAAAAAGTATTAAACTAATATAAATTTAATTTAAAAATTAAGCCCATGAACTGTGTTATTTAGATCAATTGAATATTACTGTACAATAATTTAGGATTAGTTATTTGTTTTTTGTTTTTTCACAAACACGTACTATTTGTTATTTTTCTATTTAATATTAATATCAACATTTTTAACATATAGTTTTTTTTTTATTTATTGACACACATATAAAATTTCGTACAAAAATTTACTACTAACAAATTTGAAAACTTTTTTGATATTTAGATTATCCTTAGTGTAAACATGTTAGGGTATGTAGGAATTTTTCAAAAAAAAAATCTTGTGCGTTTACAAACACCTCTACTCTGTGTAAATAAAGTAGTTTCGTGAATGTACTCCTACGCAGTATGTTTAACATGCAGACCACGTGACTCCGGCGAAGGTTGCTAGATATTGCCTACGTGCTTTGTTCTTGGTAAATAACCTTGGTCTGCCTTTATTGTACAAACACTCAACTTGAGACGTGAACATTTTAAATCTTATTTTATTAGTTGTGTATTTTTTCCTGAAACTATTATTATGTATTAAAGCAAACACTAAGCATAATGGTGCAGTATGTTTAAGTTGATATGCAGTATAACAAACTTATTTAGCCTATATTTAATTTTAACAGTTATTAGAAAATATGGAATAATTCTCTTTTAATTAATTATAAACCTGGTCAATAATTTTAAACAAACGTAAATACATAATTATATAAATACAGAAATAAAAAGAAAATCACTTACGTATCCAAGTAACTCTATTCTAAAATGAAATTAATAACGTTACATTATTCCTTTTAATTTCTTCTTTTTTTATATATATTGTTTTGGTAGAAGCTCTAGCAATTCAAAAATAACACTGACTTATATGTAGTATATGCCCCTTTTTTTTGATAACTAGAGTTAATTAGAGTAAATAAATAGCTTTGATATCTAGGTTTTATATATAGATATATTTGACGGAATAAAAATCACTAACTTAAGTGATCTTGAATTTTCTTTGCGACATAAGATAATAAAAAAATGGTTACAACTAAATAGTCGTATTACAAACTTTCTAAAACAATTACAACAAATTTACGAAGTTCAAATATATAATTTCAAGTTTAAAAGACTTTTAATAAGATTTTTCAAAATATTTATTTTCAAAAACTTTAAAACTTATGTAAAAGGCTTAAGTTTACGTTAAACTTTGTTTGTACGACTTCGCAAAAAAATTGTTGTAGTGACTCAGGCAACTGAGATGTTATTATTTTTCTATTTATGTTTCAATAATTGGAGTTTTAATTAAAACTGACCATCCAAACTCTTTTGTTTGAACTTATACGCATTGTTTTCCTTTTACAACATGCTTGCAGGAGTGGTTATACATCTATATGTATCTTAATCTAAATTAACATTCTGTACAAGTATACTTTCAAAATACATACAATTTGTATTAAATACCTACATGGGCAACTTAATGATAGATAGCAGTCTTAGATAATAGGAGGGACTCAGAGGAACACTACGCCAAGTGACATTTTCATGATAATTGGAATAAGTGCATTTTTGGAATATAGACACTCAAATGTATCATATACAAATTTTCCAGATCCATAATATATAAATAAACAACTAAAAAAAATTACAAAATACTTTCTTATATTTTGTATACAAATTAATGCATTTTAATTTAATTGAAATTAATTATATTCATATAAAAATTTATTAATTAACTAACATAATTCAAGTTCAAAATTAAAACAACTTATTGTTAATTTAACATTTTTTTGTACTATATTTATACCAAGGCAATTTTTTTTATATTCATTTATGATGTATCTTTAATATTGGTGTAGTTGTTATAGCTTCCTTTGGGCACATGGCAAATAATTTAGTGCAGTTTAACATTAAAAAAAAACAATTATTTGTTTATATTTTAAGGGGTTTTTTTTATTACTCCATAAGTAAGTAATTTACTTTTGAGCAATATACATTTTTATATTCATATTGTAAAAATTCCGATAAAATAATTTCAAATTATTATCAACTATTTTTTTTCTTTTAACAAAAAATTTAACTTGGCTGTATTTGTGTATTACTACATAAGAAAAGAATATTTAATACTTTAAACAATAATAACGTGAACGTAACTACTATAGTTCATTTATATCAAATTTACAAGCCAAATTTATTCTTGTGTTTTATATTTTTTTATTCTACTTTTTCTGATTATCACATGCCAGCAGAAAAAAATCCTGTATTTATCATTGTAGTAATTTTAAAGAAAAAAATAGTATAGTTTGTGGGACTCAACTCTAGAAGGAGAATTTATTGTATTTTTGTATACTTTTCTTTATTTTTAGGTATGTTGGGTTTACGATGTAGGAGGTAAATACCTGGTGTAGACTACTATTTTGTAAATGCACGTTTCATATATTTTATGTATATGAAATACTGGTAATATGTAAATTGTTTATAATAAATTATAAATCCAGTATATTTATTGTAAACATGTAAAATTAGATCAATGTAATAGAGTACTGTAATATAGTTTAAATTTTAATTTAATTTCATATTATAATCAGAAATATCTTCTTTTGCCAAATTAATAAGCCTTTATTTATAGTAAAAGTTATTTTTTCACTTTCACAACTTTTTTGGGTATATACAATTTGTGTTTTTTCAAACATTCATCATTTTCAGTTTATTAATTAATTAAATGCAAACATAAACAAAATAAATTAAATCGTCTCACTAACCCTTCATATTACTCATTGTATTAATTAAGTGATACATCTTTTATTTATACATGTTTTATATAATACTATTTATTAAAACTTTAAACAAAATATAATAACAGAATACTGTATAATATTTTATATACCTTAAATTTTATTTATTTGTATACGTCAAGAAAATGCATTCCCGATTTTAAAACTATAAGTACCGGTTATGGAAGAAACTCAGCAAATTATATAACTCAATAAGCAATGTAATGTAAAGCAACGCTGAACTTATATTTGTGTTCGTTTTATAAATGTTGTTTATTAATATTTAATAATCTAAGTACGATTAGTTGACAACATTCCTTTTCACACCAAATAAGTTATTCTATATATTATACGCGTTACTTAAAAGGCAAAAGCTTACATGTACATTATTGTGTACAACTGTATCATTATTAGTATTTAAAATAAACATGATTTGCCAATACTTGCTTGTAAAACATATTTCAAGAAATTCTAATTATACTGTATAGACATAATTCAAAGTTTCGGTATATAATTATAAAACTATTCAAATTATTAAGTCATTTCCGGGAAAATGTTATAAGTATTAAGGGTCGGCTCTAGCTGTCGGCCATGTTGGCTGACACTCCATAAGACCAATGTTAAATTAAAATCCAAATTTTTCCTTTATTTTTGATCGGAAAATTATAAACGATATGTCATTTTAAAGCTATGGTCAATATGCATGCAAATGGCTTTTTAAAAACTAAAACAAATATTTTGTTTAATATTTATTAACAATTTAAAACATTGATTTTTAAATTTTTTTTTACGTTGTCACTATTAATTATAGCGAAAAACTACCAAGCCATTCGCCTAAAGAATTTCGTCCCCAAGATGTTGATATATTTTTTAAAACGCTATTTGACAAATTGCGGGTTTTAAATGGATTTAGGCTGAGCAATGTCCGTGTAACCTACCGCCGCTATAGGGTGATTTAAAATATTTTTTACGTTGTAACTATTAATTATAGCGAAAAAATACCAAGCCATTCGGATAAAAAATTTTGTCCCCAAGAGTTTGGTATTTAAAAAAAAAACGCTATTTGAATAATTGCGGGTTTTAAATGGATTTAGGATGAGCAATGTCCGCGTAACCTACCGCCGCTATAGGGAGTCGCAGGTTGCATTCTGTTTTACTAGAGCCGACCCTTAAGTTAAATGCACATAATTTAACAGTGTTATTGCTCATTTATTTCATAAATTGGTTACATATTAAATTTGCATTTCATGTAGAATAAACACCTTTATACATTATGCACAAGTATTACTATGCCATCTTATACATATAAAAGCATAAATTTATATTTATACCCGACTTAAATGTGTGTTAGAGAAGGTTTTTTGTGTATTGAAACTTTCTTAATCTAAGTATTATAGTTAGAATGGCAAGTAAGAACATATAGACATATTTACATTCATGTACATACTATAAATGAAAAACAAAAATATTATTATTTCTATGAAAAGATTTTTTTTAAATCCTGTATGCTATTAAACCTAATTTTTATCAAAAGGAAAAATGCATCAAACGTAAGGTGGAGAGGATGAGCTAAGGTGAAATAAATAAATAATTTAAGGTGAAATAAAATTCATAGTAAAGTAGGAAACATATGTGCATTTTGTAAACGGTATCTCTCTGAGGGGATTTACTAGGGGAACTAGTTTCATGAAATATTTAGGTAGATGTAAAGTAAAACTAATAAATATTCTACTTACCTTGTACATTTAGAGTAAAGAGTAAATTTTAAAATAATATTATTGGACACTGTATCTTTACGACTTATTACTCAAGTAATTTAAGTAAAGTTCTTGTTTCTTATGTTGAGTGAATATTTTTAAAATATTTGTTAGGGTTTCGAATGTAAAAAAATCATTTGATTCCCCAAACAAACAGTTGCAATTAATACGTTACCTTGCTACGTATTATTATAAGAAATTTTTTTAGTAAAAAAGGTTATGTGCCATTTATCAGATACATGCAAACAATCAACCCAATAAGGAATAAAAAATACAATAAATAAAACATAGGAACACACAATGTATAACATTTAAATAAACCGTCACGCGCAGAACGTCTTAAAACGTAAACATTTTTTTCCGCTATACATACCTCTAGTTATACCCAACAGATAGCTCTATATTAACAACCACTGATTCTTACAATGGTTCTCGGATTGTTGAAATGGGACCTTAGCAATTTTTTATTTTTTTTCCATTACGAATGCAGACCTCATCTCATGCAAAACCTAATTAGTTTCGACAAATGTTTAAGAAATTAGAGTTTTATCAAAAGGAATTAGTTAAGTTAAAAGTGTAACATTACATAATAATGTTTGTGTAGTTAATTTTAGTTTTAAAATTTCATATAAAATAAGTAATGTACAATTTAATATAAACATTAACCATGAATTAACCTACAACACAATTGAAAAAAAATCTATATATAAATAAATATTAGAAATTATGACTTTCATAACTTACCCTTGTCAGTTTCTTAAATCCACCTTGATCAAATAGTTATGTCTGTAGAATGATTTTAATTTATTAAAACTTAATTTAACTTCACTTATACAAATTGTATAATGTTTATCAACAGCTACAGTCTAGTTTATGATATGAAAGTAAAAAATATTTAAACAAAATTATTAATGCCTGTTAAATTATATCTTGTCTCAGTTTTGAAATTCTACATTCAAATTATGAAATCAAAACTACATTATGCTTTATTCTTTTTATTATAGATTTATTTAGATTTAATTTCACTTTTGTAAAATTGTAACAGCCATACGAGTATTTTTATTTGACACTTTTATGTATAAATAATATATAAATTATATTAATTTTTCTTCTTGAATCATGTTTTATAAATGCTGGTAACTTGTTTAGAGAAATATTTCGTTTCTTTGAAATGTTACTGAAGGGATTGAAAAGTCGTTGGTAAGTTGACATTTAAAAAAAAAATAATATGTACTCTCAAACAACCCTTTCTGCTCAGTAAATAACAACTTTAAAGAACTTTACTGTTATTAAATACACATGTGCTTTGAATGTTAGCTACATAATAAATAGACGGTAATAACGAAGATGATGATTCTTAACTAACAATAAAAGGCAAAATAAGATTAGCTTATTAGCGGTCCTTGAGTAATAAGTATTACCTGCAATCAATTTTGTTTTGTACCTACAAAATTAACTATGCATTTCTAAGTGGCTTTCTTGTAATAGTATTCCATGTGGTCATTCTTAGTTTAAATATAATAATGTATGATTAATATGGTACCAGAGATTTAATTACGGTTTTACAACATCATTTAATGAAATTATCAAGATAAACTTTGGCTAAACATTGTTACAGTTTCCGTAGGGTGGGAATAATAGCGGAAGGCATTCCACGAACAAAGGATCTGTTTAATGTTTATATATCTGTTTGCTTGTTTACACCATCTTAAAGTTATAAAAAAGTATGTATTTATATAATAGCAAAAATTTTTTATTTCTGTTAATTTAGTACAAATTTAATTTTATAAAGAATTTGTTATAATTGTGAAATAACATTATTACTGGTTTAAATAATTTAAACATGTGTTTTTCGGTTTTATATTATGCATGAAAAGCACTCCTTTTTTAGGATAAAATTTTTAAACGATTACATTGAACAAGAATTTATTGGCTAATCGTAATTAATGCAATTTCCTTCAATACAAAATATAAATGTTTATTTACACATATACATGTTTAAAAGGCCGTTTCACTTTTAATTAGGTCAAATGATATACGATAAATCCTTTTTTTTTATATATAAAATTACTATGTAATATTTTAAAATATATTATTTTTTCCAAACACTCAAGTTTGGCCTTAATGCAAAGACAAAAGTCTCTTTATCAAAACTTTTATGAAATCATATCTGTTGCATTGCCATTTCTGTAAATTTCTCTTTGCGTTTGACCACCACAATATACATTGTTTTAATTGTATGTTTTGTAGTGTATTTTATTCAGTAATAATAGATTACTATGTGATCAAAAAAATCTATTTTAAAAATATTTCTAAATGTGTATACCTAACTAACCATACACCAAATAGAAGCACACTTTGTACTGCAGAAATTTAAATACAAAATTTAAATTAATTAAATTTTTTACTTTAATTGTATGTTTAATGGCATAATCCATATACAACAGTTAGTACTTCACTTTTAATTAAATTAAATATTACAGATTAGTTAACAAATTAAATAATATTAAAATGTAAAGTCTAACCTAATTTAATTCTCAAAAGTACGACTGACATATGACAAAATATGTCATTTCTTAATGTTTTGTTTGGCGTATAAACAAATCATCGTATTATTTACACCAATATGAGTTTGTTTTAATACATTTAATAAGCAAATATTTGCGTTCAGACGTAACTGTTTTTTAATATTTAAAATCTAACACGACAGAAGGTAGATCCCAAAGATAAAAAATGCCTTCTGAAACATTTTGTATTGAGACATGTTCCATGGAACTCAGGTATGTACTTCTCACAATTGCAAGTTCCATACAACTCACACCCTTTCAGTAGTTCACTATAAATTTTTTACGCTTGAGTTTTTTATAACTGACGTATCAACCATGCATTACAAAGTCGAATAAATAACTTTGAATCCTTTAAATGACTAATAAGAGATTTCATTATAGCCAAGAGAAATATAATGTTTAATGTTTGTAATTTGAATTAGGATTGCTTTTCGGTTTTTAAATAATCTAGGCCTTCGTAATTATCTAATACTTATTGTCTCTAATACAAATAAAGTATTATAAGAAAAAAAAGCAAATTTAATTAAAGTTACCTGAGTTACTATTTTGAAGCGAAACTTCTAATTGTAAAATTATATCTGAATATAGAAGTCATTTTAATATATAGTCTTTAATATGTACTTAATGCACTAAGTCATGAGTATAGTAGTGCTTGTCATAGTTGCCTACAAATTAAAAGCACATTTATAGGGTTTTATCAAATAAAATTATTAATTACGCAAACCTGTAATGCAGTAAATATCTTTTAAAATTCAAAATCTCATAATATACAACTTTAAAATATTATTTACATTACTATAATGTCAGGGAATAAGTAATAATCCAGAAAAAAAATAGTAAAAATCTATTCATCTCTAAAATACCTAAAGCAAAATAACGTTAAAAAATTCCGGGTTTGACTGCAATATGATATGTTCAGGTTTAGTTAAAATTTATTGTAAACGAAATTTATGGAACAATTATTGTTATAGGATATTGTTATTGTAATTATTACAATAGCAATTTCCTAAAAAGTTCGCGTACTCCTGTTTTTCCAACTAATTAATCTGTGATATCCAAATCGTGGACAGGTTTATCACTGAATAAAACTAATAAGTTAGAGATTAATTATTACTATAATAATTCATTTTTCACATTATTTTTGCAACAAAATTAATTATAATCTATGTTTGACCAGATATAAAATAGTCGGTATTTAATATTTACAGATTTCCAATTAATTTAAGTATTATGGAAACGAGTAATTGCCATGTAAAAACATAGCCTACGGATAGTTACAAATTGTATTTATGTAATGAATATGTTTATCATAAACAAAGGTATTTAATAATATTATTAACTTATTCCTAAAAATCTATTTAAAGAGTTTTAATTTAATTTCGTTTATAACAAATAAAACTTGGATAAAGACTGATAATTAGTGTTATTATTCAACTACGATGATCTGAAATACTTCTAAATAATTAAAACTAGTTCTATGGTTTGATTTATTTTAATAGGTTTAACTATCTTCTTTAAACGTATGTAAAATTAATATTAAAGTTTATTTCATTTTACTCTACATTATTAAATTTTGTTTTCAGTTTAACATATATTTATACGTATTTAAATCAAATTTAAATTAAATATGGCATCAATAAAAACATTAACGCGTGGCATAAACTGTTTAAAAAATATTAACGTTGGTACATAATTTAAGTAAAATAATAATTATCCTTAGTATGCAATGCTTTATAAGTAATTTGCTAAAATTTTACGAAAAAAACTAATTTGTAATGTTATAACCAAGATTAAAACAAATCTATTATGGTACAGATGTACGGTAACTCCACATGTATTTGTTCAAACAACGATTTGTTTTAATTTGTTCAATTTGCATTGTGTATAGTAAACGTATTAAAGACTTCAGATTTATAAAAACTAATCTTAATTACTTGAAGTTAGAATAATTTAACGTTATAATTACTAAACAAGCTAGAAACCTTAGTGTCTATACTAATATTACAAACATGAACAATGAATTATATCGTTAAAGCTATAATTATAAATGTTTTTTACATAGTTTTGTTCATATGTGAAATACGTTAATTAATTATAAAGGCAAAGGTTTTGTAATTACTTTGTGTCGTGGATAACTATCTAGACAAGGCGCGTGGAAATTTGTATCCATTTTTAATAGATTCAATAAAACGAATTAAATAGCATCATTGCAATGTTTACATTTATAGTTAATAATATTATATAATTTCAAATACAATCAAACATTATATATATCTAACGAATCATCTCAGTACATAAACATGGTATATTACACGTGCTACAAATAATACCAAATACGAAGCAGGCTAAAGGCTTTATAATATTTTCATATTTATTAAAACTACTTTGTAAATATGAATGATGAAAGTATTGTTAACTTAATATATTTTCCCTAATTGATTCAAATTAAATGTCCAACATAACTTACAGTTAGGTTAGAATTACAAGGTTCTAACTAAAATTTTTTTTTTCAGCTGTTGGCATGACAAAGTTCTATCTGAATTCCTATTTATTTTGTTCTAACTCTTATTGCTTTGTGTTTTCTAATAAGCCATTTGCTATAAGTACACATTTCTAACTTACAACATATGTTTATAGAAATTTGGAATGAAATGGTTCTATTTGGTTGATATAGATTTCCATGTACGGATATAACTTTGTTACTATTTTCGACTGTGAAGCACCTACCTCAAAGAATGACACGGTTGTATCTGACCTGTTAGAACCATTTTATAATATCTTTATAAATATGTTACATTCTATCTTTTTAAAAAGTTTTTAAATCATGAAGGTCGACAAAGTTTTAACTGCAGTAGAAGGAACCTTGTCTTTTACAAATTGTATATTTATTGTTAAAGACAAGGTTCTAATTTAAAAATGAATACTAATATCTGAAAATCTAATTATACAAAATTAAAAAACTACATTTCCATATTTACAATGCAATTACTATTACAACTCAAAAATTTCAAGTTGATAAGAAAAAAATTTAAATAAAATAGAAAAACAAAACTTCAAACTCATTTTTCTTAAAACTAGGGTCTGGTCAGTTAAAACCGTGTTATCCTAACCTAACGATATTAAATAGCAAGTTTTTAAATGTGTATTGATAACAATTTTTCTTTTTTTTTTTTTAGGATAGTTTAACACTAATTTGAATAAATTTTTGAATTTATAAAATTAAAATAAAGTTCAAAAATTTGTATTGCCATAAATGGTTAAAACATATTTGGAAACTTTAAACCTATTGCCTTTTTAAAAACCCTTGAATCCTTTGATACTGAAGTACATAGCTGGTGTTGCATAAAACGTTATGCATGAAACATAAAAAATGTAAAAGATATTTTACAAATTATGCAATTATTTTCTTAGTTTGAAATGTTTTTCCTTTGTAAACTATAAAACGCATCTTATTAACATACGTGCATTATGTCCATCTGGTACTTTTTAAATATTTATAGAAAATTTGCAATAAATGGCTTACAGACGTGAGCGTAAAACATGTTGATACAGTTTACTTATACAAAACACATGTTAGGAGGATTTTATTAAGTTTTAAATGTCACTCTACATTTTCAAATCAAGAGACGGCTTAAGTTTAATGCTCAACGTTTTTGGCTAACTGAACAAAACATTACCGGTTCGGTTTATCGACTTTCGCTTTTTAATTCGTTTAGTGTTACTCTTACATAAGACATTCTATATTTAACCGTCATATTATTTTTCAATGTCTCTAGCTTTGTTCTTAAGAATTAGTAAGACTTTAGAAATATGTCCTTCTATTTAAACGTTTGTTTGTTCTATGACTATAGCTCTCAAAATGTTAATTTTATATCTTGTTTAGTTTTTAGTCAACACCGTAGACTTTGACCGTCTTAAATACGAATAAGTTGATGATTATCAATATTTATCTATGCTTTAAACCATGGTCTGCGAATCACATATAAACGTATATAATCAATACAAATAATGTGTGTTGTTGTATTTCTTTAAAGGCTGAACTCAATATTAATGGCACTTTGCAATTTGTTTACATTATCAAACAAATTCACACCTTTTGCAAACAAACCTAAACAATGTAGTGAGTAAAAATACGCAATAAGGAATATTAGATAATGATTAAATAAATTGTGTGTTAAAATAAATACAACATACAGTTTTCATACTATTAGAAATAATAGTGTATATTAGACTTACAAAAACAAAAATTGAAATAATTTGACCTAAACCAGTTTACTCGTTATATGTAACGTTAAATGTGAACAAATCCGTACAGAGACTTAAATAAATCCTTACATTTTTTTACAAAATTGTATAGCAAAAGTAACAAACATTCTGTTTGGATTCAACTTTATTGCTAGCTTATTAGTTTTAAATATTAAAAAAACATAATTTTATTTCCTCATTTCCTTTTTAAAAAGATCCGAGTTCTTTGTTGCGAGGAATGAAAAGCATGTGTTTTAATAAACACGTACATTTTGTATCAAAAGTCAAAAACATCAAAGGTAAAGCGGAGTGGATGAGATAACTTTTCTCGGGTGAAATATATTTCTTCGCAAAACGGGAAACGTTGCCTGGCAACATATGTGTATTATGTAAATGGCATCACCCTGAGGTGCTTTTAGAATACTTTATGTGGAACTAGTTTTAAGATATATTCATGTAGAAGAAATGCAAAACTATTACAGTTTGTTTACAATAGGAATTTTTATAAAAATCTTGTTTTTTAATTTAAACCATATATGCAACATAGTATTTTGATTTTTTGTTTAGTTTTTTATTATTATTCAAACCATAATTAAGAATTTTCTAAACCTAACCTTTCCTAACCTTTGAATTTTTAAAATCAATAAGGCGATTTCTTATTTATTTTAAAACAAAATTTCAATATTTGTTTTATTCTGTTTCTCTTCAAAATGGTGCACAACAAAAATACTTTGCTAAAAATATTAGTACGAATTTTAATTTAAAATAAAAACGATTCATTTTGAAACTATTACGTTATTTACTAACGCATTATTCGTTAGGATAATCATCATTTAGGTATTTTACTATTTGAGTAACAGTGTAAAATAGCTTGATTACATAGTAATTATATAAATCCTCTAGTGAAAGTTTTTGAAAATGAATATACAATTTCTTTAATTAATGCACGTTCTCTGTTTAGTCATTAACAATAAAAACAATATATTGATATTATAGTGTTCCTTAAAGACCCCATGAGTTATTTGAATATGACTTGTATTATAACTGTATAAATCTCTCATTTAGTGATAACTATATTTAACTATTCTTTGTGTTACACAATTAGTTATTAGTTACTTATGAAGAGATTCTGTCATCAGGTAAATTTACTTTGACTCTCAATATTATTCAAGACTAGCCGAGAAACAATAAAAATACCTTCTCAGGAGGATATTCACTGACACAGCTTACAATATTTACTTAGGAGTCTATTTCTCTTTTATTCTCTTTTACATCTTTTTGGTAGGAAAATGATATTTAACGTTCTCCTAGTTACCACTAAATGTATTTTGAATATTTTTTTATTTGCACCAGAAACAAGAGACAATGCATACAATACAATGTATAATCCTAAATCTATCTAAATAACCATCAAAATACTAAATAAAATCAACATATACAAATTACTTTTAAGCATTGTTCTAAAATAAAAATAATTTTCGTCCCAAAATAATCATAACATCGCATTGTTTTCCATTTATAAAATTTATGAAAATAGTTTTAAATTTGAAAGATCTGCAAAATTTTAAAGTTTGTAACAAGGAAGATATATTTAGACAAATTGTATTTTATGGCTAATTTAATACATAATTATAATGTAGGCAAGATCTCTTTATTTATGTATCTAATTCTTCAAGGATTAGATTTGTTTATTACATAAAAAATAATTATGATGTGATAGTATATAATACTGTAATTGGATGATTTCAATGTACATAAAAATTTTCAGATGAATTATTGGTCATCGTCTAAATGATAAAGATAAAACTATTCCTGGTTTAAATCTAACAAAAACCTTTTATCAACATCGACTCAGTGATTTTATTTCAACTTTAAAATAATAATATGAAAAAACTACAATGTAACTTATTAGGATTATAATAAATGGGAAAAATGCAGTAGTTCAAATACCACATGCAAATATGATAACAAATATAAAAATAAATAACTTGTAAAAGACCAAAGGTTTGAAAAAAAATCTACAAATTGTTCGACTTATACCATTTATTAAACTACTTTTGCCATTTGTGTTTAGTCAGTATATATTTTTTACATTACTATCCATAAATTATTTATTTTATTTTTTTATTGTTAAATTTAAAAAAAGTTATACAATTTTAATATCAATAATTAACATTATCTAAATGTTATTTACACCTTTAAGCTCACTAAAGTGTAATATCTGGAACAATTGTTTTTTTAATATTGTAATATTATATCGTCGCCCTGGAGGTATTTCGCGTAATTTATTAGCGACGATATATCGTAATATATGTAGTGTTCTACTTGTTGTGCTCCTTAAAATATTTGTTTATAGCATTACGGCCGTTTCGAATATTTATTCAGTCATGACACATGCGTTTTATCGGTACCATATATTATGTACCTCGTCACACTTTTATAACATACTAAAAACACATTACGGATTTTACAAACATTTATGAACACTAACACGTTTACACACACTTAATTACGTTTAAAAACACTTTGTTTATTTATTAAGGAACAAAATTATTACTTACACGACTGTATCCAGCTATGATTGATACTGTACTGATCAGGTATTATGTCATTCGTCCTCTGTTTCTAATATCGATAGAGGATCGAATAATACATTTGACTTGAAATGTCGTTTATCGTTTAGTATGACTGAATTTCTAAATTTTCATATGCGTATGTATGCCTTTCTAAGTGCGGTCGTAATCTATCAAGTGTTCTGCGAAAATTGATTTTACTGTTGCATTTGTTTTTTTAGAATTGGGGATGTGTTCTTTAAATCTCTTTTGGTAGGTTCTTTCAGTTTGGACAATTTAAGTTTTTTACAATCACTACAATTTAGTTTGTAAATTCCGCTTTTTGTGTAATTGTTTTTTTCGGCTTTAGTAAGCAATATATTACTAATATAGTTTATATAGTATAAATAAATATTGAGCTTGACTTGTGAGAAGATAAACTTTATAGAATAAACTTAGAACACAAAATCTCACAACTAATTGGTTTATTAACTGAAACGCGTTTCAACGACAAAGTTATAAAGTAACTATTGTAGCTCGTGCATTATTGAAGATGGCGACTTTGTCGTTGAAACGCGTTTGAGTTAGTAAACGATTTAGTTGTGAGATTTTGTGTTCTAAGTTTATTCTATGAATTATATAGTATAGTTTAAAATAGTACTTTTATATAACTTGTTACTATAGCCACTACCCATCCAATTAAATATCATTCGATCAAATTTATCCACCATTTTGTTCTACAAACATGTGTTTGAGTTAACTTGTCCTGTATTTATAATGTGTTTTGATCTATGTCTTTACTTCTCAGTCTTATTTCTAAAAAGTCACTACTTTATAATTTGTATTGTTATTTATATATTGTTTGTATAATTTCATTTTATTGTGTTTAAGTAGGCATTTAAATCTAAGCTTTGTCCCTTAACTTCAGTATTTTTATAACGGGAGATTAAAAATATTGCAGAATAGTCGTTCTTTATTTCTAGCTCCAGGAATCAATAACGTAAAATTCCGAATAATCAATAATAACAAACATAGCTTTGTAGTGTCCATTTGGTTATGTTAATCTTAAGGGACTACAATATATCTTTAATTATATTCTATCAGAATATATCACCAGAATTGTTAGCTAAAAATAAAACTAAAATCACCTCTGTGAATATCTCTGTCATAGTGCACATAAAAATTACGGTATTTTTAAAAATATTTTACATAAAAACTTGACTTTATCTGTTAGGTGATTTCTTTGATGTTTGTGACTTTGTTTTAGAAAAGTAGTGTTTATTATTACATAGTTTATATTTACTGGGTCAAATAAATAGGTTGCCTGTTGATGCGTGTTGAACAGTATAAATGTGTTTTGTGTACACATTGTGTTCTTACGGTGCATACACTAATGTAAGAAACTGTTTTAATTTGTTGTTTGATTGAATTCACTGGACACTTGCAGGACACAGTACTAAAGCACATTTAGTTAATACATTTATTATTTGACAAACATTTTCTATTTCATCGGTGGCAAAGTTAAACTTGTAATGCAATACAAGTATAGATACAATAAAATGTTGAATCTGTCTGTATATATAAAAGCCAAAACCCACTGACACACTGACTCACTGACTCATTGACTCACTGACTCACTGACTCACTGACTCACTCATCACGATTTCTCAAAAACTACAGAACGGATTGAAATGAAATTTGGTATGTAGCTTCCTCTAGGGGCATAGGTGCTCACTAAGAAAGGGTTTGAAAAAATTCTAAATTTTAAAGGGGGTTTGGGGGG